>CM068300.1:14282725-14820490 GCA_034768395.1 Linum lewisii
CTTTGTCATACCACTTTGCTGTGTTCTGTGTGACCCTTACCACCACATCTACCACAAATTCTTTGGTTTTCCCCGAGGCCATTTCTTACCCGAACCCTTTGATTTAGCATGCAAGGGTTTTTTAACACTATCAAATTCTGGGTTAGTTTGAGTCTTATTTTTTTGAAACATTGCCTTCATTCTTTTTTATGAGATCATCAGACAATGGTTCGTTATCAAGCGAGCATCAATGAAAGACTGTGTCGTCATTTGCACGAAATGACATATTGCGAAAGCATCTTGGTGTAGAATACCATACCTGATGGTGTATAGTTGTTCTTCATCCATAATCGTCACTGTTTGGCCCCAACACCCCAAAGAGCTTTTGGATTCTTGTCCACCTTTTCTTTACGGGGGTTTGCTTGGAAATTCTTGGATTTCTCTTCTTTCAGTACGAATATTATGTGACAACATGGCAATCCCATTACTCAAACTTCGAACAACTGCATTGACCCATTTGCATTGTTTGATCATAGTGACTTCAACAAGTACAACTTCGGAATTTTCCTACATATTTGATGCGTACTTGTGATGCCTGTATTTTTCATACATTTATCTTTGATACACTCACTCGACTTCTCGATCTCTTCTTTGACCTTTATGAATCCCTCTTTCCCGTGAATATTGTTGCAACACTCTTTGTCACACCTTCAAAGCTCCTGATCTCAAATATGGCATACCATAATTAGATTTGAAATCTATTTTTAATCTCCTTTTCCCTCAATCATCTAACCCCAAATCGTATTTTCAGAAAAAAATTTCTTCAATTTGTGTTTACGCTCCACGTACTTTGCAAGTTGTGAATTGAACCCTTCACATCTAGATGTCGTTGTCAATCCTGCGAAGAACTTGGTTTCGTAAGTATGCGTGCGCCCAATTCTCACGACACTCGTATAAGTCATTCATAATCCAGTTTGTTGTGTTGTAAATCACAAGATTCCACGAGTTGTGACCACTGTTTGGCTCAAATTTTATCTCCGTCAAATCAGCCTTCACAATATAAAAAAATCCCCTGATAAACTTGGCCACACATATTCTGACTTCTTCACATGTTCCCCCATATTCTTATTAATGTGTCATAGACAAGCGGCGACGAGTTTGCATCTGGAAACACTTTGATGATGGCATTTTTCATTGCCTTGTCTCCATCTGTGATGACCGAATGAGGTTTCTTACCACCCATTGCTTCACACAATCTCTCTAGCACCCATACATAATTTGTCTCAGTCTCAATTCTTTAGAAGCGCGCTTCCAAATATAACAGGTTGAGAAGTGATGATTTACCCCTGCAACGAATGCAATGAACAATAGTATTAATTAAAATTTTATAATCGCTTTACCATCACACTTAAACACAAATTTCATACCTGAAAATACAACCAGTGGCATGTTGTAAGCATTTTTTTTATATGTCGTGGTCAAATGCCAGTACCTCGCCAAAAGATGTGTAGTCGGCAATACTCATACTGTCGTCCAAAATATATTCTCTAGTCTACCTTCATCATCTTTAGTATTACTTCCATGACAAATTTAGCATCCTTCAATTTTTTTTTTTGTCAAGGTAGGAAAGTGATGCTTTGACATCGTGGTCCACTGTCCTTGGAAGTGCTTTCTCTGTATAATTGATTGTGAACATCCTTATTAGTGAATCCCACTTGGTCAGTCCGCCAGATGTTTGTACCATGACTTGTACGCAAGACTTTGGCTCATGCCAGCTTCTGTCATGTTATGAATTGAGCCAATGATGCTTCATCAATTTGCCTATGTGAAGGAATCAAATGTGCTGCTTTTGGCGGGACGTCTTCATGAGCGTGCTCAATAACAAATTCATCAACAAACCATGTATCGTCATGTGTTTTCTTTCGAAATCGTATATGCGCTTTGCACCCAAATCTAGTATCCATCCTAGGCTCTGTTTCCTTTCGCCCTCGTACTCGCGCCTAAATCCTTGTTGACTACATAAGAATGTTTTATGTAGAATCGCGTTGTCACCTTTCTTAGAGCGATAAACTTTTCCAATTCGGACACCAAAGCCTCTCGCATATGCATATTTTCTATACCATTTCTCGCCTTCGTCAGAATTTGAGAATATAAGCTCCTTCACCTCTGCATATGTCATGTTTCTCAATTTCACGAGTTCAACTTCTTGTACACCTGCTGTTGCTTCTAGAGGTATAACATCAGGTGTATGTGCAGGTGTTCCAGCATCTACAGCCTCACTGGCTTCTCCATCATTACTTTGGGTGCCAGTTGTCCCGGTGTATTCATCATTCTGCTTCAATTTAGAAAAAAAAATTTACGTTGATAAATATTTTAGCAATAAATTTTTTGAATTTAAATTGTGACATACGAAATTAGAATAAAATAAATAAATAATTATGTAATAATAGTAAATAATATATTTCACATAATTAAATAACAAATAAATTTTAAAACCAATTATGAGAAACCTATATGAAAAAGGAAATTGACCAATTAAATAAATAAAAAGACTAAATAAAAAAAAAAAACAGAAACGCGAAAAAAATGAATTGCACATGGATTGAATGACGTGGAACGGTCATGATAAGATCTTTTCTTTTTCACCGTAGAGTTATAATTATTCAATCCACAAATATCTTGCCGAGAATATCTTACCGAATATGGAGAGAGACGCCAGAAGAGACGAGATGCCAGAGATTGAGGAGACCACACGCGGAGACGAGACTGGAGAGAGACAAGTGCCGGATAGAGACGCGTAGACAGACACTGGAGACGAGACGCGGAGATGAGTTGCCGGAGACGAGACACCGGGATAGAAGGGCCGGGAGAGAGACGCCGGGAGAGAGACGCAGGAGAGAGACGTCGGGAGAGAGACGCCGGGAGAGAGATTTCCGGAGAGAGATTCCTGGAAAGAGACGCCGGGAGAGAGACGTCGGGAGAGATACACCGACGGACTCCGGAGACGCAGCAGTCGTAGATGTACACATGCTTAAATCTCAGGTACTCTTGACAAAGGTGAGTAGATTAACTCAATTTTTGGTGGTGTTGATGATGAATGAATTGATTGAGGCTTATATAAGATTAGGTTTATGACCTTGTCTCAATTGGAATAGGATTACAAGAAATCCTTTTACGAATGGGAAAATAAATTCAAACTAGGATTTCCAATGACTTCTTCGTATAGGATTAAGAGTTCTTACAAATACAAATCCGCATACTACTTCTCAAAATAGGAATAACATAAAGCCAGTTATTATGGCTATTTAGATGTTATCCAAATAGCTAGGGATTTTGATCATAATTGTAGGTGCTAATTGGCAAGGAGATGGCAGTGAACATAGATGTTGATCATAATTGTAGGTGCTGGAAATGTTCAGGTTAAGCTTGCAAAATTGAGTCAGTTATAGAAGGCTCTGCACTTAATTCTTCTGCCTGTTAATTGCCTCCATGTCTTCCACATTTGCAGGCTGAGCTTTTTCGACAAACCGTTGATGGATCAACATTAGGGGAATGCTATTCAGCTGTAGCTGCTGTTGCAAAACCGCTGGCTTAATCTTCTCGGTGTAAGCAATATTGGTATCACGCTTCTCGGTGTATGGTCAATTCTTGGACAACATTCATGATATAGTATGATTTTCTCCCCCATTAGACTTCCCTATATTCTGACAACTATGAGGATGCTGCAATTGTGTATGAATTTGTTTAAGGCTATTCTGTCTTCCTTTGTATCTGGTCAACGAGTGATAATGGATGCCTGTAATGATGGTATGAGCAGGAACGCCAGTGAGTGAAAGAGCAATTCCTTGTTGCAATCTTTGAGATGGATACTGGTAAAAGTTCAGAATGTGTTGGGTTATTTCTGTTTTGATATTTTCTTCAGATTATTGACTGCATTTAACAAAATGTAGAAATTATGAAATTCTATTTACGAAACTCTGGCGATAGTGGTAGCACTGGTGATCCGCCACTGAAAAGCATACCTGACCACCATCCTTCTCAATGGTTTTAGTGGGGTGGAGGATAGCTGTCCTGGTAGCTTGAATGTGGGAAGCCCTCGCCACTTTGTGTGAATGTGGATAATAAGCTACAATCAAGACCTAGTTAAAAGAGGAGTGGTTCATTTAATCAGAAGGATGAATCACATGTATTAAGAATGGAACAGAAATATGAGATAATCGATCTGCCCTACTTGTTTTTATTAACCAGGAGGTGGTGCCAGGCGTGGCGACTCCCTCAAGCAACGACTGAACTTGCTTCTGAATCCTGTAAGGTACTAACTTGAATTCCATCTTAACTTTAGCATTTGTGGAAACATTGGCCTTACAAATCGCGAATTACTTGTTTGTATTGACAAATCAAAGGGATCTGTCCACTTTATCTTTGTTTTCACTTTACATAGTATTGAATGTGCAGTTAGCTACTTAGCTTATCTTGTTGCTACTTTCACTGTATTACAGGTATTTGAGTTGAGTTCAACACAGGGGCCAGAGGGGACTTTACCTTTTCAGGAAGGTGCCTCACTTCAGAATTCTTGTATGTGGAGGAGGCGGCACAATGAGCTGGGTTCTTAATGCTATAGACAATGGGCTGGGTTCTTTCACTTTGACTTTTCACGAAGTTTAGCCTGAGATAACTGAGAAAATTGATTGTTATTTATGATATCGAGGTTCTAAAATTTAATTCTTGAAAAACAATTGTGTACTTTTCATTTCACTTAGGGGATATATGAGACAAATGTCATTAAGCGGTTATACAAATCCTTTTCGTTTATGAATATTCTGTGTTTCTATTAATGGAACCAAATAAAATATCAATCCAAAAACATTCCAACATTATCCAAAAATTAAACCAGAAACATTCCAACATTGTTTAATTGAAAGAAGATTTGTTTTAAAGTGCAAAATCTATGTATCTTCGCACGTGTTTAACTCCACGACTCTTAAGTATATTGTATGCATCAGCTCTTGTCAACACGTTCTTCCTCTCGAAATTTTGAAACCCATCCACCATGTCCATCAATAGCTCCTTACGATTAACTAAAACATATGGCTGATTAAAGAAATCATTGTAAGATTTACGTCGGTGACAAAAAAAATTAAAACGTGAAATTAAAATGAACATTAATATTTACCCCAAATTTACTGAAGAGATGTTTACTATCAATGGCTATCCAGGAGCACACCCATAATCCAGATCTGACCTAAAAGACCCAAACACAAAATTTTTGTTGAACATCCACACTTAGTTTTTTTGCAAGAAGCGTTCACAAAGTTAAATGAGAAATGTATTAAAAATTAAAAAGTTGGTTAAATTTGCTTACCGCTTCTGTTCTGGGAAAATAGATGGAAATTCTATTGAAATTCACTAATGTTTGGCTCGCCATTAGCTGATCCACTCTTGGCGTAGAAATAGTTTCAAACAGTTCAGTTGTAAAATTCATCTGCAAAATGAAGCGTTAACAAAGAATATCACTTATATTTTAATTTATACAAAGTTAATTTATCATACATTAAATAAGCGAAGGATGAATGTCACTAAACCATAAAAGATTGTTGATGTTGTCTGAATTTCACGATTAGAATAGTAGGGCAGCAATCCCCCACGTAAACCATTTTGTCTTTCATTAATATCACCACTAAATACCAATGCTCATTATTATCTTTCAGGTATGAAAACCTACGATAAAAACTAATAAGATTTAAAACAAGATTGAAGGTAGGAATAGAGAAACTACAAATAACCTAAATTTCACATTACAAAAATGTAGAAACATAACCTGTCCACATCCAAAAGGGTTAATAAAAAGGTGAACTCATACTCCTTAAATGCTTGATGGGCTGTTAATCCTTGATGCATGGCTAATTCCTAACACAAATCATTAAAATCCCTCATTTGCAAAATCATAATCATAAAAACATGAAATTATGCTAGGTTTTTAATTAATTACTTACATTAAATTAGCAGGAAGAAAACACCGCATACCATCTTCCCTCAAACACCGTTGTTCGATTACATTTTTTATCATCATGGCAACCAAAATTTTCCTCCATGGGTAGACTTCCATCAAGTATGTATCGAGATAGACCCTTTTTGCTCTCAGCCAACTCCATGTAATCCTCATCGTCCAACTGCATAAATTGTTATATATTAATCAATGGAAATATAGACTAGAATAATTTCTTTTGTTATATTGATGTGGAATGATCCATCAAGTAGGTATAGACAAGACTGAAATCAAAATACGTTTTTCTACCTTGGGAGTAGAAGAAAAGTAACCTCGTCAACGTCATCAATATATGGATTTGAGTCACCCGATATCGAAATTACTTCCGGTATTGTCATCCTATTACGTTTTTCTGCATTTAATAGGGTTTTATACGATAAATTTTCACAAAATATTTAATCTGATTCAAAAAAGTAAACCATAACTCACACATATAATAGGAACCTATAACAACTTACTTGACGATTCAGAACCGGTAGAATTTCCTGATGAACCAAGTGTAGCTTTCCCTTGTTATTCATCCTCTTACAGTTTTGCACACAATGAGATAATCTACTGAGAATGAAGAATGAACAAAATGAAAGAATAGCCGACTGTGAGAAAGCAAAAAATCAGTTTGAACTCCTCTGGGGAGCAGTGATGCCGGTAGTCTCTGAGACCCCGGATTCCATTTGCTTAGCTTTTCTTTCTAGATCGCGGAGTCGAGAGTGCTGTTCTATTGGGTTTGGGTTTTTTTGCCGTTTCTCCGGGTCAATCGCTTCAGTTGTTGAGGGTTTATCTCGTGGGTGCGCTCCCAGGGACTCTCCGACTGAGGGTCTGATTGCCGGTAGGCCTCTGAGGTCCCGGGTTTGCTCAGGTTTGAGCTGTAGCTAGATGGAGAAAGGCGGAACCTCCTCTCCGCAGACGAGTCATGGGCAGAGATGATTTCGGACCCGAAAGATGAACTGAAGTTCATTGATATCCCTGATTCGGCGCGGCGGGAATGCGTTGAGGCTGCCTAAGGAAGGTTGTTGGATAAGGGAGTTGAGCGATTGCAAGCAGCAGTGGTTGTTCAATTCTAGGTAATCCGCCGCCCTTTCGTGTGTTTTGTCAGTATTGCTAATAGATTGTGGGGATATGAAGGGGGAGTTGTAATTTCCCTTTGAGGACAACTTTTTCTTGGTTGAATTCAATTCATGAAGCTGTGCAACTGGGTGCTTAGTCGATCTTGGCACGTTCATAATACTGGTATGATAATGAGGCGTTGGGCTAGGGGGATTAAACCTGTAGTGATTCCAGAAGGCCAGAGTCCTGAATGGATAACTTTCAAGCGGTTCCTCCTGCAGCAATATCCATTGAAGGTATAAGCTGGATGTCTAGTTTGATTGGGAAGCCAGTTAGGAAGTTTGTGCGGATGGATTGGATGTAAAGGTGTGTATAATCAGAGACAAAGCTGTGCCATGTCCGAAAGTGTCATGCTGCTTGATGAGGAGGAGGAACATTCATACCTGTTGCTCAAGCTAAACCCAGGGATTATAATCCAAGAAGAATTTGAGAAACAGATATATGTGCCCAAAAAAGTAAATGTGGGTAAGGAAGGATTGAAAGTTGATATACCAGAGTCAAAGGATGAAGTAAAAAAGATGAGAAGATGGAAATCCTATTACTATCCCAGAGAAGGAAGTAATTCCCCGAGTCTGTTAATCAATCAGGTGAACCCTCTAAGGAACCAGGGAGGGAAGTAATGGTAAGAAACTGGAAAAGAAAGAAAAAAGCTAAGAAAAACTGGAAATTGCAGCAATGAAGAGAAAGGTGGTGGAGACAATCCTGTCTGGGTTGGGAAGGGATCCGAGGCTGGTAAGGATGCTGCTTTGTTGACAGGGTCCGCCCCGGAGGAGGTTTCTGTCCAAGGGACAGTTGATCAAGAAGAAGAATCAAAAAAGAGTCAGTTGAGTCTACTGCCTGAAGACTTGCAGTTGAGGAATGGTGAAATCAGTTCCAAATGGTCTTCAGAGGAGGAGCCAGAGATTATTCGTACTGTCAGGAAAAGCTACACTGGATGATTTTATGCAACATGTCAAACATGTTAAGAAGAAGAACCAAGTGTCGGGTGTAAAGACAAGGTACAAAACCTCTAATAGATGAAGTACTGGATTTGGAATACTAGGGGTTCAATAAAGATAGTAAAATACAAAGCTGTTTTGAGTTTTGCTAGAAAGTATAGTTAATGATATTATAGCAATCTTAGAGCCTAGAATAAAGGTTGATAATACTCTGCCACTTTTCAAAGAAAGATTCCCAGGCTGGACAGGAGCTTTTGCTTTTGAAGGGACTTGGGAAAAATCTGGTTACTTTGGAAAGAAGATGTCCCATTGGTAATTTTGGAGTGTTCAAGCAGATTCATTCATTTTCCGGTAGACCTACCCCAATGCTGTTTGGGTACTATTGTTAATGGAGACAATGATGTTATGGAAAGGAAGAGGACGTTCATGAAAATTCAGAAGCTAAGCGCTACGACACCATGGTTCATTGCAGGTGACTTTAATGCTTTTTTGGATTTATCAGAAGCTTGCCCGATCCCTAGTTCCTTTGAAGGCATGGAAGATTTTAGAAATTTTGTGAGGGATAGCGAGTTAATTGAACATACTACTGCTGGTCCGATGTTTACTTGGTTAAACAACAGAGTTGATGGGTTGGTGGTGAGAAGGTTAGATAGAGTTTTGTGAACCTGGCTTGGCAAGGGCCTTCCCTGAAAGCAAGTGGAGCTTATACCCTCCTCTGAGTCAGATCATTGTGCAATTTTGTCAATAATGTGAGTAATGAGGTGACTACTCCAAAGGGGTTCAAGTTTTTTAGCTGCTGGATTAAACACCCGGATTACAGAAGTATTGTGGAGAGTGTTTTGGAAGGAAAGAATTCGTGGTGGTAAATTCTATGTCCTCTATGAGAAGATGAGGAGGCTTAAGGACAGATTGAAAGTCTTGAACAAACATTGTTATTCAGATATCCAGGGCAGAGTGAAAACTAAATATACAGAGATGATGACTTTGCAGAATGAAGTTTTTGTGAATCCTAGTGCTAAAGTCTTAGAGGAGCTCAATATCTGCAAGAAAGAGTATCAGAAAATTAAACAAGATGAAGAGAGTATTCTCAGGCAAAAATCTAAAGTAAGCTGATTAAGTTGGGAGACAACAATTCTGCTTTCTTCCACGATTACGTTGGGGTGAGGAATGCAAGCAACACATAAGGCAGCTAAGGCATAGTAGTGGTGAGATGGTTGAAGGTGTCAAGGAGATAGGGGATTAGCTGTGAACTTTTACAAAGGCTTCTGGGTGACAGTACAGTTGTCAGGCAGTGTGACCTATCGGGTTTGGTGAAATACAGGCTGGAAGATGAAGCAGCAGAGCGCCTGGCCAGTCCTGTAAGCAGAGAGGAGATAAGGAAAGCTATTTTTAGTATTTCGAATGATAAAGTCCTGGTCCGGATGGCTATAGGCTGAGTTTTTTAAAGACAGTTGGGAGCTGATTGGAAATGAGGTATGCACTGCCATCTCTAGTTTTTTCGAAAAGAGTTATATGCCGCCTTTTGTGAACTCGATAGCCCTTGCATTGATTCCAAAGGTTAAAAATGCTGATGATATTAAGAAATTCAGGCATATATCTTGCTGTACATGTCTATATAAAACTGCATCTAAAGTTCCTATCTAATAGGCTAGCTGAAGTTCTTCCTTCTTGGTGAGTATGAACCAAACTGCTTTTGTAAGAGGAAGGAACATTGGTGATGGGGTGTTAATGGTCATGAGCTTCTAAGTAAGTATAAATGAAGGGTGTGACTCCAAGATGTGCAATTCAGATAGACTTAATGAAGGCATTCGATTCAGTTGAATGGTCTTTTTTTGTTTAAATTTACTCTAAGGGCTATGAAGTTTCCAGATCAATATGTGAAATGGATAGAGGCCTGCTTTGTTTCTTCTAGGCTCTCAGTGAAAATAATGGTAGTTTGCATGGTAATTCCCAGCTAGAAGGGGATTTCGTCAGGGTGATCCAATTTCTCCCTTTCTGTTTGTGCTATCGATGGAAATCCTTAGTGGTATGTTCGATAAAGCAGTTCTACAGGAGTTTTCCAGCTTCATCCGCAATGTAAAGGACTTCTCTCACTCACCTAAGTTTTGCTGACGATTTGTTAGTATTTACTAAAGGGAATACTGAAGCGATTGATGTGGTTAAGAGAGTGTTTGCAGGACTTTAAAGAGATATCAGATTGCAGTTTTAACCCAGAGAAAGAGCATATTTTATTATTGCAGGTGTTCAGTTGGATGAAGTGGATGTAATTACAGCTAGCTCTGGTTTTAGTAGAGGTGATATTCCCTTCAGATACTTGGGAGTCCCCCTTACAGTAGGGAAGCTTCGAAGAAATGACTGTAAGGTTTTGTTGGACAAAATAACCAGAAGGGTAATGGACTGGAGAGCGAAGAAGTTGTCATATGCTGGTAAGATACAGTTGCTAAACTCTGTCATCAATGGTATTCTGCAGTTTTGGATGGCCTCCTTCATTTTACCTAGTGAGCTTATTAAGGACATAGAAGATATATGCAACAAGTTCTTATGGGGGAAACTTGAGAGTGGGAGATCTAAAGTGGCTTGGGAGTTTGTTGCCTTACCAAAAAAGGAAGGTGGAGTTGGTATTCGAGATTTTAGAACTGGAACTTAGCGAATGTTATTCGACATATATGGAAAATTCTGATGAATGAAGGATCTCTGTGGATTGCCTGGTTAAAGTATTACAGAATCAAGCAGAAAACTTTCTGGACAGTGGCTTCGGATGCAGGGTCCTGGCACTGGAAGCGTCTGCTGAAGTTAAGGGAAATTGTTCAACCTCTTATTGCACAAGATGATGAAGGAGATCTTTGCTGGAATGGACATTACGTGCAGAAACTGAAAATTGGTACAATCTGGGAGGGGATTCGAAAGAAGAGAAATGAAAGTGAGCTGGTATGGATGCGTTTGGACAGGTTATTATGTTCCTAGAAGAGCAGTAATTACTTGGTTGATTGTGACAAATAGAATCAACACGAGAGACAAGATAAAAACCTGGGATCCTTTGGTTGATACAACCTGTGCACTGTGTGAAGTTGAAGAAGAGAGCAGGGAGCATTTATTTGTCCACTGTGATTATTCAAAGCTGCTGCTGAGTTATTGTTTTGGGACTTTGCCTAGTTCCTTTGATGACATGGTTAAGCTTGTGAGCTTATGGACGACAGTGTTATATGGAGAACAAAAAAGCTTATATGGCGTGTAATTGTTTGTCAAATTTGGACGAGAGATGCAATCGGATTTTTGGGAGGGTAGATAGTAAGAGCAACTTTAAGCTCTGGATGAGGTTAAGGATGAGATTAGAGATTTTGCGTTTTGATAGAAAGAAGTTGATGCCATTGTAAGGGTAGTATAGGTTCTTTGTCTCTCCGTCCTTTTTTGTACTGTCATTCCTTGTTTTGGTGAATACAAACAAAGCTCAATTCATCAAAAAAAAAAAAAAAAAAAATCAGTTTGAAGCACAGCACCGACTGTTGGATTTATCTACCTGAAGCAGCAGCTGACTGTTGGAGAGCAGCAGCCAAGTGATTTTGATAGCAGCACCGGCTGTTATAGGGATTTAATAGCAGCAGCAGCCAATGTGATTTGATAGCAGCAGCCGGCTGTTATAGGGATTTTATAGCAGCAGCAACCTGTATAGTGATTTGGGAAATTGGTTTATGCAAGTTTGCAAAGGGGATGGTTTTATTTATACCATTATAAGTATCCTATCTTAAAGTGTATTCTTGACCTAAATAGGAAACTAAATAAGGAAGAACTCCACAAATATTGTTGATTTATATCATTGAATATCTTATTTAATAAATTTATTAATACAATAAAAAAAACTATGTTATACATCTAATCTGAAAAGGTCAAATTGCGATATAACATGTCTCTTTATTACATCAATTTTTAAAAATATTTCCTCATTACATCAATTGCAGGGCTGATTCCCAGACTGCAGCTCCTGAATACCCCCCTTTTGGCCTCCATTGCGGAATCAAACTCACATCTTGATAAGCCTTAGCTTCACACTGTATCATCCATTCAAAGCGGAAGATCTGACACAGAAGAGCAACAACAGCATACACAATGTTAAACATATAGGTAATCAGAAGCAACTTGACATCATTTATTCCAATGAATAGCTTTTTATTCATCGAAGCACGAGAATTGCAGCTTTGCAAACCCAAAACAGATAATTAAAACAGTGAAACAAACTAAGAATGGAATTATTCACATTTAGACAGTGACCTCTGGCGTTTCTTCTACAATGCTCATACCTGATAGTAGCTACCACAGCTCTCTACATCAAACACTCCCGCGGTAACTACAGGTTGTCACCTTTACTGGAGTTTGCAGCGTGCTACAATGAAGTCAGACCAAGTACCAAGAGCTGCATACTGGCCCTTGTAAACACCTGCTCACCGTCCGTTTAGCAAAAGGACAAGCCACAATATAATGATCAGTCGTTTCAACACCATCATCACACAGGAAACGGGAAATGTCTAACAGTAATCCCCTAGTTTGCCATGGAATCAAAGGTCACCAACTTAAGTTTTAGAGCCAGCCAAGATATAAAGCTATGCATATGAATACTTGGTCCCTTCCAAATCAGACTCATTTTGCCTTTGTATCATTCCAAACCCGACATCATTCAAATTCATAGACAAGCAACAAAAATGACATCAATCAAGTTCGTAACACAGCGTAAACAATCAGAGAAGAACAACACAAAACATACACAAATGTTTAGCCCGTTCAAGCGTTGAAGCATTTAATCGAGCATGTGGATTGCATTTAATCCAACACGAAATCATCATTCCCTTTCATCACATGGTCTAACTCCATGATCTTGTCAACAACAGAGCAATTCTGCATCAGTTGATGTTCATCTTCATCTACACTCATTAATAAACTGCATCAACTGATGTTCATCTTCATCTACACTCATTATACACTCTATCTCATCAAATACTACCTTTGTTTAACCAAATCCTATGTCGTCTAAGTCCATACAGTCAAAAGATGGATCATGAGCCTTACTTGTTTCAGCTAGGCAATCACCATCATTACTGCCCTCTTGAACGCAAGTCTTCACTTCAGGTTCATCACTGTTATTGCTACCTTCATACAAAAAATTCTACCAATCTCATCTCAGACACCGTTGGTACCAGAATTAACTAAATGTATCCGCCAAAATAAAAGGATAACAGCGAAAATATGATAATACCTGGTTGGAGCTGGCAGAGATGAGGATGGTCGTCACAGAAGGAGAAGAGTCCGAGCAGTGAAAAATAAGTTTCGCTCTTGAGAAGATGTTTGCCACAAGGACGAAAAGCATTCTGTTGCTGCTCCATTGAAAGCTCTACCACGATTCCGGTGTTCGACGACAGCTCTCAACGGCCATGATTTCGATGGAGGCCTCTGCGGAGACGAAGAGGTTGTCGGCGTCGTTGACGAGCCGCCAACCTGGCTACGAGGGCGAGAAACCCCTTGACGGCGTCCAGGTAGAGTCGACGTAGAGGAGTCGGGGAAAAGTCAAAACACCTAAATCAAGGTGTATATATCCATTCTTAGACTTCCTATGATTGAAATTAGAAATTAGATAAAGAATTTGATAACATATCTGACCTGAGCTTGTGTGTTTAGATGGAAATCAGTCTCCATCGACGGAAACATTGAAATCAGATCTCTTCGCTTTTCGTATTTGTTCCAAAAGGTGAAGAGGTGAAGAGGTGAAGCCTGAAGAGAAGATGACTCGTCGGAACTTCGTCATCAGTCGGAGGCGGGACGGCGTCGGCGGTAGATGAGAAGAAATTTGGTCGGAGAAGATGATGAGAAAGAAATTAGAATGAATATGTAAATGGAGTTAGATGGGTGTGCAGATGAATCTGTCAATTAACCTAGTTATGAACTCAATTGAAAATAAAAAACAGTTGTAGATTTAACAAAACAAATATACTACATTGAGTGATGAATTTGTAAGTGAAAAAAAGATGGAGACCTCATTGGAAATACGCAATTACATTATAAAATTATTTTTTATTTTTCACGGTTCAGATCTGTTCATTAAAACGTACGTTCCAGATTGATTCACAGAAAGTGACGTACTGAGTATGTCACTTTTAGTGGCATACCGAAGCGTTCACCGTAATTACGTATATCCAATGAGGTCTCCATTTTTTTTACTTACAAATTCATCACTTATTGTATTGTATTAGTTTTGTTCAATCCACAACTATATTTTATTTCACTTGAGTTTATAACTAGGTTAATTAACAGATTCATGTATATCACCCATCTAACTCCATTTTAAAATTTAATTCTTATCTTATTCTCCGATAGTCGGAGTCCGACTCGTTCATTCTCATCCTAATCTCCATGCCGACGCCGACGCCGACGCCGACTCTACCTCGACGCCGTCCCTGCCTCCTTGAAACCGTAATTGAAGCTGAGAAGCAAGCAGCAAAGGACTTGATCCTGGAGAAGAGAAAAGACAGGGAGGTGGATTTGTTAAAGGAAGAGAAGAAGAAGAAGAAGAAGAAGAAGAAGAAGAAGAAAAAGAAGAAGAGGCGGTTCCAGGAGCTTTGAAGAAGAAGAAGATCCAGGAGGATTTGGTACGAATTCGGATTCCGTAAGGTCTATAACTAGGGTTTATAATTTAATTTCATTCTCATCCTCATCTACGACTCATCATTTTCTCCGACCAGATTTCCTCTCTTCTACCTCCGACGCCGTCCCCACCTCCGACTGATGACGAAGTTCCGACGACGATGACGACGATGAGGATTACTGCACTGACATCATCGATCAGGCTAATCACACCCTCCTTACCCTCAAGCAACTCAGCAAGTTCCGCACCGGTAGAACATCCCTAGAGACTGTCAAATATTGGCAAAATTGTGCTTCATGGTTTGGGATTTGGTTATCATCTTGATACCTTCCTTGTTTCAGGAGGATTTGTTACGAAAGGTCTGTTATAAAATTCGACATCTCTCTCTCCCAAGGCATCATCGAGGTTCTCTCTTTCTCCGATTTCTCTCCAATATTTGCTAATTGTTTCCACTTTTCGCTACTCTCTGATTCGTTGTTCGTGTCTTCTTCTTCTTCTGTTGTTGTTGTTCAACCCTTCCTTGCTTCCGATTCATAATCTTGACATATCCAATTCTAGGTATTGTTTCAATGTTGGTTGGAGAAAAGCTTATGACTGATTACCTTATCTCTCATATTTTTTGTTTTCATTCGTCTGGTGAACTGCTGTTAGTTCAATTGACAAAACTAATTGTTCGAGGATCGATAATCGATAGTAAGCCTTCATAAGAATGCATGATTGTCAATTCATAATAGTCTTCATGTTCTGCTTTAAAAAATTGTCGTGGGAAGCGTGATCTTGTGCTGGGAATGGAGATGAAATGGCACACAAGAACAAGAATCTGAAACTCTGTTCTACATTGCCTTTAACAGTGGGTTCCGATATGCGCAGTTGAGGATTTGAACTTGAAAGGTTTTGAGTCTCTGGAAGGAATCCATTATCTCGCTATTGGGAAGCACCTTTGTGGACCTACAACTGGTGAGCTAATAAGCAACTTTCAGATGAAAGGTTGAATTTTTTCGCCCTCTTGGATCATCGAATCATCTTTTTTTCGTGTTGCAGATTTAACACTAAAATGTTGCCTCCCTGAAAGATATAGCAAGGACGCTACAGAAGAAACTGGTAAAGAAAATCCTGCCTCGAGGGTTTTGCTATAGCAACGTGTTCATCTCTGCCTGTGGAATCATTACATAAGTAGATTACTTGTATCCCTTTGATTTCTCTGTTCTTTATGGTGTAGCTTTCTTATTGTAAATGGTTTATGGCTTTCGCAGATAAAGAATTCATGTTCAGTTTGGGGATCTCTAAAGAAGAGTTCCACGCCATCACCTGGTTCACGAGCTGGGCCGTCGATGGTGATCATGGTGCAGAAGTTTCCGACAGTGGATTGCATCTCGAACTCGCATACTTTTCGTCATCTTCTTCTTCATCTTCTCCTTAATTACCTGCACATTTTCATCTGTCACCTGCACTTACTAATCGTTTTATAAAACTCATTTGAAAGTGTACAAAACCGGCATGAAATCGTGATTAACAGTTCGAAATCTATGTATTTGGTATGCAACCATCTTACATATATTGATCCTTTTTCAGCTTCTCGACTTACTCGAAACCAGTTCATGCTCTTCTCTGCATTTTTCATCAAACAAACATTAGATCCTCTTCGTTTTGATCACAGTTCATCAACCATTGCAGCTTATTAATCAACATCGATCAGATTTCGAGCCCTAGTTTACACTTTGTATGTTGTCTGTGTTACTTGAGCACAGGGAAAGAGAGCAGCAACTGGGCACTGAAGTAGAAAGTGTAGTGAAGAACATAAAACCAGTGGAAATCGGAGGAGAGTTGACGGAAGCAGGAACAGAAGATGAAAAACAGCGGTTATACAAACCCTTTTCGTTTATGAATATTGTATGTTTCTTTTAATGTAACCAAATCAAATATTAATCCAAAAATATTTTTGTTGATTTTTATATCATTGAATATTATAATTTATTGCTTTAAATCAAATGTCAAAACCGTGTCTTATAAACTTGTCTCCTTACTACATCAAGTTTTTTTTCCTCATTACATCAATTGCAGGGCTGCTTCCCCAAATTGCAGCTACTGAATACCCTCCCCTTTGGCCTCCATTTCCAGTAGAATCGGTTTACAGCAAGAAACATTACATCAATTGCAGGCTGCTTATCATCAATTTCCAGCAAGCTCAAACTCTTTCTTATCATCTTCAGTCAAGGAGTTGGACACATATTCTGCAAAAGAAAAACCTACTTCTGCATACATCATGTCATCCCATACATCAAAGTTCAATCAGAATGCTACTTGACTATTCACTGGTAGAACCTTTATTTATCGTATTAACAGACAGAATGCTACTTGACTAAAGCAAAGTTCAAACGAAGAACAACTACTTAAGCAAAACCTATTAAGCAAAGTTCAAACGAAGAACAGCTACAAAATTCTATTGCAGCTGAACCTGGCACAATAGGTCTGCCAATGATTGTTTCTGTTGGTGACCCTAACAACAGGACCTTGTTTAGAATCAGTTGCAATAGAAATATAGTATGAAAGATCCACTTACTGTCTAGCCAAATCAAAATACAAGAGGTAACGAGTCCACGATAAGAGAAACCAAATGATCAAATGAAACCCCAATTCAACGGCAGACTAGCTTACCTCTGAATGTTTTATTTATTAATGACGAAGAAATAGTATCACACCTGTAGAAGGTAGCACGCCAGAGAATATCCAGCCATGCTTTGAACAAAATTCCCCTGAATAAGAAGTACAAACAAAACACAGATTAGATGGGATATTCTTCCAATCAAGATGGAGCATGTTGTAGACAATAAAACCATACAGTCATAGAAGTGCCTGCTCATCCATAATAAAATCAAATGGGATAAAAAGGATGCAGTGACTACTACCTGTGCGAGCTTAAAACTTTAGGAGTTTTCTTTGTACTTTGCAACAAAGAAGTCACGCAAACTTGTTACATTAGCATATCTACTCTTGATGAAATGAATTGAGGCCTACAAACGATAAACACTAATGCTTAGACACCAAGAACGTTCATCAATGGCTCAGTTAGAGAGTCTAAGCAAGCTCCATACCGTATCTGGAAGTGTTTCGATAAGAGCTGTGTACGAAGATGTCACTAGAACTTCATATGGCCGCAGCGATAGAGGAAGCCCAGCTTCTTGGAATATATCTGATATAAGATAATGGTAACTATTACTATATCAACTTTGTACAAACCCAGCTACTTGGAGCATATCTTATAAAAGAAAATTATTATTAGAATAACTGCTACTATTGGAGCTCTCAATTCTGGAAACTTGAGGAGGACAGTTATAGAAATTATTTCTTTGGAACAAAATCATAGACTGAGCTGCAAGACTACAAATCCACAATCATTGATTAATCTTTAACCTCGCAGTTCAGTTCAGTTAAAGATCTTATTTCTTTGGAACGAAATCATAAACTGAGCTGCAAGAATACACATCCACAATCATTGATTAATCTATTGCCTACCTTTTGAAGTTGGCAATGAGCAGAATAATGTGGAGGCTACAACTCCAATCATTGATTAATCTATAGCATACAAGTTGGCATTTAACATGGTTTATAATATCTACTGCTGTTCGTTTTCTAATAAAGAGCAACAACAAACTCTATAAACTCTTTCTTCTACATTCTACTTATTCCACGCCCATCTTTCAAATCTTCATTTGTCCATTCAAGTGAACTCAGTAAAAAAATTCATGTTCTATTATCAAAATCCTGGAGCTCACCATAATAAAACACAAGGCATGACACTCCTTGTCCTACACGTACAAGGCATTGACAATCCCAGCTCTAATAATAAAACAAGAAATCCTAGTTTGAAACTTGGTTTCTGAATCGTAAAAGGGTTTATTGTAATCCTATTCCAATTCAGACAAGGTCACATACAGAACCCTATATAACCCTGAATCAATTCATTCCCCATCAACAACACCAACAATTGAGTTAATCTACTCACCATTGAGAGTTCCCGAGAGTCACCTGTCAAACTGCTCCCTCTGCGTCTCTCTCCGGAGATCGGAGATCAGTCTCTGTCGGCTGTAGCCTATCTCTGTGTCTCTCTCCGGAGATCAGAGATCGTCTCTGTCGTTGTAGACTTTCCCAGCGTCTCTCTCCGGAGATCGGAGATCGTCTCTGTCGTAGTATCCTCTCCCGACGTCTCTCTCCGAAGCTCGGAAATCGTCTTGTCGGCTAGCATTGTCTCACACTTAGTTCATATTGCCATCTGAGGTAAGTGTATTCTTATCCAATGGTGAATACTTGTTCCATGTTTGAAGTGAATGGAGCATCAACTGATCCCTACCGTCCACGTCATCAATCCATGTGCAATTCCAAATTCATTTTTTTTTCATATGCCGGCTGTGTAATGCCAAATTTTAAATTTAAATTTTTGTTTACATGTTTTATTCCAAATTTCATTTAAGTTGCCGGCTAAATTTCATTACATTTAAGTTGCCAAATTTCAAAATTTTATTTTTGTTTAATTAGTCAATTTTTGTTACATATGAGTTTTAGTTTTTATTTCACATTTTACACCAACGCAAACAGCTAATTTGTTATTTAATTATGTACAATATAATATTTATTATTATTAAATAATTTTTATGTGTTTTATTTTAATTCGTCATTAAATATTATTAATTTCGTATGTCACAATTTAAATTCAAAAAGTTTATTGCTAAAATATCTATTAACATAAATATTGTTTCCATATTGAAGCAGAATGATGAATACACCGGTGACAACTGGCACCCAAAGTAATGACGGAGAAGTCAGTGAGGCTGTAGATGCTGGAACACCTGCACATACACCCGATGTTATACCTCCAGAAGCAACAACAGGTGTACAAGAAATTGAACTCGTGAAATTGAGAAACATGACATATGCAGAGGTGAAGGCGCTTATATTCTCAAGTTCTGACGAAGGCGAGAAATGGTATAGAAAATATGCATATGCGAGAGGCTTTGGTGTCCGAATTGAAAAAGTTTATCGCTCTAAGAAAGGTGACAACGCGATTGTACATAAAACATTCTTATGTAGTCAACAAGGATTTAGGCGCGAGTACGAAGGCGAAAGGAAAACAGAGCCTAGGATGGATACTAGATTTGGGTGCAAAGCGCATATACGATTTCGAAAGAAAACACATGACGATACATGGTTTGTTGATGAATTTGTTATTGAGCACGCTCATGAAGACGTCCCGCCAAAGCAAGCACATTTGATTCCTTCACATAGGCAAATTGATGAAGCATCATTGGCTCAACTTCATAACATGACAGAAGCTGGCATGAGCCAAAGTCTTGCGTACAAGTACATGGTACACACATCTGGCGGACATGACCAAGTGGGATTCACTAATAAGGATGTTCACAATCAATTATACAGAGAAAGCACTTCCAAGGACAGTGACCACGATGTCAAAGCAGCACTTTCATACCTTGACAAAAAAAAATTGAAGGATGCTAAATTTGTCATGAAGTATACTAAAGATGATGAAGGTAGACTAGATAATTTATTTTGGACTGACAGTATGAGTATTGCCGACTACACATCTTTTGGCGAGGTACTGGCATTTGACACGACATATAAAAAAAATGCTTACAACATGCCACTGGTTGTATTTTCAGGTATGAAATTTGTGTTTAAGTGTGATGTTAAAGCGATTATAAATTTTTTAATTAATATTATTGTTCATTGCATTCGTGCAGGGGTAAATCATCACTTCTCAACCTGTATATTTGGAAGCGCGCTTCTAAAGAATGAGACTGAGACAAATTATGTATGGGTGCTAGAGAGATTGTGTGAAGCAATGGGTGGTGAGAAACCTCATTCGGTCATCACAAATGGAGACAAGGCAATGAAAAATGCCATCATCAAAGTGTTTCCAGATGCAACCCGTCGCCGCTGTTTATGGCACATTAATAAGAATATCGGGGAACATGTGAAGAAGTCACAATATGCGGCCAAGTTTATCAGGGGATTTTTTGATATTGCGAAGGCTGATTTGACGGAGATAAAATTTGAGCAACAGTGGTCACAACTCGTGGAATCTTGTGATTTACAACACAACAACTGGATTATGAATGACTTATACGAGTGTCGTGAAAATTGGGCGCACGCATACTTACGAACCAAGTTCTTCGCAGGATTGACAACGACATCTAGATGTGAAGGGTTCAATTCACAACTTGCAAAGTACGTGGAGCGTAAACACAAATTGAAGAAATTTTTTCTGAACTACGATCGTTGGTTAGAAGAATTGAGGGAAAAAGAGATTAAACTAGATTTCAAATCTAATTATGGTGTGCCAGATTTGAGATCATGAGCTTTGAAGGTGCTGACAAAGAGTGTTGCTACAATATTCACGAATGAGGTATTCATAAAGGTCAAAGAAGAGATCGAGAAGTCGAGTGAGTGTATCAAAGATAAATGTACGAAAACTACAGAGCATCACAAGTACGCGATCAGTATGTATGGAGATTCCGAAGATGTACTTGTTGAAGTCACTTATGATCACACAACGCAAATGGCTCAATGTAGTTGTTCGAAGTTTGAGTACATGGGATTGCCATGTTGTCACATAATATTCGTACTGAAAGAAGAGAAAATCCAAGAATTTCCAAGCACCCTCGTAAAGAAAAGGTGGACAAAGAATCCAAAAGCTCCGGAGTGTTGGGACCAAACAGTGACGATTATGGATGAAGAACAACTATACACCATCAGGTATGATATTCTACAACAAGATGCTTTTGCAATATGTCATTACGGTGCAATGACGACAGAGTCTTTCATTGATGCTCGCTTGATAATGAAACCATTGTCTGATGATCTCATAAAGAAGAATGAAGGCAATGTTCAAAAAAAAAAAAGACTCAAACTAACCCAGAATTTGATAGTGTAAAAAACCCTTTACAAGCTAAATCAAAGGGTTCGGGTAAGAAATGGCCTCGGGGAAAACCAAGAATTTGTGGTAGATGTGGCGGTAAGGGTCACACAAGAACCACATGCAAAGTGGTATTGACTAAGAGTAATGCCCAAGCTAATATTGAAGAAGGGGGTGATGTTAATAACATTGATGAAGGGGGTGCGGTTAATTACATTGATATGATCGATGACAACACAACTGATATCGATGATGACGATGACACTAGCAAGGAGGAAAATGATGATGACGGCCTTCATTACAATTCTCCGAGTGACTTTGAGGAGCAGGTACACTATAACGTATTACCTCGGGTTCAATATTATTTAGATTCTTATTTTCTATTTTACTTTTATAACATGATACAAAATTAATGCAGGATGAATCAAATCTATGAAGAAGTTCGCGACTAAAGAAAAAAGCAAAGGCCCAATGAGATGCTACTCGTCTCGTTCCATGTCACAGTTCATCTCAGCGTTTGCCGTTCAGATTCAACTTGATACTTATGATCAAAGTAGTTTTGATATTTTTTGTCCACAATAAGATGACGTTATTATGTTTATTGATTTGTATTTCTTCCCTTAATAATATTTTTGATAATTTAGGCCATTTTTCCTACCAATTGTATTTCCGAAAATTTCAAATTTTGTTTATGTAATTTGAAATTTTTAAGAATATTTTGTTTAGTGGAAAATTTTAAAATTTAAATAAACTTCACACCGAATTAAAACGTGGGAAAAAGAATGTTTGTGGATTAAATTAATAGAAACACTCAATATTCATAAACAAAAAGGGTTTCTGTAACCGTTGTTTTTCATCTTCTATTCCTGCTTCCATCAAGTCTCCTCCGATTTGTATTCTTCTGTTTGAAGCTCTGTAATCTTTCTTCATTAATAATTATACCATTTTGGTGACGTGGTCCACAAGCCATCCTTCCTTTGTCGATGATCTGCTTACACATGAACCCTAATGCTGCTCTTTCCACTGGTTTCATGTTCTTCACTACACTTTCTACTTCAGTCCCCAGTTGCTGCTCTTTTTCCCTGTGCTCAAGCAAAACAGACAACATACAAAGTGTAAACTAGGGCTCGAAATCTGATCTATGTTGATTAATAAGCTGCACTGGTTGATGAACTGTGATCAAAATGAAGATGATCTGATGTTTGTTTGACAAAAAATGCAGAGAAGAGCATGAACTGGTTTCGAGTAAGTCGAGAAACTGAAAATGTGCATGTAAATAAGGAGAAGATGACGAAAAGTACGTGAGTTCGAGATGCAATCCACTGTCGGAAACTTCTACACCATGATCACCATTGACGGCCCAGCTCGTGAAGCAGGTGATGGCGTGGAACTCTTCTTTAGAGATCCCCAAACTGAGCATGAATTCTTTATCTGCAAAAGTCATAAGCCATTTACAATAAGAAAGCTATACTATAAAAACCTGAGAAATCAAAGGGATAGAAGTAATTTACTAATGTAATGCTTCCACTGACAAAGATGATGGCAACACGTTGCTATAGCAAAGCCCTCGAGGCACGGATTTTCTTTACCAGCTTGTTCTGTAGCGTCCTTGCTATCTCTTTCAGGGAGGCAACATCTTAGTGTCAAATCTGCAGCACGAAAAAAAATGATTCGATGATCAAAGAGGGCGAAAAAGATAATTCGATGATTCGATGATGAAAGAGGGCGAATAGTCCCGAACAAAGCTTGTAGCAACCAAGATATCACGCGACTCGAACGAATCATACACAAACAATGGAGCAATGAAGCAACAAGTTCTGCAAAAACTTGTTGCAGAAAGTGATGACCTAAAGGGAGCTGCAGAATATGGAGTTTTGAAGCTCCTTCTATGCCAATAAGTTAAGAACAATGCAATATAAACATATGACAAGAAGCACAAAAGCCGTCCAATCAATGAGGAACTCTAAAGCAAGGAGCTTTCATAAAATTCACACAGACAATTCATATTTGATCCTATGATCTACAGCTTGTTATACAACATGACCATTTCAGAAGATCTAGAGACCATGTAGCATTTCAGAATGACCGACTAGACCATTTTCGAGGGACAATTCTACATACAAACTTGAGCAAGTAGCAATTAAACCCCGAGAAAGATATAAACTTGAGCAAGTAGCAATTAAACCCTCAGGTTAAACATATAGCGCCTGATGCAATGAGACTAGTATCTCTAGTAGCAAACACTGCCAAAGCCTATCGGATTTCATGCAGTCCAATGCACCGGTCACTGGCTGGATTAATCAAGTTACGAGGCAATTGAGTTGCAGGTTCATCTAGTCACAAATTCATTTGCAGGTAAATCGAATTAGTTGTTTAATCCTTCACAAATTCGTTCTAATCCAAATACAAGAGATTAGATACATCATGAATGCCAACTTACATGCAGAATTGTTTGTTCACTATCCATCCTGCTTTCACCTAATGAATGAATATCCAAGCATGTATCTTTTCCCACAATCACACAGGGAATGTCACTGCTGTCCACCACGAAATCATCATTTCCTTTCATCACATGGTCTAACTCCATGATCTTGTCAACAACAGAGCAATTCTGCATCAGCTGATGTTCATCTTCATCTACACTCATTATACACTCATCTCATCAAATACTACCTTTGTTTTACCAAATCCTATGTCGTCTAAGTCCATACAGTCAAAAGTTGGATCATGAGCCTTACTTGTTTAAGGTTCAACACTGTTATTGCTACCTTCATACAAAAAATTCTACCAATCTCATCTCAGACACCGTTGGTACCAGCATTAACTAAATGTATCCGCCAAAATAAAAGGATAACAGCAAAATAAGGTTAAACTTCTTCTTCTTCTTCTTCTTCTTCTTCTTCTTCTTCTTCTTCTTCTTCTTCTTCTTCTTCCTTCCTTTAACAAATCCGCCTCCCTGTCTTTTCTCTTCTCCAGGATCAAGTCCTTTGCTGCTTGCTTCTCAGCTTCAATTACGGTTTCAAGGAGGCAGGGACGACATCGAGGTAGAGTCGGCATCGGCGTCGGCGTCGGCGTGGAGATTAGGATGAGAATGAACGAGTCGGACTCCGACTGTCGGAGAATAAGATAAGAATTAAATTTTAAAATGGAGTTAGATGGATGATATACATGAATCTGTTAATTAACCTAGTTATAAACTCAATTGAAAATAAAATATAGTTGTGGATGAACAAAATTAATACAATACAATGAGTGATGAATTTGTAAGTAAAAAAAAATAGAGACCTCATTGGATATACGTAATTACATTATAAAATTAATTTTTATTTTTCACGGTTCAGATCTGTTCATTTAAACGGACGTTCCAGATTGATTCACAGAAAGTGACATACTCAGTACGTCACTTTTAGTGGCGTACCGAAGCGTTCACCTACAAGAATATCCCAGGTTAGCCATCGAGCCTTAGCGACCAGGATCGTCTCGGCTCTTTGATTTTGCATTTCATTGATTTAGGCTCAAGGGAGTTGATGTTTGGTGGATGAGGGAGAAAACAAGTTTCTAATTTAGGCTTGAGGACGAAGATGACGCAACCAATTCGAGGAAGGCCGAGCATTTTGACGGTGGGGGCTAAAGTTTCAAGTTGGAGGGAGGGAGAAAAGCGGTCGTCGACGAGGACGGTGGCGGACCAACGATGTTGATGTTTGGGGGAGGAGGGAGAAAATCAATTAAGGGATTTAAGATCGGAAAATAAGACAACGATCGAGTGATTTGGCGATGGGGGTAGGAGTCGATAGTGACTCGGTGAGGGAAGAAGTTTGGGTTGAACGGTTGGACGGAGAGAGGTTGAAGACAATGGTAGATATGTTTTGTGGCGGCTGAAGTATGGAAGGAGAAGGAGAAAGAAGATTTTTAATACTGAGTTTTTAGGGTTAGGATTTTTAATATTTTTATAAAGACGGAAATTCTCTTCTAGGTTATGGGCTTGGAATGTTCCTACCCGAAAGAATTGGACGTAGATTGATAAGAATTTTTACCAAGGTCGTATTCCACGAGGTCCTCTGATAGGCTAATACTCACAAAGTTCATGAACGGTCTAAACATTTAAAATTGAGTTTTGGTTTTGAAAAAAAACAAGTCAAAAGCATTAACAAACAAGGAAAAACTAACAAGTGAAATTGAGGATCAAACAAGTGAGAAGGGAGTTTAGCTTAACAAGGGGTTTCTTCAAGCTCAAGGTTCATGAAAGCTGGATTGAATCTCAAGCAACGATGTGTAAACTAATGACCATGCAATTCACTCAAGTAGAATCAACGAACTCTCGCACAATTGACTCTCTAATCCTAGACCAAATGCACCATGCTCTCGCTATGTGAACAAAGGTAATGGAGTGCCTTAACTTGCTCAATGAAATGCCAAAAACTTGAATTCTATGCTAACATTCATCTAGCACAAGGTAAATGATGCAAGACACTCTCATGTCAATCATATAACACTAGTCTAGCAATCAAAAGGGTCTCTCAACCTTCAAATGAAAGAAAACTCAATGCACACCAAGTGTTTAATAAAATGACAACAAGGAAAACAAGCTCAAAATGGTTGCAATTGTATAATTCAATCTCTCAAATCATCCAATTACAATCTTACAACCTTAGATCAACATCAATCAATCATTCTCATGTATTGAAAGACATAAACAATACCAAAAGAGTAAATCAAACTCTAATGGCTACAAAGCACAAGGTCTAGGATCATCATCTTACACAAATGGCTAAGAGAAACTCAATCCATACAATCAATCACCTATCCTAGCTTGATCCATCCCCCACTAAACTAAACCTAAGCTTAGCCTAGCATAACCATGGAAGAAACCTGAATTTGGGTAGAGGAGACCATCCTTGCTTCCATGGAGGATCTTCCCACTTGGCTCTTCAAGCTCCAATCCAAGGTGTAGAAGGCTTCACTTAGATCTTCAAGTTGATCAACAATTGAGGGTGGATGAAGATTGGTTGAGAGAGATAGGGTGATCGGCGATTGGCAATTGAGAGAAGAGAAAGGGTGACGGCGATTGTGTTGTTAAAAAAAATAGAATGAATTGTCTCAATTTTTGCCGCCTCCCTCTTTATATAGCACGCCGGAATTAGCTGGAATTTTCGGCGAAAATGTCTCACAATTTTCGGTGAAAATGTCTTTGAAAACACCGAACGGCTGCTGCATTTCTTCTAATATTTTCGGTGAAAACTCTGAATTTTTTCGCCGAAAATCTCCTTGAAAACCAAGCCTCCGCCTTCTGTTTAAGGTTTTCGGTCGAGAACTTAAAGTTCTCGCCGAAAATTCCTTTAGAAATGGTGCATTTTCTCCAATCTTGCATCGGCCATAACTCCTCCGTCCTAGCTCCGATTGACCTCCCGTTTGATCCTACGTGCTCCTTGTCACCAGTACTTCAATGCCAAGACCTGAAAATGCAAAGAAAACAACTCCAATAGACATAGAATTGGCCTCAAAGTGGCAACCGGGCAACAAGATAGCACTTTGCATAAAACTCCAATAAAGGCATATTAATCATAGCAAAATGAGATCAAACATGGGAGATACCTAGGCTAATCATGGACCAAAAATGCACTAAATATAATCACATCACAGATCATTAGCCAGATAAGCACAACTATTCTTAGTTTTCTACATATAAAAGTGGAAATAAATTATTTTGTTATTAGTAGAATGCATGTACTTTTACTATAAGATCATCTCTAGTAATAAACCTTTTAAGGATTTATTCATCATACCACATCATTCTATAATAAATCATTATCCTATCAATATATTCAATATAATGGATTAATGCATAAAATTTTATAAAAGGATAAAAATTTATACAAAGAAACTAAAATAGAATTAGTGAAGCTAATTATCCTAATCCTTAACAATCAACAAAAAATAATTTGTAATAAATACGATGAAGTAGTGAATACTCTCGAGTATTTATATTTGAGTACTCTTTCATAATTCAGAACCTAATTATCATGCCAGAAATAAATCTTAATACCCATGATCAACAAAGCCAATATTCCAAAAAGAAATATTTATCTTGCATGATCATCCTCAAGACAGATAAACTCGAGAAATTATGACTTAAATTCATATGTCTGTCACTTGGTTCAAATCCTATTTTTTCCAACTCCATTTTTCTGAGAGGGAAGCTCAAGTAGTGCTATGAAGAGTATTGGCGTCTCTTGAATTTCGGATGCTCTGTGATACAATTGAGATATGATTAGTTATCATAAATTTTGACAAAATATTTTTTAAGTATATCAAACTAAAAATGAAAATTTTATCTTTCAATAAATATAATTATATTTTATAAAAATATAACATTGTTGGTTAAGAGATATATGAGTACCAATTTTATATTATCCAAAAGATAACGTTTTGCAATCATAAATAACTTATTTGACCTAGTTGATATTGAAAATTATAATTGGTAATATTTTTTAAGAATTTGAAATATTTAATTTTAAAATTTTGGTTCTATTCAAATGCTTAAAAATATATTCTTATAAAAATCCCAATAGTAGTGCTATAAAAAGCTTTGAGCAAATAAGAGCCTTTGTCAAAAAAAAAAAAAAAAAAAAAAAAAGCAAATAAGAGTCCATACTTATTCAATAAAAATAAAGGTATGAGGTCCACATGAATGAAGGAGATGATCATCATTTTTGTGGATTGAACTTATGGTGTAATAGCCATAAATAATCTATTTCCAACATTCAAATCGTTGAGGCACAAACTTATAATAATTAGACTTCAATTTGATATATACTTATTTATCGTGTTGGTTACTTAAATGATCACTAAACTTTGAGCAAATAACCTGGTGGTCACTGTTCTTCAAAAAATTTCCTAGCACTCACACAACTTTGGCCGATTAACCTAGCAGTCACTACCGTCTACGGACATCCAATTTTTCATCCACCTGCATGTGTGGCGATGCCATCAAGGCAGCCACATCATCTAAATTGCCACATCAACTAAACCAAATTCAAACCCAATCCCATACACCCACCCTATAGTTACCAAATCAAATCAACTCTTTCCTCTTCCCTCCTCCTTCTCTTTCCTCCTCCTTCCTTTTCCTCTTCCTCTCCTCCACCACAACCTCCAGCCACTCTCACTCCCTACCGCCGCCACCCGCCACCCGCCGCCGCCGATTGTTGATCTGATTTGAGAGATGTAGTTTTGGGTGTAGTCTTCTTCCAACCCACAACACTCACACTTTACAGATTCAATCTCCATGGTGGTGTAGTAGATCTGGACCATCATGATTGGGAAGGTGAGGTCGAAGTCGAAGAGGACAGACAGGTTTGGGAGGATGGAGGATGGAGTGAGGGAGGCAGAAGGAGAGTAGACGAAGGGCTTGGAGGAAGCCATTATCATCTTCGCCATGACTAGAATTCAGAGGATTGAAGACGAAGGGCTCAAATCAGATCTACATTCGGCGACGACGGTGGAGGTGGGTGGCAGCGGCGGTGGCGGTAGGGAGTGAGGGTGGCTGGAGGTTGTGGTGGAGGGGAGGAAGAGGAAAAGGAAGGAGGAGGAAAGAGGAGGGAAGAGGAAAGAGTTGATTTGATTTGGTAACTATAGGGTGGGTGTATGGGTTTGGGTTTGGGTTTGAGTTTGGTTTAGTTGATGTAGCAATTTAGATGATGTGGCTGCCTTGATGGCATCGCCACGTATGCAGATGGATGGAAAATTGGATGTCCGTAGATGGTAGTGACTGCTAGGATAATCGGCCAAAGTTGTGTGAGTGCTAGGAAATTTTTTGAAGAACAGTGACCACCGAGTTATTTAGTCAAAGTTTAGTGATCATTTAAGTAACCAACCCCTTATTTATCTAAAATGTAAAATCTTTACCCTAAACCCACAGACAAAAATGATTATCTCTCTGCCTCTTACTCCCTACTTGGACCTTTGGGTTCTACTTTTTGCTCTTTTCATCACAAAAGTCTCACTCTTTAGTCTTTTCAGTCTCATTTGCTACAATTGGTACATTCATATGAACCAAGAAAGTTGCAGCAACAACACTGAGGATCTCAAGGAAAAAAGGATGAAGCACCATTCAAGACTTCAACTTCAGCAGGAAATTAACTATGACATGTAGTCATTGCTCTATATGAGAATGTGAAACTCGTTGCGGAGGTCAAACTTTAAATCGCCAATATGGGCATAAACCACCAATAAGGACAAATACTCGCCAATAAAGGCTCATTCGCGCCATTAAGGGAACATTATCGCCTTTTAAGGGCACATTATCACCGAGTAGGGCAGCAAACCTTACTTTCCTCGTTTCAATGGTAAGCCACTCCTACTCGAAAATGGGCACTCAATTCACTAAAATTTCATTGTAATTCTGCTTTTTCTTACCGAAGGTGAAAGCCTTTTTTCAATAAAAACTTGTTCTTTTGTTCCACGATCTCTGAGATCCTTTCTTTTTCAGTCTCTGAACTTAAGATTTAATATCAAATGAGGAGTTTTTCCTCTCCTCTTTGTTTTCATGAACTGTTTTAAGGGATACCATGTTTGATTAAGAGTCATCAATTCGCATTTTCATTGGTGTTTTCAGCGTCCTGTTGAGCAAATAAGCTGCCCAAAGATGAGGAGTGTCGGTAACTACCTCCGATGGTACTGGCGTTTTCTGGCAATTTCCCGGGAAAATAATAAAAAGATTATTAATATTTTTTAAAAAATAAACATTATTTTGGCCTTAATGTTTGTCTCCCCCTAATTACTAGTTCATGATAGCTAAATCTTTTTAATTATGAGTATTAGACTTAACCTTTTGGAAAGTAACCCAACAATGGAATTTAGGAACGCAATATCAAATCTTATTTTCGACAAAAGGGAAACCCATTCTCCCCGGTCCCTTGATTTCAACAATTTGTTTTGTAGTAGAAAATTCCTCTTTTCATCCTTGTGCCTTTAACTGCCAAAATATGACTTGAAATAGGCTATTGAAAGAATAAGGTCAAATACACAAATCTGGCCAAACCTTTCGGGTTTATGTCAAATTTAGCCAATTCTTTCGGAAAACCCAAATCCGCCACTTTCTCAATTTCTATTAACTTTTCCGTCCAAGTTAACGAAAGTTCGAAATTCCAAATTACTATATCAGCTGATGTGGTAAATTTTGCCACATCATCCTATTTAAATAAACTTAAATATCAGTATCTATTATATATATATAAGCAAATATAAAAAGCACCCCTTTTATTCATTCTCTCTTTAAGTGTAGCTAATCAACCAATAGGAATTTTCTATTAATTAATTATTATTCAAAATCAATTTTGCATATAAGTAGCAAAAAATTAAATAACCGTTATCATTTAACTTAATATTTTATTCCCACGTTATCATCATTATTTTAACCATTTTAAACCTTTTTATTACCTCATTCTTTTTTTGTTTTAAATAATTAAATTCACATAAATAAGGATATTCTTCACCTCATTCATTTGTAAGCTTAATGTTTGTCGATTAATGAACATAATTCTTATTGTTAAAAAAGTGATCTATTAAAGAATTATTTTTAATTTAATTTTTCCTTTCTACGCATACTTTCTGAAACATTAAGGGGATTAATTAATTAATAATTAAAACTTATGCTTAATGTTTGTCGATTCTACAAAGAATTCTATAAGAACTTCTTCTCCATACACTAATAAGGGCTATATGGATCTCGAGAAGAGAGGAGCCGTGGTGGTCCCTCCCTAACTGTCCGGATCTCACGAGTGCAGAATGAATCATAAAAGAAAATTTTTATTAAACCAATCACAACAATATCCGCTACAAATAAATAATATGTAAAACGATATTCTCTTTTCATTAAACTCTCAAATTTTTATGGGATAGTACCCACATTTTTTTATTCTATTTTATTTTTAAATAAATTTTCATTACGTTGTCCCTTTGTACAAATAATTTTTACAACATAATTATTGTTATATTTTCACTAATATTTTAAATATTTATTGATTTTAAAATAAAATTCCATTAAATTTTAAATAAAGTTGTAATATATATTTATTGATTAATTTTAATTCATTCTCTCCTTAATTTAGATTTTAAAATAATTGAGAATTATTATTTATAAAAAAAATTGATTTGACATTCTTTCATAATTTTCCCTTTCATATGAATGTTCATTTTCACCCTATTTTACGTGTTACAAACAAAATGACAAAATTATCATAATTTCACTTCCACAACTCTGTAAACCACAACAAGATTTTCTCTCTCCCAAATTTATAAAATTTCTTATTCTCTTGAGAAGTTATGAGCCACAAATATATGAAATAATTTATTGAGTCATCTATTTTTTTATTTCACCAAAATTAATTAAAATGAGTTGATCATTAGGATAAACAGTTGAAGACTGACCATTAGAAAATATAAATAAGGGTTTGGTTCGAATGCATCACGCACAACAACATTATAAGGGTTTGAGAACCCAAATTCTGCATCACGTGTTTAGATTTTGTTGAGCATAATAAATGAATAACTAATCTAGCTAGACATGATAAATAACGAAGAACCAGCATCCACCAACATATATTAGCACAATCAACATTCTCCAATTCGTAATGAGCTATTTTTTCACATTTCATTAAAATAATGCCTATGATAAATATCTATTGGATTTCCTGGTATTTTGTTTTCTTCTCGAATTTAGATAAATAGAATTTATTTTGCCAACACAAAATGAGTTTTTTTATTCATAAAATATTCAATGGAGTAGATAAGTTTCTTGGTTTGTATTTATCATGAAATTTATGATTATCGATTTTATCGTAAATATTATGTTTACATTTCCTATTTGGACAGACCAAACCTTTATATATAATCATTTCAAAATGAACATAAACTTATAGGAATAAACTATCTTTTATCAAATAACATTTGTCACAATGTTCATTAGGAATGTAATAATCATTTTCTATATTTTATTTAATTTTATACGGTCCACGTGATTTTAATTAAACATAAGCATTGATCGAGTTTACATTATCAATAATTACCTGGATAAAAATTTATTACAATAATTTTACTTTATAAAAAACTATATTTGAAATTTTAAAATTTTTTTGTTAGTTAGAAGTTCATGATATGTTAATAATTAAATAACAACACAAAAAAGAATGATCTAACAGTCAATGTAAAAAAACAGAAATAAATTAGAAAATACATGCTAACAACATAGGAAAGTCCATCTACAAACATCAAATCAAATCCAAGTACATGATCTCAAAAAATTTCAAAAAAATTCAAGCTACAATTGGTCTGAAACATGTTCACAAAAGAAACACATAAACAAGTACTACACACAACCTTACATAAAAATCAAGTTGCAATTCCAACTATAGTCAATATTTAATAGTATTTTATGAGGTTTTTTAATAGTATTCACACATGATCACTGGTCGGACGAGTCAATAGCAAGAAACGGAAATTGTGACACTAGGAGGAGTTATAAGAGACTAGAAGTATTGACTGTAGATGCCTTCATGACTAATCTTGGAACATGTTCAATAACATGTGCAGAACTCACAAGCATTGTCATAAGCATGGAGAGAGCATGAAATGTTGGGTTGAGAGTCCTTGAAATGCAAATCGACTCCATATGTGAAGTTAAGCTCTTATCAATTACCACGTACTTGGACTGCAAACATGCAACAATTGTTTGTCAGTATAGGAGACTGCTAGAGAGGAACTGGAAGGTTACTATAAAACATATCGATATCTATAGAGAGGCAAACCACTTCGCGGATGTACTGGCGAATAAGGGCCATGGAACTAACTTGGGAACACACACAATAGAGTGTTCGGATATCATAATTAAACACTAGGAGCGGTATGACCTTATGAGAAAGTTAGATACTCGATTAATTTTCATATAATTGATCTTCATTCTTCCTAAAAAAAGTATGTTGCCCGCTGCAAAGCGCGGGCCACAAGCTAGTTAGAAAATGAAATAAAAAATATTACAAGCGTGAAAACCCTATCTTTCTCCTACCAAAAAAAGGAAACGCTATCTTTCATCTCCGCCACTTTACAGTTTCGACTTTCACGCTTCCTTTCCTCAGCCTGCCGACCCGACAGCTACTCTATCCCCACTCTCCCAACAAAAACCCTAATGCCCACCATTCTAGGTTCATAGGAAGAATTCCCGATCAAATGCTTTGCTGCAGGTCCAACTTGTCATCTCGCTTCCATGGACGAATCTCCTATCGAATCCTCTGCTTCAGATCTAATGTTGATGGCTTCAACCTTCCTCCTCGATTGGTTCAGGTTGATCCTCGCCTCCTCCAACTAGTCCATCGCTTATTTTCCTAGATCCACTTTCATTTCTCTCTTGGCATCTCGGAGACTGAGTCTGACTCTTCTGGCAGATAAATTGTACGAGGAGCTGTCGGTGGGAATTCGATCGGGTGTCGGAGAGGTTGGATTCGGGAGATCTGGTTGGTGTCGTTGTTATCTCCAACGACGTAGCAAACGTTGTGGAAGGATGTCAGTGAGGTGGTTGGGGATGGCACCGCTGCGGCGGTGGTGCATTGAGATGTTGGGATGCTAGTGGGGATTTGGATGAGGAAATGGATGGAATTCGGAGAAAGTGTGGAGAGGCGGGAAGGAAGGAGACTGCAACGATTTTGGTTGTGGATGAGGTAGAGGAGGCGGTGACGCTAGGTATTGAAGGTGGATGATCGGGAGGGCCGGTGGTAGCTCAGAGAAGAGGAAGGGTTCGAAGATGGTGTTGAAGGGGAGGATGGGCAGGGGAATATGAATTAGTATTTAATTTAGTTAAGTCTAAATTTAATTTAATTTTTATTTTATAATTTTATATTAATATTATGATGTGGCTTACAGTTGACCGTTCAAATGAATGTCATATCAGCTTCATTTGTCACATCATTAATGTTTTAAGAAAGTTAACAGTCAATTTAGTCAACTAGATATATTTGACACGAAAACTAAAGGTTTTGCCTCTTTAGTGTCATCAAAAAAGAATTGGCTAGATTTGACATAAACCCGAAAGGTTTGGCCTGATTTGTGTATTTGACCAAAATAATTCCACTTTCCATAATCTTGCCAAGAGAGGTTTTGTTCGCCCAAACATTGGTGTGTTGTGCAGAGCCGACCTTGAGTCGCTGTCATACTTGTTTTTAGGTTGTATGTTCTATTGTTCAATTTGGTCCACTTTCAGTTCCAAACTTTCCATGTTCTGTCCGACGGTAGTGGTTTCATTATGGGATGGCAAGGTAGGATTTGTGTTAGTGGGTTTGAGATCTTCAGTACAGGTTTGATGCATGCCGTGTTTTGGTAAATTTGGGGGGAAGAAATAACAGAATTTTTAGAGAGGAAGCTTCGACAATCCCAATTTTGGTTTGGAGGCTTGCCTTAGCGGTGGAAAAATGGTTTCGAGTCACTGAAAAAGTCTCGGTTTCAAGGTTTCGAAACTGGTTGGCGCTCTGGCAACTTGTTTTTATCTAGGTTGAGGTTCAGAAACTCTTTCACTTTTTTCGGCTCTGTTTGTTTTGTCGCATAGCTTGTATATTATGTCTGATTGGGTGGGTTCTTGTGTAGTAGATTTGGAGGATAGGCGCGGGATTCAAACCACGACCTATATTTTTTTGGGTGTATAAGGTCTAGGGGTTTGGATTTTCTTTGGGACTTTGGAGATGCGTAGCGATTACTGTTATCTCCCTTGTATATGCGATTGCTTGTTTGGACCTTACATATACATATACATATGGGTAACACTTCGGTACCCTGGGGTATGGATACTCTAGTATTAAGATTTTGTAGTATTTGGTGATTGAACTTTGGAGATTTTGGAGTTTGAGGGCTTTAGTTCAATGTTCAGGTGTTAGAATATAGTATTAGGGGTTTCAAGTTTATGTTTTGGGTTTATGATCTTTTAATTTGGACTTACCGTCAAATGATAGAGTTTGGAATACGATTTATAGTTTTGAGTCTATAATGGGGATTAGCATGATTGAGTAATGCTCAAGGTTGATTGCAATAGGTTTACAATACAAAAAATAGGGAATTTAGCGTTAATTGAAACGAAAGAGGATGGCGTCGGTCGGTCAAAGACCGACGCCAAATACTGTGCGTGTGTTGACGCGCGTAAATAGCGTCGGTCAATAAACGTCCGACGCTAAATGTTTCTACAATGACCGACGCTAAATGCCATTTTGAACCGATTTGCTGGTTGAACCAACGGGTAATTTAGCGTCGGTTCTGATAAAGTGATTTGCATCGGTCAGAACCGACGCCAATTACACGGGAATTTCGCGTCGGTTTTGAGAAAGTGAATGGCAACGGACATCAACCGACGCTATTTACACGGGAAAATAGCGTCGGTTGGTGCTTGACGCTAAATACACCACATATAAAAGCCCCTCTTCGACGAAAACAACTTATTTCTCGCGGAACTCTCTCTCTCTCCAAAAAAGGAAGCCGCTCCTCTCCTTCCTAGAGTAATACTAATTCCCGGTACCTCAACCGCATCATAGCCCCTCAAAAGACACACCTTCATATCAAGGCCAATACGTACAAAGTTGCTCATAGGTTCTCCAATATGACTCGAAAGACAACGTATCCCATCTTGTGTGATCAATGGAGGAGGAACCTTCTTAAAAACAACCCAAATAGGTAGACTCTTAGGAGCAAGATCAATCAGAGCAATGTTTCTCTCCCGCCTCCTCAAAATCATTACTAAGTGATGGATATGCCAAGATCACTTAACAATCCACTGCGCTAAATTCTCAGAGACACAGTCGAAAAGGAAGAAGCCTTCCTCTAATCTCGAAACAAATACCTTCCCTTCATACCCCCAAATCTTATTGACAACATCCGTGATAACCCTAAGCGGAGGAATAGATCCAACAAATTGCGCCACCAGAGAAGCTTTCATCTTCTGCAAACCCTTATCTAAAACTGAATTCAGAATGCAAAGAGAACCATTGACAAAGGCTGAGGAAGTATCAACATACCTCATATATGTTCCAGAATCCCTCACGATAGACACCCAAGATGAAGTCCCATCAGAGCTCGAAGCCATCACGAACAGAGAAGAAACAAAATCAGTAATCAATCAGCAGACGCGCCGTCACCAGGTGACCTCCGTCCAACGTTACTCCCTCTAGAATCCTCTATATGAGCGCACCTAATACAAAATGACTCAACAGAGGAGATCAGGAGAACACCATCTCTGCGAGAATCTACTTAAAAAAATGGCGAGGGGGGGGGACTTCAACAGAGCAAGAGGAAATGTTAAACTTCTAGGAGGCCTCTTCGTAGAGGAACTTTAGGCCTTGCCCCACCAGAGCGCACCCACGGCTGGAGCTCGATACATCCTCTCTTGCCTGAGATCTTGGAGGAGAGAATCTTCCACTACAAGAAAATACACTTTCCCTGTAGGTTTCTTCTGTGAGGTACTATACACTCTAGCCTAAGGATACCCAATCGTAATCAGGAAAGACTCCTCTCCTTCCAGAGTAATATTAATCCCTGGTACCTCAACCCCATCGGAGTCCCTCAAAAGACATACCTTCGTATCAAGGCCACTACGTACAAAGTTGCTCATAGTTTCTCCAATATGACTCGAAAGAAAACTTACCCATCTTGTGTGATCAATGGAGGAGGAACCTTATTGAAAACAACCCAAATAGGTAGACTCTTAGGAGCAATATCAATCAGAGCAACGTTTCTCTCCCACCTCCTCAAAATCATTACTGAGTGATGGATATGCCAAGATCGCTTAACAATCCACTGCGCTAAATTCTCAGAGACAAACTCGAAAAGGAAGAAGCCTTCCTCTAATCTTGAAACAACTACCTTCCCTTCATACCCCCCAAATCTTATTGACAACATCCATGATAACCCTAAGCGGAGGAATAGATCCAACAAATTGTGCCACTAGAGAAGCTTTCATCTTCTGCAAACGCTTATCTAAAACTGAATTCAGAATGCAAAGAGAACCATTGACAAAGGCCGAGGAAGTATCAACATACCTCAGATCTGCTCTGGAATCCTCCTTGATAGACGCCCAAGATGAAGTCACATCAGAGCTGAAGCCATCACGAACAGAGAAGAAACAAAATCAGTAATCAATTAGCAAACGCGGCGTCGCCAGGTGATCTCCGTCCAGCGTTACTCCCTCTGTAATCCTCTATACGAGCGCACCCAATACAGAATGACTCAACATAGGAGATCAGGAGAATACCATCTCAGCGAGAATCTACTTCAAAAAATGGCGAAGAGGAGAAAACTTCAACAGAGCAAGAGGAAATGCTAAACTTCTAGGAGGCCTCGTCGTAGAGGAACGTCAGGCCTTGCCCGACCACAGCTTACCCATGGCTGGGGCTCGATCCATCCTCTCTAGCCTGAGATCTTGGAGGAGAGAATCTCCCTCTACAAGAAAATACATTGTTTGTCACGGATTATTAGTCACAGATTTGTAAACCTTGACAAATTAGTCATGAGTTATTTGAACCGTGACTAATTATTTATGATCCCTCTCTCTCAAGGCTGGCAATCCGTGCCAACACAATTCAACCAATCCCTCTCTCTCGAATCCGGCCAACACAATTCAACCAATCCCTCTCTCTCGGAATTCGTGTCTCTTTTCTTCTTTCTTTATTCCTTTTTATTCCTTTCGTCCTTCTCTATTCTTCTTCTTATGTACACTCCCTTCTTCATTCTTTCTTCTCCATTGATCAGCCACATAGTCTCCCTTTTCCCTTTTTCTTCTTCTTTCTTCATTCTTCCTTCTCCATTCTTCTTCTTCTGGAGCCAAATAGTCTCCCACCACCTCCGTTCCAATCCATCATCACCGCTGTTCAGATCCACTATCGCCGCAGTTCAGATTCACTACTACCGCCTTTCGGATCCACCACTGACGTTGTTCGGATCCACCACTGACGTTGTTCGGATCCACCACAAGCCAAATAGGCTCCAGCTCTTGTACGACGTCAGATCCGCAATCGTCATTCGACTCCGGTTCCATCAAGGCCGTCCTCTGATGGAAAACTCCCCTCTACTCATCGGTTCTGTCAAGGCCGTCCTCCGACGGGAAACTCCCCTCCGACTGGAGATCATGGAGTTTTTTGGGATTATAGAAAAGGGATGAAACGATAGGGATAACTAGAAATTTAGTGACCAGATAGCAATGATCAAAAAGTTAAGTGACTACCAAGAAACAAGGGGATGACATAGAAAAAACCAGAAATTTAGTGACCAAATAACAATAATCATGAAGTTAAGTGACTGCCTAGAAACAAGGGGGATGACAGAAAAAAAAGAAATTTAGTGACAAGACAATAATAATCAGAAAGTTAAGTGACTGCCTAGAAATCATGTGATTAATGGTGACTGTAATGGAACTTATATTAGTCACAGTTTGTTGGTAAACCGTGACAAATAATTCTTCACGGTTCCTTTTGCAAAACCGCGACCATGGATTTGTCACGATTTACCAACAAACTGTGACAAATTTGAGTCAATATAGTCACGGATACATGAACCGTGACTAATAATCCTAAAAACTGTGACAAATAATGTATTTTTCTTGTAGTGTCCCCCAAGTTGAGAGCATTTCCCGCCAAAATAAAAGCCATATTTTTTCCGACAAGTGAACATTGTTAACAAATATTTATCAAGTTAAATTATTGATAAGTAATTACAAAACTTGTTTACCCCAACAACCTCTTCATTGAGTATATCCAAAGGATTTCAAAGTAAACCCTCTCCACCTCAATTTGGCTGCCATCGGATCCAAAAGAGGGCACAAACTGTTGTATCATCTTAAGTTCCATCATCTGCTCCGCTCGAAGCATCCTCTCCTTATTCATCAGTACTCAATTGTTTATTAGTACTCACAATTCCTAAGTCACCCTTTCATTGTTTTCTTAAGAAGGAAGAGGTTGATGTGCATCATCGATGAAACACTTCCAGATACCAAAGATGATGATGACGACGATCCACAACCCCAAAAAATCTTAAAAAGTAATGTTAAAAATTAACACTAGAATTCTAAAAAACAGTTAGGAAGACTAGAAATGTGTTCTATTTACCATCATTGGAATGAACCTTAATCTCATGATTCAAACTGAACCACAATGCTTTGGCTTATTAGTGCTTGCGTTAAAGAATTGTTAGGGACAACATAAATGGAGCCACATCTGCTCAAGCTTCTCAATGGTGGTTTATAAATTTAAACTAGATTGATAGAATCGTCTAATTGAAGACAAATAATACTAACAAAATTATATTTACCTCTATTCCTTTGCATGATCTAACTTGAATGTCTCCTCCGACCAACCATAAAAATTGATAAACATTCGACCTCTCCAGGATAGCCAATCAGTGGTCTTGATCGTTTTACTGTTAGACGTTGGTGACTAAAAGAGTAAATATTTACTCTATACAATAGTACATTTACCTCAACAAAGTCTGAGCTAACAAACTTTTGATTAATACATAAAGATATGTTTGAGCTCACTCCAATTGAGATAGCTTAAAAGTTTCACATTTTCTGTTGAAACCCCATTCAAAATAAGTATTGATGAATTTTCATCTTTACAAATGTCTAGCAGTTCGGTAACATATTTCTCTCAATTGTATCTTTTCTCGGCGTTATAATTAAAGTACAACAAAGAGAAGTTGAACATATCTCCCGATATCCAACCCTCGGTAACTGAATCGTCATACGGTTGCTCTATTACCAACAAAGGTTTTAAGTTTCCCTAAAAATCTGAAGAGGGCAATTGATGGTCAATACAAAGTTAATTAATATGAAAAGACACAATTTGTAAGAGAATATATCTTTCAATTGGATACATTCATTGATTTTGAATTGGTCTTCCATGTCTAACTTCGTCAACCAAATGAAGAATATGATGAACCATGATTATGAAAAATGATGGTCAAAGGATCATCTCTATATGGCATAGTGCTATAACGAATCTCTCTTGGAGCTTATCAATTCAAAAACATTTACCACCAGAGAACACAATTCTTTCAAGTAAAACCCAAGTTGTGCCTTAGCGATAGATATAGGTAACACATTTTATACCACAAGTGGAAAAAGGCAAGTTACGCAACGCGTGTTAACTTTCAAGTGACAATGGTTGTTGTATTAAAAAACTCATGGTGTCCTCAAGCCGCAACAACGATCGTTGTGTATAAAAATTTTGTTCTCCTCAAAAAGCACAATGGTCATTTCCTACAACAACGTCTATTGCTACCCGCTGGCAACAACATTTCCAGATATTTTCCAGCATAAATCCCCATCCAGATTCCAATCAAATTCTTATAAGTAACGACAATCATGATGGGTGTAACGATCCGATCGCGGTTGTTCGTTACTAGTAGGATCATTGGAAATTATTGGATTCACGTTGGTGGTAAGGCCTATGATTTTTGGATAGAGTACTCTGTTTGTATAGGGAGCGACGGGTGTTGGACTTGGTGCAAAGACCGTTGCGGCTTGACAGACAAGAGGCCTTCTGATGTGCCAATGGGTGTAGTTCCTCTTGAGGAAAACGAGTTTCTCCTATGTAGAATGGTCGTTGTAACTTAAGTCACAACGGTCGTTTTAACTTAAGTCGCAACGGTCGTTGTGAAGGGGCAATGATGACACTCGATTTGACGTGATTATCAGCCTAATTTAAGCGACATTTCCTTGCTTAAGACATGGTTTTTAGGGTAGAATAGCGAATATTCACTCAACTGCTCTATCTCGTGCCAATTGTGTTACTTTGGCCCGTTTCGGGTTTATTTGATGGTTTTCTAGTGTTTTCATGATAGCACAGGTTTTTGCCGTCAAATAAAGTAGCCAAGGACGTGTATAAGGCATTGGAACCTCGAGGAACTGCACCGGAACCAATCCAAGGAGTCAATCAAGTCGAATCAAATCCTGCCCCGATTTACACTACAGTTTTCGGCGAAAATCCCCCAGGTTTTCGGCGAAAACTCAAGAAGGAATCGGCTGAGTTCAACAAAGAGAATTTTTCGGCGAAAACTCCAAGTTTTCGCCGAGAACCCTAAGGTCCGAAAATCACAGGAGAAATAGCCGAGCATTCAAGTCATTTACAAAGGAATTTTCGGCGAAAATTTCATAGGTTTTCGGCGAAAATCCCAGGCTAAATCCGGCGGTATTAGGGTATCAAGTCATAAATACTTAACCGGCGGCCCAATAACAGATATACCTCATAATACATCTTAATTTCAGAATTCTCAAGAGTTCTGAAGTAGAGTTTAGAGTTCGAAGAGCCAGGAAGAGATCGTGACGCCATCCCTTCACCTCGGAGACTCGGAGCTAGGATTGGAGATTACCGGAGATCGAAGTTTCGCCGGAGTCGTCTTAATTAGGTTTTTCAGATCCTTTTCTATTCTTCCTCTGTTCAAGATGAACTCTGTCTTTGCCTTTGATTCTTTTGTTATGAACATGAGTAGCTAAACTCGTAGAGCTTAGACTAGATGAACCCTAAGTGACCCATGGCTTTAAAGCGGTCACAGATCGGCAGTGATTAGATTCAAAGTTCAATCAGTTTCTCTTTCATGTTTGATTTGTTCTTCGTTGTTCATGTTTCTTGTCTGGATTGATCACCTATATTAGATTCTTGTTAAGCTAAGGATAGAAGAGAACGCTCGCCTTACTTTAAAACACCAAATCAAACAATTTACCTATTCATTGGAGTGTGCCTTTCGTAGGAACCAGTTAGGGTTAATCCACTGCAAGAGTAACTCATAAATCGTTAGTAATTCCACCATTTAGTTAAGTCGTTGCGAGAGGCGACCGTACCCGGGCGACTAATTAATCTTGGTAGCTAGATCTGATAGAGCGAACGTTCGCCAGTCTTAAACCTAAGGGTCAAGAGTTATGGTGGTGTCTTAGAATTGATTGAACGAGAATTGAATCCGCTGATCTGTTGATTGCCAATGCTCTGGTGAACGAAGGGGGATTCGAAGTCTAAGCTTATCTGTCATCTTTGTTAAATCAACCAATCTTTCAGTCTGTCTTTCAGTTTAATTTTTAATTTCCTTGCATTTCTTAGAATTAGAAGTCGTGGAACTCACACCACGCACAACCTGTTTAAACTTGAGTAATCTGCCTTTATATTTGAGTAGACGATTATTAGAAGACCCGTGGAACACGATCTACCCTAGCTTTCTAGCTTGGTAGTTATGTGATAAACCTGTTCTGCATACGTTCATCATATTGGCGCCGTTGCCAGGGACTTCTTTTAATTGTTTGAAAGAAGAACTAGCATCTTACTCTTCTGCTTTCCATCTTTCACATTTCCATCCACTTCGATTTTACACTGGTTTTGTTTGTTTTTGTCATTTGTAGGTTGTTCACAGGTTTATGCACCACCGCCCTTTCACCACCGCCCTTTCACGCGTCTCCAAAGCGCCAAGAACGACAAGGCTAAGAGTGTAGAGAGACCAGGCAGTTCTGCTCCACCAAGACAATCACAGATTCCAAAGAGAGGCAGAACCAATCCACCTCCATCCGTCACTCCGATCAAGATCAAGGAACTGAAGGAGAGTTCCTCATCTCCATCTTCACCGTCATCTTCATCGCTTCATACACCGAATCACTTTCACCTCCTCCATCTCCCAGGATGACTGATCAGTTACCACCACTAGGCGGTCATCAACCACCACCACCACCACCAGGCGGTGCACAGAAGAGTCTAGCTGACTACAACAAGCCAAGCGCGACAAGCGTTCGATCTTCTATTGCCGTGCCGCGCATTGAAGGAGATCCTGACTATGAGATCAAGATTCCATTCTTGACTATGATCTCTAGGGATCTACAATTTGAAGGCAGGCGACTAGATAATCCGTGCACACATCTGGCGGATTTCCTTGATCTCTGCAGCACTTTCAAGAGCGGGAATCTCGACAAGAACACTCTTTGCTTGAGATCTTTCCCGTTCTCTCTGAAAGGCGCATCTAAGAGGTGGCTCACTGGGAAACCACCTGGCTACTACACCAATTGGGAGACTCTTGCTCAAGACTTCGTCGAAGAGTACTTCCCTCCTTCCAGAACCATAGCCTTCAACCAGATTCTCTCAAAAGGAAGGAGCGAGCTTATATGATACTTGGAATGAATTCCAAGAACTTCTCTACAACTGTCCTCACCACGGTTTCGAGCAGAGACAGTTAGCTGAAATCTTTGCTCGAGGTCTTCGTGAAGAATCTGCCAAATGGGTCAATTCCCTAGCTGAAGGGGATTGCACTACACTTAACCTGAAGCTGCTCTTCTTCATTTCGTGAACTGTGTTTCCAAGTCAAGGAACTGGGAGCGACAATCTGAAGGATCAAGAAGCAAGCTCGATCTCGAAGCAACCATTAAGGCAGAAGTAGAGAAGCATCTGAAGAAGTCTTTGATGTGATCATATTTAGTGCATTATAAGTCCTCGATTAGCCTAGGGATCCCCCATGTTTGATCTCATTTTGCTATGATTTATATGCTTTTATGAATGTTTTATGCAAAGTGCCCTTTTGTTGCCCGGTTGCCACTTTGAGGCCAATTCTACGTATATTGGAACTGTTTCCTTTGCATTTTCAGGTCTTGGCATTGAAGTACGGGTGACAAGGAGCACGTGGGATCAAACGGGAGGTCGATCAGAGCTAGGACGGAGGAGTTATGGTCGTTACAAGATTGGAAAAAATGCATTTCAGCTAAAGAAGTGTTCGACCGAGAACTCTAATAGTTTTCGGCTGAAAACTCTAAACAGGAGGTTGAGGTTCGATTTATGAAGAAATTTTTGGCGAAAACTTCCCAGAGTTTTCACCGAAAATCTGTGAAGGAAAGTCCACCCGGTTTTTCAAAGACATTTTTGGCGAAAATCTTACAGAATTTTCGCCAAAAATACCAGGCATTTCCAGCACAGTATATAAAGAAGAAGGAGGCGAAAATAAGAAAACAATTCATTAATTCAGATCTCATACTTCATCAAAACCCTTTTCTCTCAACTTCTCAAATACTTTTCTCCTCATCACCAATCCACAACCCTAGAGCAAGGTGCAAATCAAAGTAGATGAGCTTGGATTGAAGTCCACGACCTTGGAAGAGGAGCTTGCAAGAGGAGGATTGCCATGGTGTTCTTGGTGATCATCTTTCTTTCTCTTTCCTTCATTTCCTTGGCCATGTGTGGCTGATTTCTTAGGTTTCCTTGGATTGATAGATTAGTTGTGCTAGGATAGAGGTTGATTGTACAAATTTGCCATGATTGATCTTGGATTGTAAGAGAATGGTCTCTAGACTTGTTGTTAATTCCATTGATGGCTATGGCTTGATTGGTCTATTATTTGTGATGTAATGCATGAGAGTACTTAGATTACATGGATTGTAGGTCTAGGGATTGAAGAGAGTGTGTTCTAAGAGATTAGATCTTCTCAATTCAACCATAGTTGCATGATTTCTCACTTGTGCATTTTATCGAACACTTGGTGTGCATTAGGTTTTTCATTCAATTGGACTTTGATTAGTCTTTTGATGATTCTCTTAGTGTTAGGACATTGACATGAGAGTGTGGTGTCTAGCCTAGTGGTCATAGAGTCATAGGAGAGGGTTTTGTAGCTTGGCATTTCATCAAACACCTTTAATGCATCCTTAGTCACTTAGCTTGAGAGCGAGAGCCTAGGTTGAGTCGTTCTAGGATAGGGATTTAGTGCGAGGAGAGTGCATTGAGTCTATAGAAGGGATTTGCATGGTCATTCGATTGCATCCTCGATCATGTTTGGCTTGTTTGTGCATTTACGCCTCTTGAGCATGATGAAGCTATCTTTCCAAGTTAACCTCCTTTATGTTTGTTTTGCACCATTTTGTTTGTTTGTTTAGTTTTCTTTATGTTTTCATTTGTTCCTATTTCAAACCAAAACTCTTTTTAAATGAATAGACCGTCCATGAACCGTGTGAGTATTAGCTATTGAGAGAGCCCTCGTGGAATACGACCTTGATAGTTGTGAGTTAAATCTCGCACATCAGTCTTCTACACCCATCAAACCGCCGGCAGCCTCTGTCTACGTTGCCGATTATGAGTGGTGTGGAGCTTGTGCACATAATGGAGGCCGATGCTAGAATTTTGGTGAAACAGAAGTCTGGTCTGCCGAAGAAGTCAATTTCGTTCAACAAGGCTTCAACAACAATCATAACGATTATGTTGGCTACCGCAACTACAGACAGTAGGGGAATTATCAAGATAGACCTCCCTACAATGCCGGTGCCAACTAGAACCAGAACAGCTGACCAACTGGTCCAGCTCAGGATCAAAAGCCGAATCATCCGCCGGGAGGTGTCTACCAGCCGCCGCACCGAAATCCGGGTAACTATGGAACTGCTCCTGGCAATCGCCAGAATCAATATCTGAACAATACCTATACAGGGCAGCAACATCAGAGGGAGAACAATGTCAGTGAACTCGACAAGAAGCTCAGTCAGATCATCACTAGACTTGACGATCACGACAGTCAGTTCAAAGCCCAAGCTCTTCTCAACCAATAACAGATTGCATCCGGTCAAAGAATTGAGCAGGCAGTGAACCAGATCTCTAGCATGCTAACATCTGGTCGACCATTTGGCCAGCTTCCGAGCCAAACTGAGCCAAATCTGAGAAAGGAGCAAGCTAAGTTGGTATCTATTCAAGATCCAACCAACCCGTCTACTAATGCTTCTTCTAATTTATGCAGGACCGATGAAGCTTCGGAGAAGAAGGGAGCACTGACGGAGGCGCCTAAGGAGTATGATCCTCCTCTTGCTCCGTACTACGTGAAGCCTCCTTTTCCAAGAGCAATGCTACCGAACGCGAGGATCGAGACTGGCATGTGGGGAAACAAAGAAGGATATCCTGCCGCTCGTAGCAAGAAACCTTCATCGCCATATCCAGCTAAGTGTTCCGACCCTGGTTCTTTCACTCTTCCTCTAGTTATTAATGATGTTAAGATAGAACGTAGTTTGGTTGATCTAGGCGCGTCTGTCAATGTTATGCCTATTAGTTTGTTTAAGAAATTGAAATTAGGAGAATTTGAACCCACTAGCATACAACTTGTCTTTACTGATAGGAGAACTTAACCCCTTTCCACCTTACCATTTATTTTTCCTCCATATTTCCATGATTTACCTGGGTAGTGCTTCTTAGTTTTGATTATGCAGGATAACAGGTGGGATGACCGGTGCCGAGAGCGGTACATCAATGAAGCACCATATATCGATGATTACCAAGAGATGTTACATCAACAACAACAACAAACGGTGAGAATTGACTCCCTCTTTGATAATATCTTTTCAATGCTACAAGGTCACCAAGAGATACACCAACAAGAGCATCGAAGAGGCGCTAGAGATAACCAATAGATGCTTCATGAACATCAACAATGCTCGTTGAGAACCCAATCTACCTTGGATAATATCTCTTCAATGCTACAAGCTCATCTCGCGACGGATATCAAGCTCGAGCAACCAAAGCAGGTAATGACAAAAGACGCTCAAGAGCTGTTCGAAGAAGAAGATGATGATCCTATCCATGACTATTATGACCTAGAAGAATCCTTGGTGGTGGGGGTTGATGAAGACATAGAGCCAATCCATCATGAAGTTGAAGCCGAAGAGGAGCACATAGAGATTGAGGAGATACCCTCACCTACAGTCCCGCCGAGTAACCCTGTAGATCAAGCCAGAGATGAGCACGTGGAAAGCAACAAGGTCATGGATTTAGAAGTTTACATACTCGATCCCGAGAGACCTCTGGATGATCATCAGGTAGAGAAGATGGAGCTCATTGACCATGCCGCGCCGTACTACCTCTTTCCTCCTCCGGTAGGAGAATTCGAGAAGAACTGGTCATCCAACCAGAATCGCGATCTATTGGAGCACTACCGGCTGCATCACCCGTCTGGAGTGCTACATGGCACTCAATTGCTATTTTTGAAGAAGACGATTGACTTCAAGGAACTCCTAAGTTGGGGTCCCTAATAGGTACCGTCCGGCTCAAGGACGTTAAAGAGAGCGCTTCGTGGGAGGCAACCCACGGCTGGAGTCCGTTTTGAATTATTGAGTCAGTCTTTTTCGTTGTTCGAGTCAGTTTCGGGGAGCCAAATTGTCAGTTTTCTTTTATTTTCGTCTGTTTTAATTTTCTGTGTCAGGTCAAATTTTCGCTGAAACATCTGAGGAGTTTTCGGTGAAAACTTTAGTTTGTTCGAGTCTGTTTTCCAGTGGGTTTTCAAAGTTGTTTTTGGCCGAAAACTTCTAATGTTTTCGGCAAAATATTTAGTTAAGTCGTCTGTCTTTGTTTTCAAAGTAGTTTTCACCGAAAACTTCACCAGTTTTTGGCGAAAACTTCAGTTGGGTCAGAAAATTTTCGAAAAATTCAATCAGTGTAAAAAAAAAGAGTCAAAATATTTTCAAAATTCCCCTAACCGTCTTTGTTCGACTTTTATTCTGTGTGGATCCGGGATAGTTGTCCCGGTATCCTTTTGATCTTTTTGTTGTTTTTGTTTTGTAGGATTTTGAGTAGCTACTCCGCTCCACTCCGGACTCTCCGTGCTTATCCGCTACACCGACCATCACCTTCCAGGTTCTTCGTATCTCTACTCTAGTTTAGTCCTGTGAGGACACAGAACCGTTTAAGTGTGGGGTAGGAGTGTAGGATTATGCATGATCTTGCTTGATTTTCTGTGATTCTATGGTTCATTTTTGAAATTTCTCTTGCATTGCCCAATTCTTGACTTGTGATGTTAAATTGACTTCAATTTTGAACAATGACGTCTAGACTATTCCACATAGAACCTGTAACGAACATGTCTGAACTGAAATCAAATGAGTCTAGGTCAGAACAGATCATAAATCACTCTTGTAGTTGAAATTTGAATCAATTAAACTGTTTTCCTTGTTAATAACAAAGCTCGATAACACCGTTCTAAGATGATAAATGCTAGCTTCTCCCATGTTTTTCACTCCATATTTGATCACCTGTGATTGTGGCTTGAGATTAGATGGAAATCCAATTCAAAATCTAATGTATAAAGTTATAACTAGCTAGGATCAAGTGACTAAATTGTTAAATCACGTAATTGAGTTCTTCAAATTAATGTTAAGTTCTTTAAAGTGCTGAAAATAAAGCTAGGCAAGCCCGACACCTAAGTGAGTGTTCGGGTTGAGCACTAGCATAGGCACAAATATTGTGAGCTAGGCAGGTCCAACACCTAAGTGAAGTGTTTGGTATCGAGCACTAGAATGCAGTAAATCGATGGAGAAAGTTTGAATAAATTGTTGTTTAAATCGGTCCTAGCTAGAACATATAACGTACAGATCTAGAGGCGGATGAAGTCAAGTCGATAGTCACGTCACTTTTCCTACCTCCGCATCCACATCATGGCTAGAGCTTAAAGTCTTTTTGATTAGAATTGGTGTTATCGTAGTCGGTTAATCATAATTAATTGTTTTACCAAGAAACGAGCTTTGTTAAAACCACTACTTGAAGTGTGCAGAAATTAGTGAGATCAAAACTTGTTTGGTTGATGTTCTTGCATGTGTAGGTCACCTTTTCTACGTGGAACAGTCTAAACCAAATCGTTAGAAATTGAATCTCAGTTTAATCTCGTGTCATTCGTGAATTTGAGTGTGTTCTACTTCAGTTTGCTTGAGGACAAGCAAAAGCTTAAGTGTGGGGTATTGATGACACTCGATTTGACGTGATTTTCAGCCCCATTTAAGCGAAATTTCATGCCCCTTTGATGCCATTTTGATGAGTATTTGGTGAAAATGTGTTTATTATGTAATTTTAGGCTCCTAGTGCGTACATTGTCCATTTCTTGGCTATTTTTACCCTTTTTTGAGATTTTATGTTGAGCCTCCAGGTTACCACATTATAGAGGACTCTCTCACGAGTCCAGCGCTTCAAACGGAGACCAAATCGGAGTTCAAACGGAGCGGGAATGATCGAAACAAGTTGGAGTTCTGCGCAGCTCAAAACGCTGCGTTTTGGAGCTTACACGCCGTGTAAGCTAAATGCACTGTGAGCTTACACGCCATGTAAGCTCCCCAGACGGGAAAATTCAGCCTTTTCCAACTTGTAAAGGGTTTCTAGGGTTATATATAGACTTTTTGAAGCCAGATTGAAGATACACGAATTTTGGCTGATTAGCCACGACCTTAGGGTCGATAGATAGAGTTTGGAGAGTTCGAAGATCCGTGGAGAGATCGTGATGCCATCCTTCCACCTCGGAGAGCTCGGAGCTTAAAGTTGAAGATCCAGGAGATCGAAGCTTCACCGGAGTCGTCAGAATTAGGTTTTTCAGTTCTTACCAGTTCTTCCTCTGTATGATGATTTCCTTTGTTGCCTCTGATTCTTCTGTTATCGTTATGAGTAGCTGAACTTATAGAGCTTAGATTAGATGAACCCTAAGTGACCCAGGGCTTTAAAGCGGTCACGGATTGGCGATAATTAGATTCAAAGTTCAATCAGTTTCTCTTTGTATGGTTGTTTTGTTCTTGACTGTTTATGTTTCTTCTCTGGTTGATGGCCTAGATTAGGTTTATGCAAGCTAGGGTTAGTCGCCAGACAGCTTCCCTGCTTTGGCGCATAAATTTGTCTTCCTTGATCGCCTAGTTTAGATTCTTGTTAAGCTGAGGATAGAAGCGAACGCTCGCCTCTCTTTAAAACATCAATTCAACCAATTAACCTATTCATTGGAGTGTGCCTTTCGTAGGAACCAGTTTGGGTTAATCCGCTTCAAGAGTAACTCATTAATCATTAGTAACTGCACCAGTTAGTTTAGTCGTTGCGAGAGGCGACCATACCCGGGCAATTAATTAATCTTGGTAGCTAGATCGGATAGAGCGAACGTTCGCCAGTCTTAAACCTAAGGGTAAGGAGTTATGGTGGTGTATAGAAATTGATTGAATTAGAACTGAAAACCGTTGGTCTTGTGATTGCTGTTGCCTTGGTGATCTAAGGGGGATTCGAAATCTAAGCTCGACTATCTTCTCGTTAGTTAACCTTTTAATCTTTCTCTCTTTATTTTCCTGCTTTGTTAGATTAGAAGTCGTGGAACTCACACCACGCACAACTTTTTAAAACCTGAGTAATTTGCTAACATATTTGAGTAGACAAGAAGAAGATACCTCGAGTAGAAAACGATCTAGTCTACTTTGGTAATTAGTTATTTGAAGCACGCCAAAAGCGTGTCATCAAATTGGAGCTGTTGCCGGAGACGCATCTAATTGTTTGAAAGAAGAGTTGGCAATATTTTATTCTTCTACCTTTCCGCTCTACAATTTATTTTTCCTCCATATTTCCATGATTTACCTTGGTAGTGCTTCTTAGTTTTGATTATGCAGGATAACAGGTGGGATGACCGGTACCAAGAGCGGTACATCAATGGAGCACCGAATATTGAGGATTACCAAGAGATGCTACATCAACAACAACAACAAACGGTGAGATTTGACTCCCTGTTTGATAATATCTCTTCAATGCTACAAGGTTACCAAGAGATACACCAACAAGCACATCAAAGTGGCGCTAGAGATAACCACGAGATCCTTCTACAAGCTCATGAACATCGACAATGCTCATCGAGAACCCAATCCGCCTTGGATAATATCTCTGCAATACTACAAGCTCATCTCACGACGGACATCAAGCTCAAGCAACCAAATCAATTAATGGAAGAACACGCTCAGGAGATGTTCGCAGAAGAAGATGAGCCCGTCCATGACTATTATGAGCTAGAGGAATCCGATGAAGAATTCTTGGCGGTGGTGGCAGATGAAGGCGTTAAGCTCGTCTATCTTGAAAGCATGGAATTCACCTATGTTGAAGTTGAAGTTGAAGAGGAGCACGAAGAGATTGAGGAGATACCCTCACCTACACTTTCGCCGAGTCAACCTATAGATCAGGCCAGAGACGAGCACGAGGAAAGCAACAAGGTCATGGATTTAAAAGTTTACATACTCGATCCCGAGGGACCTCTAGATGATCATCAAGTAGAGAAGATGGAGCTCATTGATCATGCTACCCCGTACTACCTCTTTCCTCCTCCGGTTGGAGAATTCGAGAAGGACTGCTCATCCAAACAGAACCGCGAGCACTACCGGTTGCATCACCCGTCTGGAGTGCTACATGGCACTCAACCGCTGGCCTTGAAAAAGAAGATTGACTTCAAGGAACTCCTAAGTTGGGGTCCCTAACAGGTACCGTCCGGCTCAAGGACATTAAAAGAAAGCGCTTCGTGGGAGGCAACCCACGGCTGGAGTCCGTTTTTGAATTTTTGAGTCAGTCTTTTTCGTCGTTCGAGTCGATTTTGGGGAGCCAAAGTGTCAGTTTAATTTCCTTTCATTTTGATTTGTTTTCAGTTGGGTACTGAAAAAAGGGGGTTTTAAAATAGGTTTTCGGCTAGAATTAAAAGTTCTCGCCGAAAACTATTCCCATTTGGCAAACAGTGAGCGTCTCTTTATTTTTGCCTGTTTTTCGAAGAAGTTTTCGGCAAAAACTTCTTAAGTTTTCACCGAAAACTTGTGTCTGTTTTGAAAATAAGTTTCCTTTTTTTGGTCCGATTCTAACGCATACTTGATCGTCCAAATCGGAGCTCTGTAGCTCCGGTTATCCCCGAAACAAGCTTTTCACGTTTTTTACCAACTTCGTTGCTTTCCATTCATTTTCTTGAGTCATGTCTTAAAGGTTAGTTGTTGGGTTTTCAATTTTGAATCTTTTGACATGTTGATTGTTGAATTTTGACGAGTTTAATTCCGGTCTACCTCGTTTTTACGTGGCTGCTGTTTCGGTGTGATATTTTCTGATCTAATTGAACTTAGACGATCTAAATTGCTCTAGGAGTGTCGTGCCGTGAATTTGAAAAAAAAAGAGTCAAAATATTTTCAAAATACCCCTAAACCTTCTTCGTTTCGACTTTTATTCTGTGTGGATCCGGGACACTTGTCCCGGTATCCTTTTGATCTTTTCTTGTTTTTGTTTTGTAGGATCTTGAGTAGCTACTCCGCTCCGCTCCGGGCTATCCATGCTCATCCACTACACCGACCATCACCTTCCAGGTTCTTCGTATCTCTCTACTCTAGTTTAATCCTGTGAGGACACAGAACTGTTTAAGTGTGGGGTAGGAGTCTAGGATTATGCATGATCTTGCTTGATTTTCTGTGATTCTGTGGTTCAATTTTGAATTTCTCTAGCATAGAATTGCTGAATTCTTGACTCGTGATGTTAAATTGACTTCAATTTTGAACAATGACGTCTAGACTGTTCCACTTAGAACTTGTAACCAACGTGTCGGAACTGATATTAAATGAGTCTAGGTCAGAACAGATCATAAATCACTCTTGTAGTTGAAACTTGAATCAATTAAATTGATTGACTTGTTAACACCGTTCTAAGATGATAAATGCTAGCTTCTCCCATGTTTTTCACTCCATATTTGTTCACTTGTGATTGTGGCTTGAGATTAGACGGAAATCCAATTCGAAATCTTGTGTAAAAAGTTATAACTAGCTAGGATCAAATGGCTAAATTGTTAAATCAAGTAATAAAGTTGTGCAAATCAATGCTAAGTTCTTTAAAGTGCTGAAAATAAAGCTAGGCAAGCCCGACACCTAAGTTAAGTGTTCGGGTTGAGCACTAGCATAGGCACAAATACTGTGAGCTAGGCAGGTCCAACACCTAAGTGAAGTGTTTGGTATCGAGCAGTAGTATGCAGTAAATAAATTGAAGGAAGAAGTTGAAACTTGAAATAAATTGTTGTTTAAATCGGTCCTAGCTAGAACATGTAACGTACAGATCTAGAAACGGATGAAGTCGAATTGATAGCCACGTCACTTTTCCTACCTCCGCATCCACATCATGGCTAGAGCTTAAAGTGTTTTTTATTAGAATTGGTGTTATTATAGTTAGTTAATTATGATTAATTGTTTTGCAAAGAAACGAGCTTTGTTTAAACTACTACTTGAGGTGTGTAGAAATTAGTGAGATTGAAATTTGGTTGGTTGATGTTCTTGCATGTGTAGGTTAAGTTTCTATGTGGAACAGTCTAAACCAAATCGTTAGAAATTGAATCTCAGTTTAATCTCGTGTCATTCATGAATTTGAGTGTGTTCTACTTCAGTTTGCTTGAGGACAAGCAAAAGCTAAAGTGTGGGGTATTGGTGACACTCGATTTGACGTGATTTTCAGCCCCATTTAAGCGACATTTCATGCCCCTTTGATGCCATTTTGATGAGTATTTGGTGAAAATGTGTTTATTATGTAATTTTAGGCTCCTAGTGCGTACATTGTCCATTTCTTGGCTATTTTTACCCTTTTTGTGAGCTTTTATGTTGAGCCTCCAGGTTACCACATTATAGAGGACTCTCTCATGAGTCCAGCGCTTCAAAACGGGACCAAATCGGAGTTCAAACGGAGCGGGAATCATCGAAACAAGTTGGGGCTCTACCCAGGGGTTTTTAACTAAAGTTTTCGGCGAAAACTCCTTTGAAAATCGCGGCAGAAACCCTAATTTTCAGCCTTTTCCAACTTGTAAAGGGTTTCTGAGGTTATATATAGACTTTTTTAAGCCAAATTGAATATACACGAATTTTAGCTGATTAGCCACGACCTTAGGGTCGATAGATAGAGTTTAGAGAGTTCGAAGATCCGTGGAGAGATCGTGACGCCATCCTTCCACCTCGGAGAGCTCAGAGCTTAAAGTTGAAGATCCAGGAGATCGAAGTTTCGTCGGAGTCATCAGAATTAGGTTTTTCAGTTCTTATATGTTCTTCCTCTGTATGATGATTTCCTTTGTTGCCTTTGATTCTTCTGTTATCGTTATGAGTAGCTGAACTTGTAGAGCTTAGATTAGATGAACCCTAAGTGACCCAGGGCTTTAAAGCGGTCACGGATTGGCGGTAATTAGATACAAAGTTCAATCAGTTTCTCTTTGCATGGTTGTTTTGTTCTTCATTGTTTATGTTTCTCTTCTGGTTGGTCGCCTAGATTAGGTTTTTGCAAGTTAGGGTTAGTTGCCAGATGTTGTCGCTAGACGTAGTCGCTAGACAGTTCCCTGCTTTAGAGCTTAAACCTGTCTTCCTTGATCACCTAGTTTAGATTCTTGTTAAGCTGAGGATAGAAGCGAACGCTCGCCTCTCTTTAAAATATCAATTCAACCAGTTAACCTATTCATTGGAGTGTGCCTTTCGTAGGAACCAGTTAGGGTTAATCCTTTTCAAGAGTAACACATTAATCATTAGTAATTGCACTAGTTAGTTTAGTCGTTGCGAGAGGCGACCATACCCGGGAGATTAATTAATCTTGGTAGCTAGATCGGATAGAGCGAACGTTCGCTAGTCTTAAACCTAAGGGTAAGGAGTTATGGTGGTGTATAGAAATTGATTGAATTAGAACTGAAAACCATTGGTCTTGTGATTGTTGTTGCCTTGGTGATCTAAGGGGGATTCGAAATCTAGCTCGTCTATCTTCTCGTTAGGCAACCTTTTAATCTTTTTGTCTTTTATTTTCCTGCTTTATTAGATTAGAAGTCGTGGAACTCACACCACGCACAACTTTTTTAAACCTGAGTAATTTGCTAACATATTTGAGTAGACAAGAAGAAGAGACCTCGAGTAGAATACGATCTAGTCTACTTTGGTAGATTATTTATTTGAAGCACGCCAAAAGCGTGTCATCAAATTGGCGCCATTGCCGGGGACTCTTCTAATTGTTTGAAAGAAGAGTTGGCATTTTATTCTTCTACCTTTCCGCTCTACAATTTATTTTTCCTCCATATTTCCATGATTTACCTGGGTAGTGCTTCTTAGTTTTGATTATGCAGGATAACAGGTGGGATGACCGGTACCGAGAGCGGTACATCAATGGAGCACCGAATATTGAGGATTACCAAGAGATGCTAAATCAACAACAACAACAAACGGCGAGATTTGACTCCCTCTTTGATAATATCTCTTCAATGCTACAAGGTTACCAAGAGATACACCAACAAGCACATCAAAGTGGGGCTAGAGATAACCAAGATATCCTTCTACAAGCTCATGAACATCAACAATGCTCGTCGAGAACCCAATCCACCTTGGATAATATCTCTGCAATACTACAAGCTCATCTCACGACGGACATCAAGCTCGAGCAACCAAATCAATTAATGGAAGAACACGCTCAGGAGATGTTCGCAGAAGAAGATGAGCCCGTCCATGACTATTATGAGCTACAGGAATCCGATGAAGAATTCTTGGCGGTGGTGGCAGATGAAGGCGTTAAGCTCGTCTATCTTGAAAGCATGGAATTCACCTATGTTGAAGTTGAAGCTGAAGAGGAGCACGAAGAGATTGAGGAGATACCCTCACCTACACTTTCGCCGAGTCAACCTGTAGATCAAGCCAGAGACGAGCACGAGGAAAGCAACAAGGTCATGGATTTAAAAGTTTACATACTCTATCCCGAGAGACCTCTAGATGATCATCAAGTAGAGAAGATGGAGCTCATTGATCATGCTACCCCGTACTACCTCTTTCCTCCTCCGGTTGGAGAATTCGAGAAGGACTGGTCATCCAAACAGAACCGCGATCTACTAGAGCACTACCGGTTGCATCACCCGTCTGGAGTGCTACATGGCACTCAACCGCTGGCCTTGAAGAAGAAGATTGACTTCAAGGAATTCCTAAGTTGGGGTCCCTAACAGGTACCGTCCGGCTCAAGGACATTAAAAGAGAGCGCGTCTGTTGATTTAGGTGCGTCTGTCAATGTTATGCCTATGAGTTTGTTTAAGAAATTGAATCTAGGAGAACTTGAACCAACTAGCATACAACTTGTCTTTGCTGATAGATCACTGAAAACCCCTAGAGGAGAGATCAAAGACGTTGTTACTAAATGTGGTCCTTTCGCGTTCTTAGCTGACTATGTGATCATCGATACTAGTGAGGATGATTCTACCATTCTTATAGGTCGACCCTTCATGGCAACAACTGGAATGCAAAGTAACATTCCAAATGGTTCCTTGAACTTGAGGGTTGGTAAGGAAACGGTAACATTCCGCCTTAAGGACGGAATGAAATATACTCCTTCCGGTCAACTCCGTTACTGATGTCTCTTCTAGTGTTCCTAGATCAACTGTTGTTGCAGATGTTGAACAGATCACCAAGTAGAAACCAAAATCTTCGGCTCAAAAGCCGCCCAAGAAGAAGGAACTGAAAGTCTCTTTTTCACCGCCAAGCAAGGAACCTGGCAGGTCCCCGACAAAAAATCAGAAGAAGAAGACTCAAATGGTCTGGAGACCAAATGCTCCACCACCCTCTTCCGAGCCAGCTGCACCACCAATTCCTTCCGAGCTACCGGCGCCGGAGCAAGTAAGGAAGGAGAAGTCAAAAGCATCTTCTAAGGAAACACCGACGATCACCGATCCTGGTGATATGAAGCCGGAAGTTAAAGAGAAGACAAAGCCGATCGTTCTCATTCCTTCCATTGTAACACTCATGAAGGATGAACTCTCGAGAGAACTGTTCGGACCGTTCAAGATCACCGATCACCTTTCCGATGGACGTACCAAGCTCATACACGCTAACGGGAAGAAATTTATGCTTAACGGAGATACCCCGAAGCTCTACTTCATGAACTCCGACGCTAGCGTTAAGGAAATCCTGAGTTGGGATGTCTCCTAATACCATCCAGGTATCGTCCAACTCAAGGACGTTAATCAAGAGCGCTTCGTGGGAGGCAACCCACGGCTGGAGTCAGTTTTTCATTTGTGTCAAACTCAGTGTTTTAGAGTTAGTTCGGGGGAGCCAAAAGTGTCAGTTTGCATTATTTCTTATTTTTCGTGTGTAGTCTGTGTGTCATCGTTTCGATCGCAAATTGTTTGAGATTGTTCTGATTTTTGTCGATTTAATTGTGATTTTCTGAAGTTTGCCGGAATTGTGAAAATATTTTCAATCCTGCAGGGTAAAGTTTTCGGCGAAAACCCTCTAAATTTTCGGCGAAAATTTCTTTTGAAAACCCCCTGTGTTTTCCAGGCGATTTTAAGCTCAACTTTTTGGCAAAAACTCTACGAGTTTTCGGTGAAAACTTATTTGAAAACTGGCCGACAATTTTAACTTGAGTTTTCGGCGAAAAATTGCACATATTTTCGCCGAAAACCTAAGACAAAATCCAAAAAATTTCCCCCTTCTTTTTCTATTTTTCCCGTTCACTCTCTCTCTCTCTCCACTCTCTCATTTTCAAAAATAAAAAAACCCACTATTTTTCAAACCCGAACGCCGCAACCGCTACTACTTTCGCCGCTGCCGCCCGAACCAGCCGCCGCCACCCTGTTCCTCTCCCTTCTCCGATCGTTTCGAGCCGTAGATCATTCGAATCGGAGCTCTGATTTTTCACCGATTCCTCTCTTCTCGTTCATTTTCAGCACTCGTGGCTTCAAGGTAAGTTGTAGAACTTTTCATTCCGAATATTTTGACATTTTGAATGCTAAATTTCGTCGGGGTTGACTTTGGTTGACTTTTTCGGTCTACCTCGATTTGCGTGCCGACTGTTTCGTGTGATCTAGGTTAGCTGATTGCTTTGGACTGATCTAGCATGCTTAGGGAGAATTGTGCTGACTTTTAATACCACAGTACGAATTAAGTGTGGGGTAGGATGCTAGAGAACCTTGCATGAACTTGATTGCCCTTGATTGTGTTTTTGTGTGCCTCGTGGTTCCTTTCCAGTCTCTCTAGCATTAGAATGGCTCAATTCTTGATTTTTGATGTTATGTTCTTGTTCAACCTGTCATAATAGACTGCTTAACCTAGAACTTGAGAACCAACGTGTATACTTTGATGCTAAATTGCCTGATCAGAACAGATTTTCGAATCACACTTGTAGTTTGTAGCCTTGATTGCATGAAAATGACCGAATCCGACTAGCAAACCAAATGTGAGCTTTTGATCCATTGCACGTAACTTGCAATTTCAATTCTTTTTGAGTGATTTTCTGTTTGCTTGAATGAGTTAGAATTTGCATGAGACCTACTCGAGACCACACGATGACACGAGCTCTAGAATGATGGGGGCACCTAGATTCAGCTACTAAGCCAGATAGCCTGCCTAACATTAAAATCCATTAGGTGTAAACCCTTGAGCTTGGCCTGTTCTTTTGGTTCGATATACATTACAGCCATTTCCCATTCTTTCATTCCCCGTTGATCCCTTGTGGTTGTAGTTCTAGATTGACCTACCGGAAGTCGGTTTGTGGTAACCTGCCTATAGCCATTAAACAGGTGGTCTTAGCTATTATGTCCAAACGTGTAAATCCCTCTAGCAACTAAAAGAAAGAACCGGCACAAAAGAAAAAAGAAGAAGAAAAACAAAAGAAATTTCAAAAAAATAATAAGCAAAAGAAGAAAAGTTTCAAGTTTTAGTCCAATAACGTTCTTACCTCTACATATGGAAGAACGAAGTCAAAAGAAAAAAATGTGTGTAAAGAAAATAAAGTGCTAGGTTGCTTGAGGGTATCATAGGACGAGTGTTCACTATTCCACCCGTGTCTGGTTAGACGGTAGGAAGCTATAGGCTAGATTCGAGGGAAGTTAGTCGAAAGCTACACCGCACCAAAGCCATCATCATACATTCCCATCATCCATCTCATTATAAACCCTTGTAGTGTAGAATTTGTTACGGTCCTAGCAGGGAAGTCCTTCTTGACTAGTTACTCGTGTTGTCACAGTGGTGGAGATGTGGTCGAATTGCAAACTTATGACAGAGTTCAGTAACAGAAAATGATCGAGAGCAGAAACACGTCCTTAAACACAGAGAGTGAGAGTTTCCCGTTTACTAAATATTTCCTGTGTGAGGAGTCTGGTCGGTCAGGTCAAATTCGTGCATAATTGGTTGCTATTACTCGTCGTGTGCAGTTTTTAGTGAGACCAGGTTGTTTGGCTGATCAGTATGCATGTTAGGTTTCTTGTTCTAGGAATTATCTGTCTAATAATTAATTGTGTATGATTCAACTTCGATTTAATAGATCTTATCATTTGTGAACGTGAGCGTTTCTGTTTAGTTTGCTTGAGGACAAGCAAAAGCTTAAGTGTGGGGTATTTTGATGACACTCGATTTGACGTGATTATCAGCCTCATTTAAGCGACATTTCCTTGCTTAAGACATTGGTTTTAGGGTAGAATAACGAATATTCACTCAATTGCTCTATCTCATGCCATTTGTGTTACTTTGGCCCGTTTCGGGTCTATTTGATGGTATTTTAGTGTTTTCATGATAGCACAGGTTTTTGCCATCAAATAAAGTAGCCAAGGACGTGTCTAAGGCGTTGGAACCTCGAGGAATCACACCAGAATCGATCTGAGAAGTCAATCAAGTCGAATCAAATCCTGCCCCAATTTACACTGCAGTTTTCGGCGAAAACTCAAGAAGGAATCGGCTTAGTTCAACAAAGAGAAGTTTTCGGCGAAAACTACAAGTTTTCGCCGAGAACCCTAAGGTCCAAAAATCACAGGAGAAACAGCCGAGCATTCAAGTCATTTACAAAGGAATTTTTGGCGAAAACTTTATAGGTTTTCGGCGAAAATCCCAGGCAAAATCTGGCGGTATTAGGGTTAAGTATAAATACTTAACCGGCGGCCCAATAACAGATATACCTCATAATACATCTTAATTTCAGAATTCTCACGAGTTCTGGAGCATAGTTTAGAGTTCGAAGAGCCAGGAAGAGATCGTGACGCCATCCCTTCACCTCGGAGACTCGGAGCTAGGATTGGAGATTACCGGAGATCGAAGTTTCGCCGGAGTCGTCTTAATTAGGTTTTTCAGATCCTTTTCTGTTCTTCCTCTGTTCAAGATGAACTCTGTCTTTGCCTTTGATTCTTTTGTTATGAACATAAGTTTCTAAACTCATAGAGCATAGACTAGATGAACCCTAAGTGACCCAGGGCTTTAAAGCGGTCACGGATCGGCGGTGATTAGATTCAAAGTTCAATCAGTTTCTCTATCATGTTTGATTTGTTCTTCGTTGTTTATGTTTCTTGTCTGGATTGATCACCTATATTAGATTCTTGTTAAGCTAAGGATAGAAGCGGACGCTCGCCTTACTTTAAAACACCAAATCAAACAATTGACCTACTCATTGGAGTGTGCCTTTCGTAGGAACCAGTTAGGGTTAATCCACTGCAAGAGTAACTCATAAATCGTTAGTAATTCCACCAGTTAGTTAAGTCGTTGCGAGAGGCGACCGTACCCGGGTGACTATTTAATCTTGGTAGCTAGATCGGATAGAGCGAACGTTCGCCAGTCTTAAACCTAAGGGTCAGGAGTTATGGTGGTGTCTTAGAATTGATTAAACGAGAATTGAAATCCGCTGATCTGTTGATTGCCAATGCTCTGGTGAACAAAGGGGGATTCGAAGTCTAAGCTTGTCTGTCATCTTTGTTAAATCAACCAATCTTTCAGTCTGTCTTTCAGTTTAATTTTTAATTTCCTTGCATTTCTTAGAATTAGAAGTCGTGGAACTCACACCACGCACAACCTATTTAAACTTGAGTAATCTGCCTTTATATTTGAGTAGATGATTATTAGAAGACCCATGGAATACGATCTACCCTAGCTTTCTAGCTTGGTAGTTATTTGATAAACCTGTTCTGCATACGTTCATTAGGCAACAACCGTTGTGACCTACAGGATAAAAACCTGAAAACAGAGGAAAATGAACAATAGCAATTTAATTTCAATTTTTTCGTTCCCAAAGCTTCAGAGGTGATATGAGACTGCCTTTGATGAACCAAATGCCTTATAATCGAAGGAGAAGCTTGAGGAATCAAGGATAACGGCCAGAAGTAATCTCTCGAGAATTTCTCAGTCTTCGATTTAAGGTAAGGGTTGTTATGATTGTTGAGCTCTTCTCCATTTCGTGAAACCCTAATACTGATCAGTGGACGTGGCTGTGTATTTTGGGGTTAATTTCTATAGTGGGGGTTTGTGCGATCTCGGGGAAGGAAATCCCGGTTTACCAAAGTGAGGGCTTAGCGTTGATAGGTTACTGATGTGGGCAATTATAATCTAACTTAGTCAAACCTAGGGATGAACGAAATTGGAGAGTTTAAATGGTTAATTATGCATTGGTGTGCTTGGTGGTTGATGTGATATGCTTGTGTTGAATTGTTTGGATGTATGGTTAATTAGGTGGTTTGAATGAGGGATTATTTCTGCAGTTATGTGTATATTATGCAGTTGTGATTATTATTTTGTGGAATGGTGGATGCTGGAGGATGATCCTTCAAGGATGAACAGAAGAGTGGCCCTAGACCTCATGACATTTTCATTCATATCTACTTTGTTTTCACAGGTGGGGTGGTCGGTGAGGCTAGCAGTCCGCTCGTAATAAGTGGTCGGGATATAAGATTGAGTTATGGTTGATAGCTATGTATGCATGAGTTGGAGTTGGAATGTCGTTGTGTGTTGATGCAGGAGGATGATCCTTCAAGGATGAACAAAAGAGTGGCCCTAGACCTCGCGACATTTTCATTCATATCTACTTTGTTTTCACAGGTGGGGTGGTCGGTGAGGCTAGCAGTCCTCTCGTAATAAGTGGTCGGGATATAAGATTGAGTTATGGTTGATCACTATGTATGCATGAGTTGGGAGTTGGAATGTCGTTGTGTGTTGGTTGATGTGATTGTCATGAATTAAAACAGTAGAAACTAAAGGAGCCAACGTTACCCAAGGAATTGTGATGTGGAATGGAAATGTGTTGAGGCCTATCGACGGGTAGGGGAGTCTTAAGGATCCTACAGGATGTGTCACGAAATTCCCAGTGAGTGGAAATGCTTTTCGCACCCTTCATAGATGAGAGGTTAGTGGTGGCCAGCGGGGTAGCAGGGGAACTACTCATATTGGTGCCTAATTGGAATCACCTAGAAATCTCTTGTGTGTGTGGTGTGGCATGAAACATGTGATTGGTTTATGTTGAGGGTAATTGATGATGGAATGTATTTTATGATGTATGATAGTTGATGAAGTTGGATGGGGTTGTACATGTTATGGGTAACGGTAGAAGGAAAGTTTTTGATCACCTGAAACTATTATACTAGGTTGTTAAAATGATGTAGACGTAGGTATAAGTCTCATTGTTGTTTTACATTCCGGGAGTCTGGGATTCTCCCTAGGTAGATTTGGCGCATACTTAAGCTCAGTGGGTTCACTCGGTTTCAATAGAAAATGGATCCCTCTTATTTACAGATATCGACTGAGTGGTAGGAGCAGCGTAGTAGTAATAGAATCAGGTTGAGGATGAGCTGGTACTGGAGCCATTCCTACTGTGTTGCACACATCTTTCTTTTTCGTTATTTCATTTCAGTTTGGCTTTGGGTTGACTAATGATGTATTTTCATACTTTTGTTGATTTCGTTTGGTCGGTTGTGGTTTTTTTTACATTGATATTGAGATCACTCTTTTGATTCATTTTATTGGATGTTTTTATTTAATATTTTTGTTTGGTTCGCTCTTTACTTTTGATCGATTCTGTAGTAATTTCCCATTTCCGATTCACTCTTGGGTTCGACCATGGAAACCGGAGATGGGTGTTACAATGGGTCATTGAACTCTTTTTCCAAAGATATTGAGATATAAGTAATCTTAATGTAGAAGTTGTTGTTTTAGCCTTCTTTCGCTCCGATGAGGTATTGAAAGAACTCAAACATACATGGATCACCTTAATACCAAATGTATTTGACGCCAAGAGTATGACATAACTCCGTCCTATAGAGCTAGGTATGGCTGTCTATAGCATAATTCCCAAAATCATAACAGCCGGCCCAGGTGCCCTCCAACTACTCCTTGTGAGTCCGAAACAAAATGGGTTTATTTACGGAAGAGTGATCATATATAACATTCTTGTCATGCATGAGCTAATCTGTCATTTGAACACTTACACGCGAGATATATTTCACTGCATAACCTTGAAGGTGGATATGGAGAAGGCTTATGATCGAATTGAATGGGATATTTTTTTCGCACCACTTCGAGAAACGGGGTTTGATGAAATCTGGGTTGGCGTAGTTAGAAAATGCCTCCATTCATCAATGATGATTCTCCTTCTTAATGGTGCACCTCGTGGTTTCTTTACACCTCCCCCCTCTCACACAACAAGAGGACATAAACAGGGAGACCCACCACTTTTTTCCCCACCTCTTCGCGATCAGCACTGAGGATTTATCTCGCCTATCGCACATGGAAATTACTAACAAGACTCTTAAGGTTATTAAACTCAATGGCCATTGCCCTCTTGTTTACCACCTTATGTTTGCATATGACACTTTCCTTTTCTTGCGGGCTACAACGCCAAATTTTTGTACCCTCCATTTCCTCCTTACGCGTTACCATCATCTAAGTGGTCATCGAATCAACTGTGCCAAATCGGCAATATTTTTGTTGCCAACACCCCAACCCATCTCCAACTAGAATATTCAGATTTCTTAGAAATCTAATGCACAGGCTTTTAGGCACATTACCTAGGATCCCATGCATCATTTTTTATCAAGAAATAAGACATTTTGTTTCCTAGAAGAAAAGGTTTTGAATTGTCTACGGAGTTGGAAGCTGTCCACCCTATCCTTAACAGGTGTCCATGCTCTCCTTCGCTTTTTCATTTTTGGCCAATTCACATCATACCCTATTATCATGTCTCCCACGACATATGCATAAAAAACATAAGAAAACTTTGATGAAATTGGACAGAAGTACCATTTCAGGACAAAGGCCCGCCTACGACTAACTTGGTCGCAGACAGCGCCTGTGACATATTGGGCTTAATCGCGACAGCTTTAGTCGCAGGCCCACTCGGGCTTTGTCGCATGCGCCAAAGCCCGTGTTACCCTGTGACTAAAATTTTGTTCTGCTGTAGTGATTAGTACATTCACTCCTTCGTGTGGAGAATGTCGGTTTTCATCCAATGAGGATTGTCCCGTTACGTGCCGAGGGCGATCTCTGATGAATACAGGGTACAACGTCGTGCGCCAACACCCAGAGTTTGAAGTGGCTCACCCAGTTGGAAGAGGTGTCGTCCAATTATAATCAGGTATTGGGATTCATGCCAACCTAGATGCCAATGCAGAGCACATCATATGACGGCTCGTATATGCCTAACCACTGAAAGAAAATTACTGATTAGTCACGGGTTTTTAGCCTATTAATCACGATTTTAACCACAACTAAAAAAATTAGTCACGGTTCTTACAACTGTGACCACATTGACCCAATTTTGTCACAGTTTTTTATGAAACCGTGACTAAGAATTTGGTCACGGTTTCATACAAAACTGTGATAAAAATTGGTCATGGTTAATTAGTAAACCGTGACCAATCCAATGACCAAATTGTTCTTCAGAACGTTCTAGTGACCCAATTTTAATTGTTTCCTCAAATTATATCATTAGACCCTCAACATCTTATGTTATGCAAACTAATCAATAAACTTAGAAAGTTAACAAAATGTTCCAATTAAAACTCTTTACATTATACAAATTCCAATTTTAATTGTCAAGTTATGATAATTAATGACCAAATGGGTAATCAGTCCACGAATTTTAGTACCAACCCTTCAATTTTACCCGTTATGCAACTTGGTCACTGAAAGTACTATTGGTTTGCAGATTCAATCCCTCTTATTCTTAGATCAGCCACAGAGCAGTCAGCGAGCCTTCGACCGCGACCGTCGTCGCCTCTCCTCCATCGATCACTAACAGCCCATTCCTAGATCTCTCTCTCTCTCTTTCTCTCGCACGATTTCCCAAAATCAGAGGCTGAGGAGGCGGTCGAAGGTGAAGGGTCGCCGGTTTCAGATCTGGATTCCGGCGGTGGTTTGGTGACGCGGCGGACGAAGAAAGAAGATGGTTGCCAGTTTCAGATTTGGATTCTGACGGTGGTTTGGTGAAGCGGCGGACGAAGAAAGAAGATGAAGTTGTGGGCTGAGGCGGTGGTCGAAGGTGAAGGGCCGCCGGTTTCAGATCTGGATTCCGACGATGGTTTGGTGACGCGAGGTCCGAAAATGCCGACACATGTTTTTTTTTTGTGGTGGTGGCGGTGGGGGAAGCGGCGGAGATGGAGTGGGCTGAGCGAGAGATGAGGGGAAGAGAAGGAGGAAAGTTATTAGTGGGATTAGGATTGGGAGAAGGGGTTTCGCCATTGGTAAATTAGGGATTTGTTTCTGTTTACAGTTGGGATTTGATTGATTGATGAAGAAGAAGACTGAGCTTAAGAAATCGTCAATGGAGTTTTTAATTTTGATTGGCGGGATGGTAGCAAAGAAACAAGATGAAGAGAGAGAAGAGTGGGATTTGGAAGTGTTGGTGGAGATTGGAAGAAGAGGAGAAGAGTGGGTTAAGAGGAGAAGAGAGAGGGATTGCACTAATTAGCTGAGAGGGCTTGGCACGGATTGCCGACATGGAGGGCACCAAAAAATTTAGTCACGGGTTTTTAAAAACCGTGACCAAATTCGTCATGGTTTATATGAACCGTGACTAATTGGTCACAGTTTTTAAGAAACCGTGACTACTTGGTCATGGTTCTTTTGGATCTGTGACTAATTAGTCACGGTTTCCTAATCCGTGACTAAAAATCTGTGATCAATGCCTGATTTTCTTGTAGTGAACACCCGCAGTTGCGTGGCGGATGATAAGATGGATTAGTCAGGCTTGGTGCGTGATGCGTACGAGAGCTCTAATGACTCAAGTGACAATCAGAGTTATTGTAGCAAGGTCGAGGTGAACGACCCTCCGTTGGACGATGATGTCACCTCTAACGATGAGGAGGAGGAGGAGGGTGATTGATCGATGGTAGACTTGGTGATGGTTCCTACGTCATTATGTCAGCAACTTTAACATGCATTACCGAAACAAATTGCTCAAAGGCCGTTTGTGTTACCTAGGTATTTGACTAACTTGTTTTCATAACATTCATCAGTGCCATCGTATATTCTCTTACATGTTTTGTTTGTGGCTTAGTTGGAAGGGAACATGATAAATTTTTATGCGAATAAGGCTTAGTGGCTTGAGGTGCACAATGATCAAGGGTTGCAGGTAGCCTAGTGGGTGAACAACGATAAAATTCTATGGAGATTGGCCCATGACAACATAGGTGGCGGTGGTGCTCGTTGGGGAACCCTGACGACAAACATGCAATAGTGCGTCAATAGAATACCCAAGGGCGTGTGACGTTTTCCCATGACTTTCAGGATCGAGCATACATTCGACTAGATGATGAAGTACTGCCACAAGAGGCGTCAACAATATGTAGTTATGCATACGGAGGGGAATGAGTACACTGACTACTCCACAAAATGACAACCCCATGGACGGCTCGTTTTGTCACAAAATTCGTTATACTGTATGACGCGGCTTATGGTGTCTACGAGGTCAAGTCAGCACCCAACACTCGGAGATGTAGTGGGAACAATAGCTACATCGTTAGATTCCACGGCTCAAACCAGAAGGGGAGTTGCATGTACGGGAAGTTCTAGTGCTTCAACATATCATGCTCCCATACCATAGCCTGTTGCACTTTCACGAGGGTAAATTGGCGAAACTATGTCGTCCCCTTCGACCTGGTGAGCAAGGTTTAGAGTGTGTATGTCGTTTCCTTCAGCCAATATTGGGGCACAAAGATTGGATATCACACATGGGGTTGCCAGTGATCCCCCAACCACACCTTCGTCATGGGTATGGGAGTCCGCGTCACATTCGAATCAGAAACGAGATGGACTAGCGTGAGGATGGCCAACCGAGCAAGTGCAAGAAGTGTGGTCGCATAAGACACAACGCAAGGACATGTGAAAGGCGACCAGAAGGAGCCGCAAGAGCGTCCTCTAATCGTTAGTCTTAAACCGTCGAATGAATAATATGATGTCTTTGTTTCAAAAAGTGCAACGATAAACACGATAATCCTTAAATTAACCAAATCACAAAACCCTGAACAATATGCACACTCAAAACCCTAAATCATAGCCAATACCCATCCCCAAGGTCCTGAAAACCTTATGCCCTACCATAAACCCTAAAAATCCAAAAAATATAAAATCGAGCCTTTTTTGGGCGAATTCTCCCAAAAAGGGTATGGTGTTAGGGTTTTTATTAAACGATTAGGAGTCCGGTCAGTATGTCAGTCCGAGGAAACACGCCCAGAAATGGGGTCAATTCGCCTAGAAATGGGTCGTTTTTACTCATTTTCGTAATTAGTTTCAAAACGTTGTTAAATTGGTATATAGTTATTTAATTATTATTAATTCAGTGAAATCACCTTTAAAGATTGTAAATTTTTACCTAGTGTATGAATAACTCAAATAATAACTTCCAATACCTAAAATTTTATTTTTGATTAGGTCTAATAAAGTTTATAATAAAATGTATTATAAAAATACGAAAGTAAAGTTTACATACATGATTAAATTTTCATACTACACTCTCTCCCCTCAGGTCAATTCTACTACTATAGCTCTTATTCCTAAAATTCCTAGTGCTTGCAAAATGACTAAATACAGACCTATCTCTTGTTCTAACATAGTTTACAAGTGTATCACAAAAAGTTGATCAGGTTGAGGGATTGATTTCCTTCAAAAACTGATTAGCCAAAGCCAAACAACTTTCATAAAAATCGTTTAATTGCTCACAACATTTTTTTGTCTCAAGAATTCTTACTGGTTGTTTGGATAGGTGATTTGAGGGAGGTATTTTGGGTGATTTGGGGTCTAAATCCCTGCCCTAGAGATATCATTAAAATATCTTGTTTGGGCTGCAAATATATGTGGAGATTGAGAGATATTTCATATCTCCTAAGTAAGCCCAAAGTGATTTTGGAGAGATTTTAAAATCACCACAATAAAGCAGGGATTTTGAGGAGTTAGAGATTTGATACACTTTTACTTGTTTGCCCACAACTAATTCAGCTATTTGCAATTAACCCACATATATAAGTCATCAAGTTTTGGTAGATGATTAATGAAGGACATTTTGGTCATTTGAAACATGAATTTAATTTTCATTTTTTTATTTTATGAATTTCCTACCCAACAATCTCTCCAAATCACCCATCCAAACTTTCTATTTTTCAAATAGCAAGGGGACCTCAAATCTCATGCGATTTTAAGTCTCTAGACATTTGAAATCTCCTCCTCCCAAATCACCTATCCAAACGACCCGTTAGTTCCTATCATGATAAAAAGATTCCCCCCAGATGTGTTCTAAAGGTTGACCTAATGAAAACTTTCAACTCAATCTTCTGGTCTGCTCTTTTTAAGATCCTTCATGCCATGAGAATTCCTTCTATCATGATAGACTGGATTACAGAATGTTTACAGTCTGCTAAGATGAGTGTGTGTGTGTTAATGGAGGTTGATGTGACTTTATTTAGTGCATTTTGAGCTTATGATTGACCTATAAATTACCTGTGTTCGATCATGAAATGTCATGGCTTAGATGCTTTTATTGAAGTTTTGCGTTAAGTGTCTATTTGTTGTCTGGTTGCCACTTTGGAGCAAAATTCGTGGTCTATTGGAGTTATCTTTGTGCATTCTCAGGATATGGCATCGAAGTACGGATGACAAGGAACACGTAGGAGCAAACGGGAGCTTAATCGGAGTTCGGACGAGGGAGATATGAGCGTTGCAAAATTGCAATTTCTCTGTTTGCACCGTGCACCACCCGTGCAGGGGTGCACGGCGTGCACTGTCCCCTGCACTATAAAAACTCACGTTTTTTACTATTTTGGGGCATTCTTTCATCTCCCTTGAACCTCAAACACATACCCACGAACCCTCAAACCCTAGAACACATTTTTGGAGCAATTTGAAGCCACTGGAGCTAGGGTTGAAGCCAACAAACCTTGGGAGAAGTGCTTACAAGTGGAGAAGTGAAGATCATCACAAGGATTCATCCATGGTGTTCTTGGTGACCATTCTTCCTTTTCTCTTTACTCCCTTGGCCATATGTGGCTGAGTTTCTAGGGTTTATTCTTGGATGGGTAGATTAGTTGTGCCATGATAGAGGCTTGATTGTATAGACTTGCCATGATTGATCTTGGTTGTACGATGATGATTTCTAGACTTGTTCTTATTGCCAATTTATGCCATGTTTGCTTGATTTGGTCCATTCAATGTGATTTAATGCATGAGAGTGCTTGGATTGCATGGATTGTAGGTCTAGGGATTGAAGTGAGTGTGTTCTAAGAGATTAGATCAACTTAGTTCAACCATTGCCACTTGATTTCTCTCTTGGGCATTTTATCGAACACTTGGTGTGCATGTGGATTTTCATTCAATTGATTTTTGAAAGGATTTTTGGTGAATCTCTTAGTGTTAGGGCATTGATATGAGAGTATTATGTCTAGCCTTGTGGTCATAGAGTCTTAAGAGAGGGTCCTGTGTCTTGGCATTTCATCAAACACTTAGAGTGCATCCTTTTTCACTTAGCTTGAGAGCGAGAGCCTAAGTTGAGTGGTATTAGGATATGGATTTGGTGCTACGAGAGTGCATTAAGTCTATAGAAGTGCAATGCATGGTCAACCGAATGCAAACTCGATCTTGATTGGCTTGTTTGCAATTAGTCCTCTTGAGCATGATGAAACTACCCACCAAGAGAACCCCCTTTGTCTTTGATTTGAACCACTTTACTTTGCTTGTTTAGTTTTCTTTATGCTATCGTTTTGTTTGTTTTATCAAACCAAATCTCTTTTCAAATGAAGACCATCCATGAGTAGTGTGAGTATTGGCATTTGAGAGAACCCCGTGGAAATACGACCTTGAATGTTGTAAGTTGAAATTCACACGTCAAGTTTTTGGCGCCGTTGCCGGGGACTCTCTCATTCCTTTGAAAGCATTTAGTAGTGGACCGATCTATTCACTTCCTTCCAATTTGGTTTTTGCTTCCTTTTACTTGTTGTTTGGTTTTGTTATTCCGCATTGTCGTATTACTTGGGTGTCTTTGTTGTGCTTGTTTGTAGGTATCTTGTACTAGTGCATGAGGCAACTCACTCGTCTTCAAGTACGACTTCAAGGTCTTGTGCAAGTGATTGAGCCACCAACCTTCTCTCCCTCTCATTTGATTCATAGCGCCACACGCAACAACATGTCTCACCATGAAGATGAAGATAACCATTCGGAGCATTCTCACCATACCAATGATGATGATCACTCCCAAAGGGGTGCAAGACGTACTTTGGCGGATTATGCTTGTCCTACTCTTGAAGGGGCAGCCTCTAGCATTGTTCGAAGACCCATAAATGCTAGGAACTTTGAGCTCAAGCCTAATATGATCCAAATGGTGCAAAATGGAGTGGTGTTCAATGGTAGTGATGGAGAATGCCCATCTAGGCATCTCAAAGACTTCTTGGAGATATGCGATACAGTGAAGAATGATCAAGTGCACCCAGATTGTGTGAGACACCGTCTCTTTCCTTTCTCACTCAAAGGTAGAGCTAAGTCATGGTTGTAGAATCAACTGAGTAGAGCTTTCACCACATGGGAGGGCCTAGCCGAAGCTTTCCTCGAAGAGTTCTTTCCTCCCTATGACGGATGCAATCCGAGATCGTATCAACCACTTCACACAACACAAGGGAGAGCTCTTCCATGAGACTTGGAATAGGTTCCAAGCCCTTCTTCGGTCTTGCCCTCATCACAACACCGCCGAATGGAGCATGGCAGACATCTTTGCTAGGTCCCTTGATTTTGAGAATACAAGGATGATCAATCAAGCCGCCGGAGGTGATTTAAGGATGCTCACTCCCGGAGATGCTCTAGAACTCTTTGCGAAGATGGCCAACAAGACAAGGAGTTGGTCTCGACAACAACCTCCTAAGTCTAAGTATGGACGTGACACGCACTATGATTCTCGGGCCGTAAGTGTTGATGCGCCAAAGGATTCTTCTAGCTATGGGAAGAAGCCTAAGCTACCGGGCACCGAGATGAAGATGATCCCATGATCGCTCTCCTTATGTCCAAGATTGATATCATGGCCTCTCAAGTAAGCAATCTTAGTATACCTAAGCACCCCTCTAAGGCTTCATCATCTCATTTGGGTAATCCATCGGTTGCTTCGGTGCTTTGTTGTGAGTGTTGTGGAGGCCAAGGCCATGATGCTAATGTTTATCCTTCCGCTACTTCCGAGCCTAACCAAGGTGAAAGCATTGAGGATGTAAGCTTTGAAGGCCAAGGATTCTATGGAAACTTCAACCCTCAAGGGAATTATCAAGGGGGTAACTACAACCGCCTTTGGAACCAAGGAGGTGGGTACAACAAGCCTAACCAAGGGTACCAAAGCCAAGGTAATTGATGACACTCGATTTGACGTGATTATCAACCTCATTTAAGCGACATTTCCTTGCTTAAGACATGGTTTTTAGGGTAGAATAACGAATATTCACTCATCTACTCTATCTCGTGCCATTTGTGTTACTTTGGCCCGTTTCGGGTCTATTTGATGGTTTTCTAGTGTTTTCATGTTGGCACAGGTTTTTGCCGTCAAATAAAGTAGCCAATGACGTGTCTAAGGCGTTGGAACCTCGAGGAATCGCATCAGAATCGATCTAGGAGTCAATCAAGTAGAACCAAATCATGCTCCCATTTACAAAGAAGTTTTTGGCGAAAATCCCTTGGAGTTTTCGGCGAAAACTCATGAAGAAATCGGCAGAGCTTACAAGAAGAAGTTTTCGGTGAAAACACCAAGTTTTTGCTGAGAACCGGCGGTCCGAAAATCACAGGAGAAACAGCCGGCGATCACACCATTTACAAAGGAATTTTTGGCGAAAATTCCTTCATATTTTCGGCGAAAATTCCAGGCAAAATCTGGCGGTATTAGGGTTAAGTATAAATACTTAACCGGTGGCCCAAAATCAGGAGACCTAATAATACATCATAATTTCAGAATTCTGAGGAGTTCTGGGGCAGAGTTTAGAGTTCGAAGAGCCAGGAAGAGGTCGTGACGCCATCCCTTCACCTCGGAGACTCGGAGCTAGGAAACTTCACGGATCATCCGAAATTAGGTTTTTTAGATCCTTTTCTGTTCTTCCTTTGTTTAAGATGAACTCTGTCTTTGTCTTTGATTCTTTTTTCAGATATGAGTAGCTAAACTTGTAGAGCTTAGATTAGATGAACCCTAAGTGACCCAGGACTTTAAAGCGGTCACGGATTGGCGGTGATTAGATTCAAAGTTCAATCAGTTTCTCTTTGCATGGTTGTTTTGTTCTTGATTGTTTATGTTTCTCTTCTGGATGGTCGCCTAGATTAGGTTTATGCAAGCTAGGGTTAGTCGCCAGACAGCTTCCCTGCTTTGGCGCATAAACTTGTCTTCCTTGATCACCTAGTTTAGATTCTTGTTAAGCTGAGGATAGAAGCGAACGCTCGCCTCTCTTTAAAACATCAATTCAACCAATTAACCTATTCATTGGAGTGTGCCTTTCGTAGGAACAATTTAGGGTTAATCCGCTTCAAGAGTAACTCATAAATCATTAGTAATTGCACCAGTTAATTAAGTCGTTGCGAGAGGCGACCGTACCCGGGCGGCTAATTAATCTTGGTAGTTAGATCGGATAGAGCGAACGTTAACCAGTTTTAAACCTAAGGGTCAGGAGTTATGGTGGTGTATAGAAATTGATTGAATGAGAATTGAAAACCGCTGGTCTTGTGATTGCTGTTGCCTTGATGATCTAAGGGGGATTCGAAATTTAAGCTTGTCTGTCGTCTGTCTTAACCAACCAATCATTCTGTCTTTTAATTGCATTTTAATTTTCTTGCATCTTAGTTTAGAAGTCGTGGAACTCACGCCACACACAACGTGTTCAAACTTGAGTAATTTGCCTTCATATTTGAGTAGACGATTAGAAGAAACCCTGTGGAATACGATATGCTTAGCTTTTTAGCTTTGTTGTATTTGATCACTGTTTTACAGCTCATCAAATTGGCGCCATTGTCGGGGAGTCTTCTATATTGTTTGAAAGAAGAGTTGGCATTCTATTCTTCTACCTTTCCATATTTCATATTCCATCACACTTCGATTTTACACCGGTTGTGTTTGTTTTTGTCTTTTGCAGGATAAGAAATTCAGAAGCTAATCACCTCCGATCCACCTTCCCCCTACCGCAATGGCTGCTCAAAAGAGTCTTGCGGATTACAATAAGCCAAGTGTTGCTAGCATTCGGTCTTCCATCTTCGTGCCGCGCGATGAAGACGGTCCTGCCTATGAGATCAAGACCGCCTTCTTGGAAATGATCTCTAGGGATCTACAGTTTGAAGGAAAGCCTCATGATAATCCATGCACACACTTGGCGGATTTCCTTGCTTTTTGCGAGACCTTTAAGAGTTGGAGCCTCGATAAGGATACCTTGTGCTTGCGAGCATTCCCACTCTCACTTCGAGGCACCGCAAAGAGATGGCTCATTAGCAAGCCACCCGGTCACTACACCAACTGGGAGGATCTTGCTCAAGAATTCATAGAGGAATACTTCCCTCCTTCCAAAACAACTGCTTACAGGAACAACATCTCAAGGTTCAGACAGAAAGAAGGAGTGAGCTTATACGACGCCTGGAATGAATTCCAGGAACTCCTCTACAGCTGCCCTCATCATGGCTTCACTCAGAGGCAACTAGCCGAGATCTTTGCTTGGGGTATGAACGAAGAGTCATCTGAATGGGTTAACTCCTTAGTTGATGGAGACTACACCGCACTCACACCAGTAGCTGCTCTTCTTCACTTTGCAAACTGCGCATCCAAATCTAGAAGTTGGGAGAGACAGTTTGGAGCAGCTAAGAGCCGACCAAGCCGTGAAGATCAGATCAAGATTGAAGTATAGAAACATATGAAGAAGATTTTCGGTAACTGGTCTTCAGAAGATGTGAACTTTATTGATCAAGGCTTCACCAACAATCAAAGAGGCTACCCCGACTATCGTCAGTTCAGACAACCTCCTCAACAACAAGGAAGCTTCCAAGAGCGTCCTCCTTACAACTTCGGATTCAACCAGAGTCAGAATCAGTACTTGAGCAATAGTTATCAAGATCAACCTCAGAGATCTACATCAGGGAACACAAGGGATATCGAGGTAGACAAGAAGTTTGACCTGATCATGGCAAGGCTCGATAACTATGAGGAGAAATTCAAGCTTCAAGCCGTCTTAAATCAAGAACATGAAGCTCGAGGTCAACGAATGGAGAGCATGATGAATAACATGTTTAGCTTGCTAACTAGTAGCCCCCTCCTTAATCAATCATCGGTTCAAGTCGACTCTACCATTAGGAAGGAGGACGTCAAGGCCATCTCCACAAGAAGTGGCAAGCAATTAGCCGATCCTGCAGCTCCTGAACAGGCCATAATTCCTAATGCTATAGCCATTGACAAGCCAGAGATCGAGGAGGAGGATAGAGAAGAAGAAGAGGAGGTGACTGCCCCACCTTCCTTGATAAAGACAGAACCTGCGCCACCTCTCCCTCCATATCAGCCTCGGATTCGTTTCCTAAGGCCACGTGATGAGCGTGTCGTTGTGCGTGCATTCAATCAAATAACTAACAAAGCTAACAAAAGCTAGGGTAGATTGTCTTCCACGGGCCTTCTAATGATTGACTACTCAAATAAGCTAGCAAATTACTCAGATTTAAACACTTCGTGCGTGGTGTGAGTTCCACGACTTCTAATCCTAAGAAATTTAAAGAAATTAAAAATTGAAACTAAAACAGATTGGAAATTAGGGTTGAAAACAGAGATGACAGACAAACTTAGACTTCGAATCCCCCTTCGTTCACCAGAGCATAGGCAATCAACAGATCAGCGAATTTCAATTCTCATTCAATCAGTTCTAAGACACCACCATAACTCCTAACCCTTAGGTTTAAGACCGTCGAACGTTCGCTTTATCCGTTCTAGCTACCAAGATTAATTAGTCGCCCGGGTACGGTCGCCTCTCACAATGACTTAACTTAACTGGTGGAATTACTAACGATTCATGAGTTACTCTTGTAGTGGATTAACCCTAACCGATTCCTACGAAAGCACACTCCAATTATAAGGTTAATTGTTCAGTTTGATGTTTTAAAGTAAGGCGAGCGTTCGCTTCTATCCTTAGCTTAACAAGAATCTAATCTAGGTGAACAATCCAGACCAGAAGCATAAACAACGAAGAACAAACCAAACATGAAAGAGAAACTGATTGAACTTTGAATCTAATCACCGCCGATCCGTGACCGCTTTAAAGCCCTGGGTCACTTAGGGTTCATCTAGTCTAAGCTCTAAGAGTTTAGCTACTCATGTTCATCACAAAAGAATCAAAGATAAAGAAAGAGTTCATCATCCAAAGGAAGAACAGAAAAGTATCTGAAAAAACCTAATTAAGACGACTCCGGCAGAACTTCGATCTTCCGGTAGACTGCAATCCTAGCTCCGAGTCCTCGAGATGGAAGGGATGGTGTCACGATCTCTTTCCGGCTCTTCGAACTCTAAACTCTCCTTCAGAACTCTTGAGAATCCTTAAAGTCTTTGGTATTAGTTGGAAAATTCTGAGTATGAAAAGTATATCTGATTTTGGGCCGCCGGTTAAGTATTTATACTTAACCCTAATACCGCCAGATTTTAACTGATATTTTCGGCGAAAATAGTAAGGTATTTTCGCCAAAAATTCCTTCACAAAAGGGGATGACCGCCGGCTGTTTCTTCTGTGGTTTTCGGTTCAATAGTTTTTGGCGAAAACTTAGTGTTTTCGCCGAAAACATCCTTCAGTTGACATCAGTGGATTTGTGCTTGCATTTTCGCCGAAAATACTAAGGGATTTTCGGCGAAAATTCCTTTGTAAACCGGGGCAGGAATTTGTTTGACTTGGTTGGCTCCTTGGATCGATTCCGGTACGATTCCTCGATTTTTAACGCCTTAGACACGTCCTTGGCTACTTTATTTGACGGCAAAAACCTGTGCTATCATAAAACACTAGAAAACCATCAAATAGACCCGAAACGGGCCAAAGTAACACAAATGGCACGAGATAGGGCAATTGATTGAATATTCGTTATTCTACCCTAAAAACCATGTCTTAAGCAAGGAAATGTCGCTTAAATGAGGCTGATAATCACGTCAAATCGAGTGTCATCAAAATAACCCACACTTAAGCTTTTGCTTGTCCTCAAGCAAACTAAATAGAAACGCTCATGTTCACAAATGATAAGATCGATTAAATTGGAGCTCAATCAAACACAATGAATTATTAGACAGATAGATCCTAGAACAAGAAACCTATCATGCATACAGATCAACCAAACCACCTGGTCTCACTAATAAACTGCACACGACAAGTAATCGTAACCAATTATGCACAAATTTGACCTGACCGACCAGACTCCTCACACAGGAAATATTTAGTAAATTGGGAACTCTCACTCTCTGTGTTTAAGGACGTGTTTCTGCTCTCAATCATTTTTTGTTACTGAATTCTGTCATAAGTTTGCATTTCGACCACATCTCCACCACTGTGACAACACGAGTAACTAGTCAAGAAGGACTTCCCTGCTAGGACTGTAACGAATTCTACACTACTTGGGTTTATGATGAGATGGATGATGGGAATGTATGATGATGGCTTTGGTGCGGTGTAGCTTTCGACTAACTTCCCTCGAATCTAGCTTATGGCTTCCTACCATCTAACTAGACACGGGTGGAATAGTGAACGCTCGTCCTAAGATACCCTCAAGCAACCTAGCACTTCTTATTTTCTTTTAGCACATTTTTTCTTTTCTGACTTTTCTTTTAACTTCGTTCTTCCATATGTAGGGAGAAGAACGTTTATTGAACTTAAAACTTTTTTTTGCTTTTCTGATTTTTTTATTTGATTTTTCTTCTTTCTCTTTTTTTTTTCTTTGTGCCGATTCTTTGTTTTAGTTGCTAGAGGGGTTTACACGTCTGGACATAATAGCTAAGACCACCTGTTTAATGGCTATAGGCAGGTTACCACAAACCGACTTCCGGTAGGTCAATCTAGAACTACAACCACAGGGGATCAACGGGGAATGAAAGAATGGGAAATGGTTGTAATGTATTATCGAACCGAAAGAACAGGCCAAGCTCAAGGGTTTAAACCTAATGGATTTTATCGTTGGGTAGGCTATCTGGCTTAGTAGCTGAATCTAGGTGCCCCTATCATTCTAGAACTCGTGTCATCGTGTGGTCTCGAGTAGGTCTCATGCAAATTCTAACTCATTCAAGCAAACAGAAAACCACTCAAAAAGAATTGAAATTGCAAGTTACGTGCAATGGATCAAAAGCTCACAGTTGGTTTGCTAGTCGGATTCGGTCATTTTCATGCAATCAAGGCTACAAACTACAAGTGTGATTTTAAAAAAAATTCTGTTATGACCAGGCAATTTAGCATCAAAGTAAACACGTTGGTTCTCAAGTTCTAGGTTAAGCAGTCTAAGCATCATTATGAAAGTTTGAACAGCAACTTAACATCAAAAATCAAGAACTGAGCCATTCTAATGCTAGAGAAATTGGACAGGAATCACGAGGCACACAAAAACGCAATCAAGGGCAATCAAGTTCATGCAAGTTTCTCTAGCATCGTACCCCACACTTAAATCGTACTGTGTCCTCACAGGACTAAAATTAGAGTTCAGAGTGAAGTAGAAGAACCTGGACCGAGATGGTTGGCGTAGGGGATGAGCACGGATCCTCGGAGCGGAGGGAATCTACCAAAGCGAAAAAAAGTGAATCTCCCTACTGCCTAAAAACAAAAACAAATGAAACATAAAAAGGAAACCGGGACAAGTGTCTTGGATCCACACAGAAAAAAGTTGGATCAAAATCCGAAAAGAATAAATAAGAAGAAGGGACAAGAAAGAGGATACAACCCGATCACTGCTCGTCAGGCGCGTCGGGAGGTGGGAAGTGGAGGAAATCGCTGAGCTGACGTTGCCACGCCATCTGTGCCTCATACCGCTCGTTGGAGCGGTGCATATGTTGCTGCATAATAGTCCATCTCGCCTCTTGAGTGGCATTGTCGGTGATGCGCCACTCCTGCAGTCGCGCGTACAGATCTCCAACATCCGCGGGGCGCGGGTGAGGCGCCTGATATGGCTCTGGAATGGGGGCGGTGAATAGCGTGCATACCCTGCCTGATGGTGTGGCAAGGATATATGATCATGAAATTCTGGCTCGAACGGAGGCTGAGACTCCTCAGAATCATCTTTTTCCTCCGACTCATCCTTGCCCTGGGAGGAGGATCTGCTGCTACGTGGGGGCTGAGGTCCAGCTCGAGGTTGTACCCGACCGCCAAATCGCCTCCAACGGTGCGTACTCTGCGGCGTGGGATGCTCGGGCCATATTCGTGGCTAAGGCCGAAGGAGATGATGAGTCGGCCTACAAAGTTGCCTCCCAGGAGTGAGCGAGGTGGCTTTGACCTCTGAGTCTTCTTGCGGAGTAGTTGGGCAAGCACCCATCCGGGATAAAGAGGGTAGCTCTCCCGGATGGCGCGATGAAGAAGAAGCTCCTCTCGGCTGATGTGGTGGCGGTCCTTCTCTGGAGCATACAAAAGAGAACGACGCCAAACCATGTGAATGAATCTATAGAAAGGGTGAGAGAGAGACTTAACTGAAATATGCTTCGTGAGGCGATCGCCGGGCACTCCAGTCATGTGGCTCCAGAGTGCATGGTATTCCTCCCCGTCGTCATCGTCGTTCGCCCAGCCGAGGTAATGACCATTGTAGTGCTCGCAGGGGATGCCTAGATGAGCGGCAAACTCATCATAGGTGAGTGTCCTCTGCACCCCGCCCAGATAGAAGGAAATGACCTTCCTGTGCTGCCTCCTCCGGTGCTCGTCGAGATCGAACGTCGCCCAAAACTCCTGTAGAGCGACTTCTGGGAAGTCGGCGGCTAGTGTGGTCAGCTCCAGGAGTCCAGCATGTGTCAGTGCATCAAGCAGGTTCCGGTGCCAGTCCTCGTCGTGATCGAATAGGGACTCCATGGAAAGGGGGCGAACAGCGGCACCAGGGATATTCTCGAGCTTCTGGTAGCACTCAAAGTAGAACGGGGGCAGGCGAGCAACGGTGTGGTGGTACCCAACACGGTCAGGGAAAGCTGGGGGAGGTCCATGGATGGCAGGTGTGACGGGAGCGGGAGCTCGAGAGCTGGAGGCGGTGTCAAGTCTCTGCTTGGTCCTGCGCTCATGAGGTATGTTCCTAAGCAAGAAAACAAACCAGATTAGTCAAACTAAAACCCTACCCCACACTTAGTCGAAAAACTCAATTTCACAAAGAAATGAGGAAAACCGAGTGGGGGTAAGCAAAGCAGAGTAACCGGTAATCCCAAACAATTAAAATACACGCTTAGGACACAGCCAGAATGGAATTATCACAATCAGAGTTCAGAAGTCAAAATGACATTCAAAAAGTCAACATAATCGAACATTGAACCCTAATCATGGCAAGACTATCACAAAGCGGGAAATGACGGCATAATATGATCTCAGATGGCAAGCACAAGAATATGAACGTAAATGAGCACATAAGGCAGCCAACTAATCATAAACAGTTCATGGTCAAACCGACATTTCTCAAAAGTCAACATCACAAAGAATAAGCCTTAGGCATAGCAACACATGATCAATCGATATGAAAATTAAGCACAATACTCCCTAATCATGCTAGATCAGTCCAACGAGTTTCGCTAACCTAGTTCACACGAAATCAGTCGGCACGCAAATCGAGGTAAAATCAAAAAGTCAACTTAAAGTGAACCCCGACGAAATTCAGCATTCAATATGTCAAAAGATTCGTAATGAAAAGTTATACAACTTACCTTGAAGCCATGGATGCTAAAAATGAACGGAGGAAGAGAAATCGGAGAAAAATCGAAAAATTTAGGGTTTGGCTGAACGGGAGCTCTAGAGCTCCGATTCGACTGATCTACGGCTCAAACTGATCGGACAAAGGAAAGGAGAGGTGCGGCGGCGGCGGCGGCGGCAGACGGCAGTGGCGGATGAAATAAGGCGGCGGCGGTCGGCAATTTATTTTAAACAGGGGGAGGGTTTTGGCTCGGTTTCGAAAATAGAAAGTGAGGAGAGAGAGGGTGAATCCGGATTTTTAAAACGAAAAATTGGTTCATTTTCAAATGAATTTTTGGCGAAAATAGGTGCAAGTTTTCGCCGAAAATGTTAGTTAAAAAGTACTGCCGATTTTCAAAAGGATTTTCGCCGAAAATATCAATAAATTTTCGCAGAAAAGTTCAGGTAAAAACGTCTGGAAAACTCAGTGGGATTTCAAAGAGAATTTTCGCCGAAAACAGGGTGTATTTTCGCCGAAAATTTTGAACTCTACGATTGAAAATATTTTCGCAATCCCGGCAAACTTCAGAAAATCACAGTTAAATCCAAAAAAATCGGAAAAATCTCAAACGACTTGCAATTGACATTACGACACACAGACTACACACGAAAAATAAGAAATCAAACAAACTGACACTTTTGGCTCCCCCGAACCGACTCTAAAACACTAAGGTTGACACAAATGAAAAACTGACTCCAGCCGTGGGTTGCCTCCCACGAAGCGCTCTAGATTAACGTCCTTGAGCTGGACGATACCTGGATGGTATTAGGAGACATCCCAACTCAGGTTCTCCTTAACACTAACATCAGAGTTCATGAAGTAGAGCTTCGGGGTATCTCCGGTGAGCGTGAATTTCTTCCCGTTAGCGTGTGTAAGCTTGGTACGTCCGTCGGGAAGGTGCTCAGTGATCTTGAACGGACCAAGGAGCTCTGTCAAGGGATCATCTTCTACGAGGAAGACGGTGGAAGGAATGAGAATGATTGGCTTCGTCTTCTCTTTAACCTCCGGCTTTGTATAACCAGGATCGGTGATCGTAGGTACTTCCTTAGGAGATGCTTTAGGCTTCTCCTTCCATACTTGTTCCGGCGCCGGTATCTCGGAACGAATTGGTGGTGCAGCTGGCTCGGTGAAGGCAGCGGCACAACTGGTCTCCAGACCATTTGAGTCTTCGTCTTCTTGTTCTTCCCCCGGGATCTACTAGGATCTTTTCTCGGTGGCTTAGAAGAGGCTTGCAGTTCCTTCTTCTTTGGCGGCTTCTGAGGAACAGATTTCGGTTTCTGCTTGGTAATTTGTCCAGCACCTGCAACAGCAATTGATCTAGGAACACTAGAAGAGACATCAGTGACGGAGTTGACCGGAGCCAACTCCACAGTTTCAACAGCTAGACAATGAAATTCTTCACTCTTAGGATTATATTTCATTCCGTCTTTAAGGCGGAATGTTATCGTTTCTTTACCAACCCTCAAAGTTAAAGACCCATTTGGAACGTTAATTTGCATTCCAGTAGTAGCCATGAAGTCGTCCTATGAGAATGGTAGAATCATCTTTACTAGTATCAATGATAACAAAGTCAGCTAAGAACGTGAAAGGACCACATTTAGTAACAACGTCTTTTATCTCTCCCCTAGGGGTTTTAAGTGATCGATCAGCAAAGACAAGTTGCATGCTAGGTGGTTCAAGTGCTCCTAGGTTCAATTTTTCATACATACTCATAGGCATAACATTAACAGACGCGCCAAGATCAACCAAACAACGTTCTATCTCAACATCATTAATGACAAGAGGTAAAGTGAAAGAACCAGGATCAGAACACTTAGTTGGATATGGAGAGGAGGGTTTTGTGCTACGAGCATCAGGATATCCTTCTTTATTCCCCTTCATGCCAGTCTCGATCCTTGCATTTGGCAGCAATGCTCTCGGAAACGAAGGCTTCACACAGTACGGTGCAAGAGGAGGATCATCCTCCTTAGGCGCCACTTTCAGTGCTTCCTTATTCTCTAGAGTTTCAGCGATCCTGCATAAAACAGAACAAGCGTCAGTAGATAAGCTTGTCAACTTTTTAACAGATACCATCTTAGCTTGTTCCTTTCTCAGATTCGGCTCTGTCTGGCTTGGAAGTTGGCCAAATGGTCGACCAGACGCTAGCATGCTCGAGATGTTGTTCACAGCCTGCTCAATTCTTTGACCGGCTGCTATCTGTTCTTGATTGAGAAGAGCTTGAGCTTTAAACTGACTGTCATGATCGTCAAGTCTGGTGATGATCTGACTAAGCTTCTTGTCCAGGTCACTGACGTTGCTCTCCTTCTGGTACTGCTGACTTGTATAGGTGTTATTCAAATATTGATTCTGGTGATTGCCAGGAGCAGTTCCATAGTTACCTGGATTACGGTGTGGTGGCTGATAGACACCTCCTGGTGGATGGTTAGGCTTCTGATCCTGAGCTGGACCAGCTGGGCGGTTATTCTGGTTCTAGTTATGGTTGGCGCCATTATCGTAGGGAGGTCTGTCTTGATAGTTCCCTTGCTGCCTGAAGTTGCGGTAGCCAGCATAACCATTTTGATTGTTAACGAAGCCTTGTTGAACGAAATTTACCTCTTCGGCGGACCAGACTTCCGTCTTACCAAAATTTTGGCATCTGCCTCCATTATGTGCACAAGCTCCACACCATTCGCAATCGGCAACATAGACAGAAGCTGCAGGCGGTTTGATTGGTGTAGAAGACTTCTTCAGATGCTTCTCTACTTCTGCCTTGATAGTAGCTTCGAGATCGAGCTTGCTCCTTGATCCTTCTGATTGTCGCTCCTAATTCCTTGACTTGGAAGCACAGTTTGCAAAATGAAGAAGAGCAGCTTCAGGTGTGAGCGTAGTGCAATCCCCTTCAGCTAGAGAATTGAGCCACTTGGCAGATCCTTCTCGAAGACCTCGAGCAAAGATTTTGGCTAACTGCCTCTGCTCGAATCCGTGATGAGGACAGTTGCAGAGAAGTTCTTGGAATCGATTCCAAGTATCGTATAAGCTTTCGCCTTCTTTTTGGGAGAATCTGGCGATGCTGTCCTTGATGGTTGTTGTTCTGGCAGGAGGGAAGTATTCTTCAACGAAGTCCTGAGCCAGAGTATCCCAATCAGTGTAATATCCAGGTGGTTTGCCAGTAAGCCACCTCTTGGCTGCGCCTTTCAGAGAGAACGGGAAAGCTCTCAAGCAAAGAGTGTTTTTGTCGAGGTTTCCATTCTTAAAAGTGCTGCAGAGATCAAGGAAATCTGCCAGATGTGTGCATGGATTGTCTAGTGGCCTGCCTTCAAACTGTAGATCCCTAGAGATCATAGTCAAGAATGGAATCTTGATCTCATAGTCAGGATCTCCTTCAATGCGCAGCACGGCAATGGCAGATCGAACGCTAGTCGCGCTCGGCTTGTTGTAGTCAGCTAGACTCTTCTGTGCAGGCGGCGGTGGTGGATTTCCGCCTGGTGGTGGTGGTGGTAACTGATCAGTCATGGTAGGAGATGGAGGAGGTGAAAGTGACTCGGTGTATGAAACGGATGAAGGTGACGGTAAAGGTGAAGATGAGGAACTCTCCTTCAGTTCCTCGATCTTAATCGGAGTGACGGATGGAGGTGGATTGGTTCTGCTTCTCCTTGGAATCTGTGATTGTCGAGGTGGAGCATAACTGCTTGGTCTCTCTATACTCTTCGCCTTGTCGGTTTGGGAGCGAGTCCAAGGGCGGCGATGCATACACCTGTGAACAACCTATAAATAACAAAAACAACAAAAACCAGTGTAAAATCGAAGTGGGTGGAAAAGTGAAAGATGGAAAGTAGAAGAATAAATTGCCAGTTCTTCTTTGAACCAATCAAAAGAAGTCCCCGGCAACGGCGCCAATTTGATGAACGTGTCGTTGTGCGTGCGTTCAATCAAATAACTAACAAAGCTAACAAAAGCTAGGGTAGATCATATTCCACGGGCCTTCTAATGATTGACTACTCAAATAAGCTAGCAAATTACTCAGATTTAAACATTTCGTGCGTGGTGTGAGTTCAATGACTTCTAATCCTAAGAAATGCAGAGAAATTAAAAATTGAAACTAAAATAGATTGGAAATTACGGTTGAAAACAGAGATGACAGACAAACTTAGACTTCTAATCCCCCTTCGTTCACCAGAGCATAGGCAATCAACAGATCAGCGGATTTCAATTCTCATTCAATCAGTTCTAAGACACCACCATAACTCCTAACCCTTAGGTTTAAGACCGGCGAACGTTCGCTCTATCCGTTCTAGCTACCAAGATTAATTAGCCGCCCGGGTACGGTCGCCTCTCGCAACGACTTAACTTAACTGGTGGAATTACTAGCGATTCATGAGTTACTCTTGCAGTGGATTAACCCTAACCGGTTCCTATGAAAGGCACACTCCAATTATAAGGTTAATTGTTCAGTTTGATGTTTTAAAGTAAGGCGAGCGTTCGCTTCTATCCTTAGCTTAACAAGAATCTAATCTAGGTGATCAATCCAGACCAGAAGCATAAACAACGAAGAACAAACCAAACATGAAAGAGAAACTGATTGAACTTTGAATCTAATCACCGCCGATCCGTGACCGCTTTAAAGCCCTGGGTCACTTAGGGTTCATCTAGTCTAAGCTCTAAGAGTTTAGCTACTCATGTTCATCACAAAAGAATCAAAGATAAAGAAAGAGTTCATCATCCAAAGGAAGAACAGAAAAGTATCTGAAAAAACCTAATTAAGACGACTCCGGCAGAACTTCGATCTTCTGGTAGACTGCAATCCTAGCTCCGAGTCCTCGAGATGGAAGGGATGGTGTCACAATCTCTTTCCGGCTCTTCGAACTCTAAACTCTCCTTCAGAACTCTTGAGAATCCTTGAAGTCTTTGGTATTAGTTGGAAAATTCTGATTATGAAAAGTATATCTGATTTTGGGCCGCAGGTTAAGTATTTATACTTAACCCTAATACTGCCGGATTTTAACTGATATTTTCGGCGAAAATAGTAAGGTATTTTCGTCGAAAATTCCTTCACAAAAGGGGATGACCGCCAGCTGTTTCTTCTGTTGTTTTCGGTTCAACAGTTTTCGGCGAAAACTTAGTGTTTTCGCTGAAAACATCCTTCAGTTGACATCAGTGGATTTGTGCTTGCATTTTTGCCGAAAATACTAAGGGATTTTCGGCGATAACTCCTTTGTAAACCGGGGCAGGAATTTGTTTGACTTGGTTGGCTCCTTGGATCGATTCCGGTGCGATTCCTCGATGTTCCAACGCCTTAGACATGTCCTTGGCTACTTTATTTGACGACAAAAACCTGTGCTATCATAAAAACACTAGAAAACCATCAAATAGACCCGAAACGGGCCAAAGTAACACAAATGGCACGAGATAGGGCAATTGATTGAATATTCGTTATTCTACCCTAAAAACCATGTCTTAAGCAAGGAAATGTCGCTTAAATGAGGTTGTTAATCACGTCAAATCGAGTGTCATCACCGCGCAATCAAAGGAGAAAGATCATGATACCCGGTACAGAAAGTGGTATGGATACTTGAAGAATACAGATATCAAGATACCAGTTACTGATGCTATCCAGATGATACCGGAGGCTGGAAAAGTCGCGAAAGATCTTGCTAAGAACAAAAAGAAGGGAGATTTGTCTTCCGTCTCCCTCGAGGAAGAATGCTCCGCTATCCAGAGCCAGGCGACACCCATACCACCCCCAGCTAAGTGTCGAGATCCCGGTGCTTTCACTTTGCCTTGCACTATTAATGATGTGAAGATTGATCGTAGTGTAATTGATCTAGGTGCTTCTATTGATGTTATGCCTACTTGCCTGTTTGAGAAATTGAACCTAGGAGAGTTGAAACCAATTAGCATGCATATAGTGTTTGCCGACAGATCTGTTAAACTACCTAGGGGAATATTAGAAAACGTGGCTGTCTGTTGTGGTCCTTTTACTATTCTAACTGACTTTGTTGTCATGGATACTCGAGAGGAAGATGTCACTCTTCTCCTAGGCCGACCGTTTATGGCGACAGCCGGCATTACCATTAATGTACCGAATGGCTCGTTGACATTAAGGGTCGGCAAGGACACCATGACATTCCACCTCAAGGACGGTATGCAAGTCCCAGTCAAAGAAGAGATGAATTGTTTATCTGTTGAAGCTGTGGAGTTGGCTTCGGTCAACTCTAGTTCTAATGAAGAATCTGGAGTTTCTTTAGAAATTTGCTTGCCAGGTGTCGGACAGGTCCCTAATATGAAGAATGAGCTGCCGGCACAAAAGCCGAGAAAGAAGGAGGATCCGACAGCATCCCTTCATGAATCACCAAACGTTAAAGATCCTGGCAAGATAAAGAAGGAGAATAAAGAGAAGACGAAGGCGGTTTGGAAGCCCATTGCTCAGCCCCCGTCTACCGAGCCACCAGGGAAGAATGATCCTCTGAAGGACGCTTCTTCGAAAGAACTGTTCAGGCCTTGTAAACATTCTAGTCATCTTCCCAAAGAACGAACCAAGATAATTCACGCAAATGGGAAGAAGTTCACACTTGCCGGAGGATTCCCAAAGTTGTATTCCATGAACTCCGACTCGGGCCTAAGAGAAATCCTGAGTTGGGATGTCTCTTGATCGCCATCCAGGTATCGTCCGGCTCAAAGACGTTAAAATAGAGCACTTCGTGGGAGGCAACCCACGGCTGGAGTCAGTTTTAAATTTGTGTCAAACACCTTGTTTTAGAGTCAGTTCGGGGGAGCCAAAAGTGTTAGTTTGCTTGATTTCTTATTTTTCGTGTGTAGTCTGTGCGTCATCGTTTCAATCGCAAGTTGTTTGAGGTTGTTCCGATTTTTTGTCGATTTAATTGTGATTTTCTGAAGTTTGCCGGAATTGCGAAAATATTTTCAATCCTGTAGGGTAAAGTTTTCGGCGAAAACCCTCTAGATTTTCGGCGAAAACTTATTTGAAAACCGGCAGACGTTTTGAACTGAAATTTTCGGCGAAATCTTATTTTCGCCGAAAAATCCAAGAAAATCCATCTTAAAAAAAACAAAAAAAAGAGAGTCAAAATATTTTCAAAATTCCCCTAAACAGTCTTTGTTCGACTTTTATTTTGTGTGGATCCGGGACACTTGTCCCGGTTTCCTTTTGATCTTTTGGTTGTTTTTGTTTTGTAGGAACTCGAGTAGCTACTCCGCTCCGCTCCGGGCTATCCTTGTTCGTCCCCTACACCGACCATCACCTTCCAGGTTCTTCGTATCTCTCTACTCTAGTTTAGTCCTGTGAGGACACAGAATGATTTAAGTGTGGGGTAGGATGCTAGAGAACCTTGCATGATCTTGATTGCCCTTGATTGTGTTTTCGTGTGCCTCGTGGTCCCTTTCCAGTCTCTCTAGCATTAGAGTGGCTCAGTTCTTGATTTTTGATGTTAAGTTGTTGTTCAATCGTTCATAATGATGCTTAGACTGCTTAACCTAGAACTTGAGAACCAACGTGTATATTTCAATCTTAAATTGCCTGGTCAGAACAGATTTTTGAAAATCACACTTGTAGGTTGTCGCCTTGATTGCATGAAAATTACCGAATCAGACTAGCAAACCAAATGTGAGCTTTTGATCCATTGCACGTAACTTGCAATTTCAATTCTTTTTGAGTGATTTTCTGTTTGCTTGAATGAGTTAGAATTTGCATGAGACCTACTCAAGACCACACGATGACACGAGTTCTAGAATGATAGGGGCACCTAGATTCAGCTACTAAGCCAGATAGCCTACCTAACGATAAATCCATTAGGTGTAAACCCTTGAGCTTGGCCTGTTCTTTCGGTTCGATATACATTACAGCCATTCCCCATTCTTTCACTCCCCGTTGATCCCCTGTGGTTTTAGTTCAAGATTGACCTACCGGAAGTCGGTTTGTGGTAACCTTCCTATAGCCATTAAACAGGTGGTCTTAGCTATTATGTCCAAACATGTAAACCCCTCTAGCAACTAAAAGAAAGAATCGGTACAAAGAAAAATAAAGAGAAGAAGAAAAACAAAAGAAATTTCGAAAAAAAAAATAAGAAAAAGAAGAAAAGTTCCAAAGTTCCAAAGTTCAATAACGTTCTTCTCCCTACATATGAAAGAACGAAGTCAAAAGAAAAAAAAATGTGTAAAGGAAATAAAGTGCTAGGTTGCTTGAGGGTATCATAGGCAATGGCGTAACCAGGATTGGTATATGGGAGGAGCCGAATTGTAAATCAAAAATTGGTGCCACTAGCAAAAAATTTGCTTGAAATTTGAATAATAGTATAAATTTTTCATTAATCTAATACTAAGTAAAAATACACAATAAATATTTTGGTTATAGGTTGCTTAATTAGTAAAAAATAATTATATGTGCCACCGGCAAGTTTTTTTTCAAATTTGGATAATTTATGATCAAATATTTAATTATTACACACTATAAGTGAATTATGAGTAACTATTACATAAAATTTAAGACAACATTTCACCAAAACAACGTAGTGGGGGAGCCGAACTTCAAATACCCCGGCGCAAAATTCCGAAAATACCAAAAAAATACATGTAATATTAGACTCGATACCGAGGGAGGGGGGCGCCGTGGCTCCCCCCAGCTCCCCCTAATACCGCCATTGATCATAGGACGAGCATTCACTATTCCACCCGTGTCTGGTTAGACGGTAGGAAGCCATAGGCTAGATTCAAGGGAAGTTAGTCGAAAGATACACCGCACCAAAGCCATCATCATACATTCACATCATCCATCTCATCATAAACCCTTGTAGTGTAGTATTCGTTACAGTCCTAGCAGGGAAGTCCTTCTTGACTAGTTACTAGTGTTGTCACAGTGGTGGAGATGTGGTCGAATTGCAAACTTATGACAGAATTCAGTAACAGAAACCGATTGAGAGCAGAAACACGTCCTTAAACACAGAGAGTGAGAGTTTCCCGTTTATTAAATATTTCTTGTGTAAGGAGTCTGGTCGGTCAGGTCAAATTCGTGCATAATTGGTTGCTACTACTCGTCGTGTTCAGTTTTTAGTGAGACCAGGTTGTTTGGCTGATCAGTATGCATGTTAGGTTTCTTGTTCTAGGAATTATCTGTCTAACAATTCATTGTGTATGCTTGAACTCCAATTTAACTAATCTTATCATTTGTGAACGTGAGTGTTTCTATTCAGTTTGCTTGAGGACAAGCAAAAGCTTAAGTGTGGGCTATTTTGATGACACTCGATTTGACGTGATTATCAGCCTCATTTAAGCGACATTTCCTTGCTTAAGACATGGTTTTTAGGGTAGAATAACGAATATTCACTCATCTACTCTATCTCGTGCCATTTGTGTTACTTTGGCCCGTTTCGGGTCTATTTGATAGTTTTCTAGTGTTTTCATGTTGGCACAGGTTTTTGCCATCAAATAAAGTAGCCAAGGACGTGTCTAAGGCGTTGGAACCTCGAGGAATCGCACCGGAATCGATCCAGGAGTCAATCAAGTCGAACCAAATCATGCTCCCATTTACAAAGAAGTTTTCGGCGAAAATCCCTTGGAGTTTTTGGCGAAAACTCATGAAGAAATCGGCAAAGCTTACAAGAAGAAGTTTTCAGCGAAAACACCAAGTTTTTGCCGAGAACCGGCGGTCCGAAAATCACAGGAGAAACAGCCGGCGATCACACCATTTACAAATGAATTTTCGGCGAAAATTCCTTCATATTTTCGGCGAAAATTCCAGGCAAAATCCAGCGGTATTAGGGTTAAGTATAAATACTTAACCGGCGGCCCAAAATCAGGAGACCTAATAATACATCATAATTTCAGAATTCTGAGGAGTTCTGGGGCAGAGTTTAGAGTTCGAAGAGCCAGGAAGAGGTCGTGACGCCATCCCTTCACCTCGGAGACTCGGAGCTAGGAAACTTCACGGATCATCCGAAATTAGGTTTTTTCAGATCCTTTTCTGTTCTTCCTTTGTTTAAGATGAACTCTGTCTTTGTCTTTGATTCTTTTGTCAGATATGAGTAGCTAAACTTGTAAAACTTAGATTAAATGAACCCTAAGTGACCCAGGGCTTTAAAGCGGTCGCGGATCGGCGGTGATTAGATTCAAAGTTCAATCAGTTTCTCTTTGCATGGTTGTTTTGTTCTTGATTGTTTATGTTTCTCTTATGGCTGGTCGCCTAGATTAGGTTTATGCAAGCTAGGGTTAGTCGCCAGACAGCTTCCCTGCTTTGGCGCATAAACTTGTCCTCCTTGATCACCTAGTTTAGATTCTTGTTAAGCTGAGGATAGAAGATGTAACACCCCACCCCGAATCGCCCGGGTCGAACCCATTGGTTAGACTGGGAATAAGGTGTCACGGGTTAAAGTACAAAATCAAATCTATAAGAATCTCATTAAATCGTAATAAAATAAAATAAAACAACGCTAAGTGGAAGCTTCCATAGTTCAAAACCAAAACCAAAACCAGAATACAATTTCAAACTCATTTCTCAACATAAATGATTCCAAAATCCCCAAAACGTCAACTGATTAAAACACCAAAAACATCTTCCAAGTCCTCGGTCACCATCCTTCAGCCTTCTAGCTCACTCCAAGCTCCAACTGCTAACAACCCAACGACTGCTGCTCCAAGCTCATCTCACCAACTTACTTCTAACTGAAAAGAGAGACTAAGAGGGGATCAGTTTCCTAATGAAACTGAGTGAACCCACTGGGCCTACCTACACGTTGTCCTACTCTATGGAGCGGTCCCAACTCCGCACAAAACATCCAACAATGGAACCAACCCAACCCCCCTTTCCATATTTTAATTCCCTAAAAGCAGTCTAGGTGATCACGTTGGTCAGTTCTTGTTCTCAAGCACAATTCATAACAATAGAATCACACAGAATTAATACATCAATCCACGGCACACACAGCATCATCACATCACATCCATCAACCAAGTCACTACCACAACCACAAGCACACAAACATTCACGTTCATATTATCTAGGTGAGTTATTAGGCGCCAATAAGGAGTTTATCCCGCACCACCCCTGCCGGCCTGACGCACCTCTCTCCCCTGGAGAGGTCCAAGACGCATCCTCTCCCTTGGAGGATACCACGAGACCTTTCCCCTGAAGGAATCGTTAACTTGACTCAACCAAACAAATCACGCCTTTCCCTTGAAGACGTGACCGCACCTCTTTCCCTTGAAGAGGCACTTAGCACCCATAGTGCAGTTTTAGGGGGCAGTGCAGGCTCCTTCCGGTTCTATTTCCACACATACAATTCTCAACATCACATTCTCAAATCATACATCACATCTACTACCAACATACAACACAAAACAGCCACATCTCATTCATAGTCCATAGTTCACAACACATCTCGTCCTCCATGCCCCTGTCATGTTCACAGCACACACATCACAATCAATAGGATAACCGGCTAGCTCACCGGCCTCCCCCACCTGCAAGTACAGGGGAAGCCATGTCATGAGTCTAGGGGTCACCCACCTGTTCCCCTTATTCAGAGCGACCCCACATTGGCAGGGCAACCCTCCTGCATCCACAACCAGCAATTCATAATATCATAGCACCCGCACTCATTTCCCAACCATCCTAATTCTCACTTCTATGTCAATCCATTACTTAATTCACTTCAGTTCACAACCAACCCCAAGTCATAGCAATCAACAACAACGATCAACCACGGCAATCATCAATAGCAATCAAGTACATTCACAGAACAGTTTATCCCCTTTTACGCTCATCATTTTCATGCATAACCTAGGTTTTGTTCTAAGTCCAATTGAAACTCCTCACGCTGTCCAAACTACCTACACAACGCTAAGCCCTCACCTTAGCCTAATTGAAGACTCCGAGTTCTGTCCTAGAACATCCGTCTCGCTGTCCTGAATCCACTGGTCCTGACGGTTCGTCAAATGGAGCCCTAACGAAGGAGTTATGGCCGAATCTCTGCATTAACACCAGTTGTCCTGCCAAACAGATCCTTAGGGTCGAATTTCCAAAAGAACCACAGAAATATGCGAATTACCATTCGGTCACTTATCTTCAAATAATTTCAAAATGGCCACTGAACTTCTGACAGCTACTGCCAAGGTCCTTCTTCTTCCCCGATCAAGCCAGGCTGTCGGCGAGCGACTTCGGCCACCTTCATCGCCGTCCTAAGCCAACGCTGCCGCCTCCAATGTCTTTGGAACGACCTTTGTTGCTTCCGCCGTCTCCGTCCGATCTCTCTCTCGATCTCCTTTCTCGTTGAAGTTGCCCGATTATCAAATCCTGGCGCCGTCGAAGCCCTCTCTACGTCTACGATCTCCGTTGCGCCGAACCGACCCACCAACGTCGGATCCTTTGATTCTCTCTCTCTCTCGACTGATGCCATGTCGTCGTCAAAACCAAGAGGGTGCAACTCCCTCTCTCTTTTCTCGGTTGGAGCACCGCCATGGCCTCGACCCTGTGCTTGAGCGCCGTCACTCTCTCTCCCTTTCTGTCTTGATTTCCGTGCCCAAAACTCCAACTGTTGCCTCCCTTTCTTTCTTTCCCCTTCTTTCCCTGCACACAGCCAAGCCAGTTGCTTGGGCTTAAAGCCCGGCCACTTCTTCTTCTTCCTTCTGGTCGGCTAAAACGAATGGGCTAAAAGCCCTCTCCTTAATACCATTTTCGGCCGAAGGCCTTCCCCACTCTTCCCCACTATTGATGATCAGCTTGATCAACCTATGGGTCGGATCACACGACTCGACCAATGGATTTAGGTCCCCGACTCAAAGGTTAATCTCGAAATTAATTAATCCTAACAAATCAACTTTCATTGATCGGGATTAAATTAAACCGATGAAATTATAATTTAGTTCAAATTAAATTCGACCAAGTTCAAGCCAACGAAGTACGATTCAAATAAATTAAATTCCAACCGGTTAACCAGGTTTGGGATGTTACAACTCTCCACAACTTCAAAGGATTTCGTCCCGAAATCACAAACCCCCACTCAGCACTTAGCCACGTAGCGTGCAAACTTCCGCTTCCGATCATTAGCCTTACTCCACAACTTCAAAGCCTCGCGTACGTCGTCTACCCTCCACACCATACTTCTGAAACCACTTCAACAACTTCCATTTAATTGCATTAACACTCAAAACTATAGGAACTTCCTTTAAGCTTCAACACCTAGGATACGACCATTGACTAAATCTAGTACTACTAACTCTTTTCCTTGAATGCTCATGGTAATTAACATCCCAATTAATTATTGTTTCCATTTCTACTGTCCATTCACTTCTCCATATCCAACACCCCATTCCAGCTAATCCACCTTCTCAAAGCTACGACACTTCGTCTCTTTGGTTTCTTCGTGACTTAGGAGGACCGAGGACCAAAACGCTTCCAGTTGACAAATTTTCAAATCACTCTCTTTCTTAAAACCCCACTTTCATTTCAAAATCCGAACTCACTTCCATTTCAAAATCCCCAACCCAATTAAAAATCATTTGAAAGACTCCTGGAATGTCAGTACTGTATCGATGTTCTATCCTTTCCATTAGAGGGTAGCTAATCCTCTAACAAAATGAACAGTTCACCTATGCAGTAGAGACAAACTAGGCTCTGATACCCTTGTAACACCCCACCCCGAATCACCCGGGTCGAACCCATTGGTTAGACTGGGAATAAGGTGTCACGGGTTAAAGTACAAAATCAAATCTATAAGAATCTCATTAAATCGCAATAAAATAAAATAAAACAACGCTAAGTGGAAGCTTCCATAGTTCAAAACCAAAACCAAAACCAGAATACAATTTCAAACTCATTTCTCAACATAAATGATTCCAAAATCCCCAAAACGTCAACTGATTAAAACACCAAAAACATCTTCCAAGTCCTCGGTCACCATCCTTCAGCCTTCTAGCTCACTCCAAGCTCCAACTGCTAACAACCCAACGACTGCTGCTCCAAGCTCATCTCACCAACTTACTTCTAACTGAAAAGAGAGACTAAGAGGGGATCAGTTTCCTAATGAAACTGAGTGAACCCACTGGGCCTACCTACACGTTGTCCTACTCTATGGAGCGGTCCCAACTCCGCACAAAACATCCAACAATGGAACCAACCCAACCCCCCTTTCCATATTTTAATTCCCTAAAAGCAGTCTAGGTGATCACGTTGGTCAGTTCTTGTTCTCAAGCACAATTCATAACAATAGAATCACACAGAATTAATACATCAATCCACGGCACACACAGCATCATCACATCACATCCATCAACCAAGTCACTACCACAACCACAAGCACACAAACATTCACGTTCATATTATCTAGGTGAGTTATTAGGCGCCAATAAGGAGTTTATCCCGCACCACCCCTGCCGGCCTGACGCACCTCTCTCCCCTGGAGAGGTCCAAGACGCATCCTCTCCCTTGGAGGATACCACGAGACCTTTCCCCTGAAGGAATCGTTAACTTGACTCAACCAAACAAATCACGCCTTTCCCTTGAAGACGTGGCCGCACCTCTTTCCCTTGAAGAGGCACTTAGCACCCATAGTGCAGTTTTAGGGGGCAAGGCAGGCTCCTTCCGGTTCTATTTCCACACATACAATTCTCAACATCACATTCTCAAATCATACATCACATCTACTACCAACATACAACACAAAACAGCCACATCTCATTCATAGTCCATAGTTCACAACACATCTCGTCCTCCATGCCCCTGTCATGTTCACAGCACACACATCACAATCAATAGGATAACCGGCTAGCTCACCGGCCTCCCCCACCTGCAAGTACAGGGGAAGCCATGTCATGAGTCTAGGGGTCACCCACCTGTTCCCCTTATTCAGAGCGACCCCACATTGGCAGGGCAACCCTCCTGCATCCACAACCAGCAATTCATAATATCATAGCACCCGCACTCATTTCCCAACCATCCTAATTCTCACTTCTATGTCAATCCATTACTTAATTCACTTCAGTTCACAACCAACCCCAAGTCATAGCAATCAACAAACAACGATCAACCACGGCAATCATCAATAGCAATCAAGTACATTCACAGAACAGTTTATCCCCTTTTACGCTCATCATTTTCATGCATAACCTAGGTTTTGTTCTAAGTCCAATTGAAACTCCTCACGCTGTCCAAACTACCTACACAACGCTAAGCCCTCACCTTAGCCTAATTGAAGACTCCGAGTTCTGTCCTAGAACATCCGTCTCGCTGTCCTGAATCCACTGGTCCTGACGGTTCGTCAAATGGAGCCCTAACGAAGGAGTTATGGCCGAATCTCTGCATTAACACCAGTTGTCCTGCCAAACAGATCCTTAGGGTCGAATTTCCAAAAGAACCACAGAAATATGCGAATTACCATTCGGTCACTTATCTTCAAATAATTTCAAAATGGCCACTGAACTTCTGACAGCTACTGCCAAGGTCCTTCTTCTTCCCCGATCAAGCCAGGCTGTCGGCGAGCGACTCCGGCCACCTTCATCGCCGTCCTAAGCCAACGCTGCCGCCTCCAATGTCTTTGGAACGACCTTTGTTGCTTCCGCCGTCTCCGTCCGATCTCTCTCTCGATCTCCTTTCTCGTTGAAGTTGCCCGATTATCGAATCCTGGCGCCGTCGAAGCCCTCTCTACGTCTACGATCTCCGTTGCGCCAAACCGACCCACCAACGTCGGATCCTTCGATTCTCTCTCTCTCGACTGATGCCATGTCGTCGTCAAAACCAAGAGGGTGCAACTCCCTCTCTCTTTTCTCGGTTGGAGCACCGCCATGGCCTCGACCCTGTGCTTGAGCGCCGTCACTCTCTCTCCCTTTCACTCTTGATTTCCGTGCCCAAAACTCCAACTGCTGCCTCCCTTTCTTTCTTTCCCCTTCTTTCCCTGCACACAGCCAAGCCAGTTGCTTGGGCTTAAAGCCCGGCCACTTCTTCTTCTTCCTTCTGGTCGGCTAAAACGAATGGGCTAAAAGCCCTCTCCTTAATACCATTTTCGGCCGAAGGCCTTCCCCACTCTTCCCCACTATTGATGATCAGCTTGATCAACCGATGGGTCGGATCACACGACTCGACCAATGGATTTAGGTCCCCGACTCAAAGGTTAATCTCGAAATTAATTAATCCTAACAAATCAACTTTCATTGATCGGGATTAAATTAAACCGATGAAATTATAATTTAGTTCAAATTAAATTCGACCAAGTTCAAGCCAACGAAGTACGATTCAAATAAATTAAATTCCAACCGGTTAACCAGGTTTGGGATGTTACAGAAGAAACTCTGTGGAATACGATCTGCTTAGCTTTTTAGATTTATAGTATTTGATCACTGTTTTACAGCTCATCAGTAATCAAGGTGGTGGTTATAACAAGGGTTACAACCAAGGTAATCAAGGAGGATTCCAAGGCTATGAAGGGTAAAATCAAGGCAACCAATGGACTCAAGGGGGAAATCAAAGTCAAGGCAACCAAGGTGGTACTTACAATAAAGGTAACCAAGGTGGTGAGCAAGGTTCTAATCCACCGGGGATGTATAATCATAAGGGTAATGGTCCACCCGGTTTCAACAAACCTCCTCAAAACAAAGAAGGTGGATCTTCCACATCCCAAGAGGACACCAATGCGGCTATTTCCAACTCTTTAAGAATCAACAAGCTTCCATCTCCAACTTAACAACTCAATTGGGTCATGTTGCCAAGGCACTCTCGGAGAGACCTAAAGGTAGTCTATCCGCCAATACCGAGGTTAATCCCAAGGGTCCCGAGGAGCTTATGATGGTAACATTGAGGAGTGGTAAGCAAGTCCAATATTCCCAACCTAAGGTGGTAAGTGCTCAAGACGATAATTTTGTTTTGGTGGAAGATGTTGACTCCGATGATGACACGGATAAGATTGAAGTTAAAGATAAAGGAGCCAAGGCTAATGAAGTTCCTAAGACTACCAATAATATTGGTTCTCAAGAGGCTACGACGAGTGCTACTCCGGTCTCTCCTCCCGCACCGGTTGTGCCTCCGTACAAGCCTAAACCACCTTATCCTTCTCGCTTGAAGCCGGATTCCATGGAGAAAGATTTCAAGAGGTTTGTTGAGATTCTTGACAAGGTGCAATTCACAATGCCTTTTGGAGAAGCAATCGCCAAGATGCCTCAATATGCGAAGTTCATGAAAGAGATCTTCACCAATAAACGCAAGCTTAAGGATGTAACTTCGGCAAAGCTCAACGAACAATGCACTGCCATTCTTTCGAAGAGGCCACCGGAAAAGCTTAAGGATCCAGGTAGCTTTACTATTCCTTGCACTATTGGTGAGCATGCAATAAGTAGAGGCTTAGCCGATTTGGGTGCTAGTATCAATGTTATGCCATATTGCATGTTTAAGAAGCTAGTCCTAGGGAAACTAAAACCAACCCTCATGAATGTTCAATTAGCGGATAAGTCCATGAAATCTCCTCGTGGTATTGTTGAAGATGTGTTGGTTAAGGTCGGTGCTTTTGAATTCCTTGTGGATTTTGTTATTCTAGATGCTTTGGGTGATACCGATGTGCCTTTGATTTTAGGACGACCTTTCTTAGCAACCTCTCGTGCTTTGATTGATGTCTATGGTGGTAGACTTAACCTTAGGGTCGATAATGAATGCATGATTTTTTACCGTTCAAATGGCATGGAGTTCACTTTGTCTTATGCTAGTCACTATGATCCTAGGAGTCCAAATGATTTTGCTTGGGCTACTAAGGGCACTAATCCTAGTCATCATAGTCTTGCGGAGTTGTTTTCCATTAGTGATGTGCAGGAGAAGACGGATGAAGTAAAGGAGGCCCCACCTTTCATGCTCCCAAAGACACCACCTAAGACTAAGAAGAAAGGTGTGAAAAAGCCACCTGAGAAGGGCAAGGAAGCAGCACCGATGGGTGAGTCAAGCAAGACAAAGATACCACCCAATGAGAGGGTCAACTCCGAGTGGCTTGGACCCTTCTCCATTGCTCACAATGCACTTTTCGGGAAGCCCGAGCTCTCACCCCCTAAAGTTGATAAGATGCAATTCAAGCTCCATCTGCCTTGTGAAGGTAAAGAGATCAACTTCAAAGAGGTAATGAGTTGGGATGGTTTTACTTAGCCTATTCTTTGTGCTATCATCTAGCTTTAGACGTTAACCAAAGCGCTTCATGGGTGGCTCCCCATGTTATCTTTACTTTCTCGCTTTTATGTTTTTGTGTTGTTTTAGTTCTTTGAATAAAGGTTTGCAAGCACTTGAGATCACTCTTCACCAATGGTCTTCATGGGACTCTCTCACCACTTTTACCTCCTATGCTCTTCTCTACCACTGCGGTAATCTCATTCTACCTTACCCTCTCTCTCTCTTGACCATTGAGGACAATGCTCATGCTAGTCGTAAGGGGTTTTGAGGTTTGATATGTTTGTTTGTCGGTAGAAGTGGAGTGTTATGCTTTGATTGTGTGCATGTTCTTGATTGATTGCCAAATTCCCCTATCGTAGAATTGTTCGGTTCTTGACTTTTGGTGTTTAATTGACTTCAAGTTTTCACAATGATGTTCAGACTGTTCCACTTAGAACCTATAACCAGCATGTCAGCACTAATATCAAATAAGTCTAGGCTAGAACAGAGATTGGATCACTCTTGTAGTTTGTTTGATTGGTTTGATACATGTTTTTTTTACCACTCGATAACACCATTCTAAAGTGATAAAGGCAATGAGAGTTTCACCACATTCAGCCAAAAAGCCTACCCGAATCAGTTTCCTATAGGATAACCCGTTGAGCTTTGGCCTGTTTGTTGGATCATACACATTTTCACCCTATTCCATGTTTTTCATCAACTTTTTGATCCCTCGTGATTGTGGCTTGAGATTAGACGGAAATCCAATTCAAAATCTTGGGTGGAAGTTTTAAGGGGCTAAGGATCAAGTGGCTAATATGTGAAGAAAACGTTCAAAAGAAAATGCTCAAAAGAAGGTGTTCAAGTTGCTCAAATTCTTGAAGTTCCGAAAGAAAAGCTAGGCAAGCTCGGCACCTAAGTGAAGTGTCGGGTTGAGCACTAGCAAAGGCAAAGGCTGTGAGCTAGGCAGGTCCAACACCTAAATGAAGTGTTGGATCGAGCACTAGTATGCAGTAGAAAAAAAAGTGCAGATAGTGATCCTAGCTAGAGCTTATAAAGTGCAGATCTAGAGGCGGATGAAGTCGAGTTGATAGCCACATCACGTTTTCTCACCAGCTCCCAAAATTCTCCTACCTCCACCTTAACCGTATCATATCCCGAGTTCAAGTCCTTTTGATTAGAGTTGGTGTTGTTGTGGTCAGTTTTTCTGTGTCCCAATTAACCACTACTTGGAGTGTGCAGAAAATAGTGAGGTCTAGACTTGTTTGGTTGATGTTCTTGCATGAGTAGGCTAAGTTTGTTTGTGGAACAGTCTAAGACAAATTGTTAATGATTGAATCTCAATGGGGCCGATCTTGTCATTGTGAACTTGGATGTTTTCTAATTCATTTGCTTGAGGACAAGCAAAGCTTAGTCGTAGGGGAAGTTGATGTGACTTTATCTAGTGCATTATGAGCTTATAATTGACCTATGAAATGCCCGTGTTCGATCGTGAAATGCCATGGCTTAGATGCTTTTATTGAAGTTTTGTGTTAAGTGTCTATTTGTTGTCCGGTTGCCACTTTGGAACAAAATTTGTGGTCTATTGGAGTATCTTTGTGAATTCTCAGGTTATGGCATCGAAGTACGGATGACAAGGAACAAGTAGGAACAAACGGGATCTTAATCGGAGTTCGGACGAGGGAGATATGAGCGTTGCAAAATTGCAATTTCTCTGTTTGCACCGTGCACCACCCGTGCAGGGGTACACGGCGTGCACTGTCCCCCTGCACTATAAAAACTCATGTTTTTTACTATTTTGGGGAATTCTTTCATCTCCCTTGAACCCCAAACACATACCCACGAACCCTCAAACCCTAGAACACATTTTTGGAGCAATTTGAAGCCATTGGAGCTAGGATTGAAGCCAACAAACCTTGGGAGAAGTGAAGATCATCACAAGGATTCATCCATGGTGTTCTTTGTGACCATTCTTCCTTCTCTTCTCTTTACTCCCTTGGCCATGTGTGGCTGAGTTTCTAGGTTTTATTCTTGGATGGGTAGATTAGTTGTGTCATGATAGAGGCTTGATTGTATAGACTTGCCATGATTGATCTTGGTTGTATGAGGATGATTTCTAGACTTGTTCTTATTGCCAATTTATGCCATGTTTGCTTGATTTGGTCCATTCAATGTGATTTAATGCATGAGAGTGCTTGGATTGCATGGATTGTAGGTCTAGGGATTGAAGTGAGTGTGTTCTAAGAGATTAGATCAACTTAGTTCAACCATTTCCACTTGATTTCTCTCTTGGGCATTTTATCGAACACTTGGTGTGCATGTGGATTTTCATTCAATTGATTTTTGAAAGGATTTTTGGTGAATCTCTTAGTGTTAGGGCATTGATATGAGATTGTTATGCCTAGCCTTGTGGTCATAGAGTCCTAAGAGAGGGTCTTGTGTCTTGGCATTTCATCAAACACTTAGAGTGCATCCTTTTTCACTTAGCGAGAGCCTAAGTTGAGTGGTATTAGGATAGGGATTTGGTGTTACGAGAGTGCATTAAGTCTATAGAAGTGAAATGCATGGTCATCCGAATGCAAACTCGATCTTGATTGGCTTGTTTGCAATTAGTCCTCTTGAGCATGATGAAACTACCCACCAAGAGAACCCCCTTTGTCTTTAATTTGAACCACTTTACTTTGCTTGTTTAGTTTTCTTTATGCTGTCGTTTTGTTTGGTTTATCAAACCAAATCTCTTTTCAAATGAATAGACCATCCATGAGTAGTGTGAGTATTGGCATTTGAGAGAACCCCGTGGAAATACGACCTTGAATGTTGTGAGTTGAAATTCACACGTCAGAGGCCTTTTAGAATATTTTAATGCTAAGAAGGTTCTAAGACAGGGAGATCCCTTATCTCCTCTCCTCATGGTTATGGAAATCCTGCACCTTATAAGTTCAAGGGTGCTCAAGCTAGTTATATTCCACTTCATCCCCGTTGCAAAAAGTTGGGATTACACATCTTTACTTCACCAGTGGGACTTCCTTTGGAGTTGGCCAAGTGTTTCAGGTGCTGCTGACTTTTTATTTTGTTTCTGGAATCAAAGGCAATCCTACCAAAACTTCCCTTTTTTGTTCTCCTAGTGTTCAAGATAAGGAAATTCAGATGATGGTTGCTACTACAGGTTTTCGAGTTGATTCTCTTCCTGTTTCCTACTTAGGTATCTCTCTTATTTTTGGCAGATTGAAGCTGTTGACTGCTCTAAACTCATTCAGAAAATAACTAAGAAGATCAAGGTTGTCCTTCATAGCATGGCAATGTAATGTTTGGGCCCTTTTGTTAGATTTTGGGAAGTTCAGTGATCTTTTTGTTATTTGTTTAGGTGGGACTGAATAGTAATTTATCTCTGTCGTTTTTTTCGTTCCTACTGTTGCAACGGCTAGCTGCCTTACCTCTTTTGTTCTCTGCCTATATCAGACTGTTGGAAACCTGATAGAAGGCAATTAATGGAATTATTAGCAATTTTCTATCTCTCTCTCAATTCTCTCCTCTCTTCTTCTCTCAACCACCGTCTATTTCTTTTTCTCTCGCCGGAACCCTAGCTCAGGGACATTACAGGCAACTTATTGGATGAACGTTTTTTGCTCCCTCGAAGTATGATTAGAGAAGTGGAAAAAAGATGTTCTGATTTTCTTTGGGGAGTTGGTGTTACAGGAGTCAAAAAAGCTAGAGTGGCTTGGGACAAAGTAGTTTTCCCTTATGCTGAAAGAGGAGCTAATGCTTTCTCTCTTTCTCTCTAAGGTACTGGAATGTGGCACGTGTAGCAAGAAATGTTTGGAACCTTCTGCTTTGTAGTGGTTCTCTTTGGGTGGCATGGCTTAATCACTATAGGCTTAAGAGGAGAGATTTCTGGATTCACAAAGGTAATTCTGCAAATTCCTTGGTTTGGAGAAGTATCATTAACTGAAGAAACAAGGTTGCCACTCACATTACTAAAGACTTGGACAGAGATTGGTTGTGGGATGGTGTTGTGATGCCTAAATTTTCCATGAAAAGGGTTTACTCTTCCTTAAGACCTATGAATGATATAGTGAAGTTGGAGCATCTGGTTTGGAAGAACCCAACTATCCCAAACTACTCTTTTATGAGCTGGAATATGTGTATTAATTAACAGACTTCCCTTTAACGATATACTAATCTCTTGGGGGATTGATGTTCAAGTAGACTATTATTTCTGCAATAATATTAATGGTGCTGACAGTAGAGATCACACAGTTGGGAATTGTGCTTATTCCAGATGGATCAAGAATCAAATTTTCCCTACCTTAGGTCCTTTCCAGAACTGGGAAGATGAAGTTGACTGGTTCGTTGCTAATTTTGGTGGTAACACAGCCGCTGCAAAGTGGAAGAAATTGGCTTGGAGGGTTACTGTTTCCAACATATGGAAGGAGCGCTGTTGTAGGGTTCATAACTCAGGGAAGCTGTCCGAAAGAGAGTTGCTTTAACAGAATAAATCTGGAACTTGGAGTTATGTGGAGTAGTTATACAAGTTTGCCTTTGTAATAATAATCGGTTGTCATTTTGGCTGTTTCAGTTCCTTGTATGTACCGTTGTTTGTCCCATTCATGGGTTTGTTTCTTAATGATAAAGCAAAGCTAATTATCAAAAATAAAAAATTCATATCCAACATATTTTTTTATAACAAGAAAAGGCACAGAGAACAATAGGTGACAAAAACAGAGGAGGAAGGTTTATTGTAAATTGAACCTTTATCATAGAGGGTTGGGTGAGGTCCAGAGTCCCAAAAGCACCAACAGCGAGGCCAAAGGCAATGAGATCGAAGATGAAGACGATGATCAACACAAGTTTTGCTCTCTTCAGTTGATTTGCGTTGGTGTTTCCGCCGGCGTCCGTACGGTTAGCGACAGAGGATGATGGCATATTTACGGACCGGAAAACTTGTCCCGGCGGCGAAAGCTATTACGGCGGCAGCACTAATCAGGCGGATGACGAAGAGGAAAGTGACGTGGATCTGACTCTTCGATTGTTTCTGTGCAGATGGAGATGACGACGAAGGCAGGTGATGGTTCTCCGGCGATGATGACGGTTCTCCGGCGGTGGTGGCGGTTCTATAGCGGTGGCGGCGGTTCTCCGGCGGTGGCGACGAGTCTCCAGCGTTGGCGACGGTTCTCCGGCGATGGCGGCAGTTCTCCGGCGGTGGCAGCGGTTCTCCGGCGGTGGCAGCGGTTCTCCGGCAGTGGCGGCGGTTCTCTGGCGGTGGCGGCGGTTATCGGGTGATGGCCGCAGTTACGGCTGCGACGATTTTATTATTTTTTAAATTTCCTTTTTTATGTTATTTTTCTTCTTCTTTTCTTTTCCTATCTTTTTATTTCCTTTTATTTATGACTCCTATTATTTAATTATTTTTTCTTGTGTCCTTACCGTGAGTGGTAGATGGTTTATTCGGAGTTCAAGGGGCCTAATAGCATGGTGTTGAGCAATTGGCTCTTCTTTCTACCGTTGTTCATATTCAACGGTTAGATGTTTAATTACGTGGGCCTATCTTTTTATTAAAATGGATTAAATAGTCAGAGATGGTAGGACGAAACTATGGGGTACCCAGGTATACTCGATCGTGTTATGATTAATCTTCTTGCTTTTTGAGACACATATACTGTTGTGTTCTTTGTCTGGTCTTTTGTAGGAGGACAGAGAAGGGAATGTTGAGTTGTTGCTTTCCAAGAGCAGCTAATCAAGACGCTTGCATTCCAGGAGTAGCTATCTTTGAGAAATTCATTCGCATGTGGATTCCTACTTCTTCATGGTGCTTCATGACGGTTCGCCGTTCAGGTAACAGGGCCGCCCATTACGTGGCTCTTATGGCCCTGACTAACCTCCCGGGAGTCATGGAGGTAGACATGACTTCCCGGGTTGGGACTTGATGTTATACTCTCCTTGTTTGTGCTTGCTGTCTCCGTATCTCCGCAAGGAGCTGCCTATGTCAAAAAAAAAAATTATGATGGATAAAGTATAGATGAGAAATTATAACATACTTAGAAAGAAAATTGAAGAAATAATTACTGAGATAGTGAATGATGAATAAAAAATATTAGAAACAATATGGTAAAAGAAAAAAAAATCATGAAACTCAATATATATTTGTTATAGGATTATTAAATTTTAATAAAATGTGGTAGATAGTTATTACTTAATTTCGGTTTACTGATTCTAAAATATATGTGGATGAAGTATAAATGAGAAATTATAAGGTGTTTTTACTTTTTATGTGAGTGATGAGTGTTTTATTTTACATTTTTTAATATTTTATCATTAATTGTTTTGATTGGTTCATTGAGTCACCATCCAATATCATCAATAAAAGGAAAACTAGATGATAATTGGACGGAAAAAATTCAGAGTAGCTCATTGACATAGTTTTCAAGTCGAAGATCTCTACATTACAAGTCAAATCCTATGAAATATTTTGTATGAATGCCCCTGTTACCACATGCTGAATTAATGGTTTGGTAACTTGTATGAATGAACCTACTTATAAATATTCATATTATCCATAAAAAGCATTATTTTAGTTCATCTTAGTTCTAATAACCAGATAACCTTTGCATACCATATGCATGTCCAAATACATAATTCCACACTTTACCTCAACTAACCTTAATCAACTGTTCGCTCATAATAATAAGTTTGAAAACTAATCGTTATAATCATATTTTTAATATCTTTCATCTTTACATCTAATTGACCAATTTAATATTGTTTCATATCTTTCATCTTTTACTATCATTTTACATACTTTTGATGCTCATGAAGGGGTCATTCATCTGTCTGCACATGTATCATTTCACTAGAGAGAGGGTTTTAGGATAGATTTCAGCAATTGCTAGATGTAAAACTGTCACCGATGACTGTCAATACTGAAATTCAAGTCGAATTTGGGAATGCCCATGTATATTTCAAACTGATGGGATGCTTAATCTGTCTACAAATGAAGGGTAAGTAGATGCTTCCATTCCATACATGAACATTAGCTATTATTTCAATTCTTACCTTGTTCATAATGTCTCACATTGAATTCATCAAAAAAAAAAAATTTTATATTTAATGTCTCACATTGATTAAAGGATGATGTGGCTAACTAACTACTGAGTCAAACTCAAACTATGATGGTTGATGGTGCACTATGTTTTGGAGAGAATCATTGTTCTTAATCATCAAAATTAGTCTGATTAAGGGACCGTTGAACTTAAAAAGTTACCACCAAACTGATCACCAATTAGGAATAGGCTACGTTCAATATGGTAATTGGTTCACCTCTCTATCCTAGCATATCATATCTATAAGTATCATCTTTTTGCTCCTCTCAGCTATCATATGCTCAACTCTAGGGCAGGTGAGTATAATTAAATGATTTGTTTCTTCACTCATCTAAATATTATATTATACCCCAATTTACATCTTCATTAGACAACTAATGAACAAGATATAAGTGCAAAATAACTTAGAATGAAATATTTCGTCTTTTACCGTCGGATCATTGTCATTGTAAATTATAGAACTACCATGTTTGACGAATCTAACTAGATTGCTAGTTAGATTCGTCGTCAATTGGATAAATAATTTAGTAGATATCTCTTTTTTTATGGACAAATATAAATAAAATATTACTCACTCGACAAAAGGTTCAGCTTCACTAATTTTATCATCAACAAAAACCCATCAACCAAACAAGGAAAAATAACTCTCGAGTTCTTAAGGAAGGAAGATGATATGTGTCCTTACTTTATGCCCGGCACGGATAGGCTGGTGCATTCGAACACCGTATTCAAAACAGCAAGCAACTTTGGCTGTTACAAAAGCACAAAAACAGACAAGAAACAAGACCCAAAGACAAGCAAGAAATAAGTACCATCTTCATCCAATTCAGATCAGACCACGATAGTGGAATATGTCAAGAGATTTACAGGGGATAATAAACAGTTTCTTAACATTATTCTAATCTACAAAACTTATGTATCTTTATGCATCTAGTTTGCGGTAACAACCAGCAACCATTACGAGGCCTTTATGGTCTTGCTCCAACTTGATCATCTCAAGTATGTTGAACTCTCTCTTTTCTTCCCCCGTAAGCCAGTTAAGCCTGACTCCATTTTCCGAAGTTGGAACAATAGAGTCCGCCTATAAATTCACAAAAGAGTTACAGTACCAGTTAACCAAATAACAAACCTTTGATACACTAACAAAGCTCAACATCATTAATATCATCAAGAAAGAAGAAATAAAACCTGTGTAAAGACCAAGAAATGTCCATAGGCTCTAAGATAATGTAGAGCATTCATAGCTAGTCCACGCACATTCATAATTGGTCCACGCGCCTGAAAAATATAATATAATAACCAAATTTAAACACATAGAATAATACACCACCTACATCCAACTATAAACAGTAACATTATTGTAAAGAAGATCCAAAACCTTAAGCGGGTCTTCTAGATCAGCACAGATAGCATCCACCATACTAACAAGCATTAGATATATCGCCGGACCACTATAACTATAATATATTGGAATAATATTTGATCTCTTCTCAGCCATGTTTACAACAGCATCAGATGAACCCACAGCATAGACCAAACCATCCTATAAATAAAACATGTCCATGAATTAGTGATCAGGAGGGAACCATACCATCTGAATAAAGCATGATTTAAGGAAGAAACAATAACTCACAGGGCCAACAAGATCAGATAAATGTGAAACTGTGGTTTCACATACATCACCTATGTATAAAACACGACAACCAGGTTTCTGAAAAACGATTAAAAAGCATTAAATGAGTCAATACCTTGTATATCCGTCAAATTCATAATCATATGACGTGTGATTTTACTTACCACCCAAATATTTTCAACACCACACTGGATTGCAGCAGCCAACTTCGATCTGCTTGGATCCCATATCCTGTACTCTGTTTCGATTCCATCCTTGTTCTAAAATTAAAAGACAGATATTACTAAAAAATCTCAACGCATAAGAACTAGCATTAAGCATTGGCACCAACAAGGAACCATCACTGTTAACTTCAACATAGTTATAGCAGCAAAAATTGCTATTTCAGTTTTCAGACCATAACTTGTTATACTTCTTCAATTTGACAAGGTACAGACTGAACCTTTTTGTCTCTAATAAATTAAGCTGTCAATTCTCCTTCTTATCGTAACATTTATGTTTTAACTCTTATTAACATCCAAGGATCGTGAATTATTCTAAACTACACCATCTGTTTTTAAGGGACAAATAAAGAACAACAAAAACTTGACTAACCTTGACAGAGATTAATTCCTCCCCATTGACAGCTTCACCAGGTACTAAATTTTCAGTACAAATAGCATCATTGTTCTTACCCTTGGCGATGTAAACGCCTTCAAATTTATGCGGCTCAACCACAACTTCATCATCAAAGAAAGAAGATGATGAATTAGCCTCCATGGAATTTCCTTTGTAGGTTGATTTGCAACTTCGCCTGGCGAAACTGAGTGCCAGGTCTCGCTGGAACTTTTCCAATTCTGCAGGCTACATCAACTAAAAAAAATCAGATTGGGATAAAAGAAAATTCTGCTGCAAACCCTGCAATCTGCTAATTAGAAGAAAGAAACACAACCTTTTTGCCGAAGAACTCACAAATGTTAGAACGCAAACCACGTAAAATGCTAAAATCTTTTGGGCCACCTCTCATGGAAATTTTGAGTCTACGGGCTATATTTACCGAGAGCATACCATCACCACATGAAATGGGAAATTTCGCACCACCAGGAAAACTCATTTCTTCTGGAAGATTACCCACCAGGAAATCTATTAGCTCTTTAGTCGGATTTACTACAAAAAATTAAATGCACAGTTAATGCAGAAACAATTTGTATGATAACCTCATCTAGAAATTAACTTACACTTGTTTAAAATACTCAGTTGATGCAGAGCTGCATCAGTAGATTGAAAATGATAAAACCCAATGGGCTTGAAGACTTGTTTGTAGCGTTTAATGTACTCTTCAGTTGATTCATAGGTATATTCAACTTCATCCAAATTATGGCAGACAAAGAGAGCGTATCCGAATGCACAGTGGAACAGATAATAGACCGGCAATCCATCCTGATGAAGAGTGAGTCAGTAGATAGTCAAAGGCTTATAACAGCAATGCGCACCAAACATCAAAAAAATAATTACCAGAAGGCTCCGGCGTACGGTCATTCTAGGTCGGGCAGCCTCAGAAGCCTGAAGCAACTCCTTCTACATTAAGGCATGAATTTTGACAATATAACTTATAAGGTAGCTAGCTAGCATTAAAGATAATCAAGTTCTACAATAAGAATCCAACAGAATAGATAGTTACCTGAATGAGTCGGTTCACAGACGGTAAGAAGGGAGCATTTGTCGGTACTACTCTCTTTTTTCTGGTTGAACAAGTTCTCTTTCTTCTAGTCGATGATGATGATGCAGGAGGACTAAGAGCCTATAAGAGTAACATAATGAATGAATGAAAGAGAGTGTATCCGAATGCACAGTGGAACAAATAATAAACCGGCAATCCATCCTGATCAAGAGTGACTCATTCAGTATCAAAGGCTTATAACATCAATGAGCACAAACAATCGAGAGCAATGAACTATACAACAGAATCGATTTCCAGAATAAGCGAAAAATCCCCGCTGGCTTATAACATAAATAATTACTAGAAGTTGGCACGGGTGTAGGGTCATTCTAGGTCGGGCAAACCTTAGCTGCACTCTCTTGTCTGGTTGAAGCAGTTCTTTTTCTTCTGGTCGATGATGATGATGCAGAAAGCCTAAGAGCCTAGAAGAGTAACATAATGAATCAATCGAGAGCAATGAATATGCAACAGATTCAATTTCCAGAATAAGCGAAAAACCCCTAAAATCCTCAAAACTGAACCAGTGGAAGGAAAAAAAATATTAAATTACCTACCGGATAGCTTCTTCTTCCTTCTCGTACTTCGAAACCATCGAAATTCAACAGTATAAATAACGTGAAGATGGGAGAGAGATTTCTTCGGCCAATTTTCTCAATGGACGCGAAGAAGAGAGATCACGTAGGTAGGGGTAGTTTCCCGCGAGGAATTAAAAACAGGGTAAAAACCACTGGCGGTCAATGTAGGTCATAGGTCATGTAACCTAACTATGTTTTGTAATAGCGTGGTCACTAAGTTTATAAATCGTAACCGATAGGCATTTCCGACGATTTTTTACTAAATCTTGGGTGAATTTGTCAGCTCAGAGAGTCACATCAGCCAAAAAAATGATTTTTTATTTGTTCTAAACCGGCTCAACCATATTTGTACCGGTCAATGCATATTAGAAATGTCTTAGAACAGTATTTATAATATGAAGATATTTTTAATATGCATTGATCGTGTATAGAAATGGTTGAGCTAGAGCGAATAAAAAATTATTTTTTGGCTGATGTGGCCCTGTGAGCTGGCAAATTCACCGAAGATTCGGTAAAAAATCGTGGGAAACGCCTGTCGGTTACAATTTACAAATTTAGATGACCACATTGTTACAAAATATAGTTAGGTGACCACGTTGTTACATGACTCATACTTAGGTGATCACCGTACTTTTGACCCATTAAAAACAAGGGGGCATTGCCACTTCACGTGGAATTGGATTGCTAGAAAAATTGTGCAGTTATCCATAATTTAAATTAAAGAATTGAAAATAACTAGACAACAAAATGTCCATAATACCTGCATATATGAGGAATCGTAGTTGAAAATGGGAGAAAAATTCTAATTAAATTAATTGAAAAATAATATATCGCCAAACTTTGATTTTCTAATAATTTTATTTGATTAAATTACATTATTTTGAATCAAACCACTCATGATGGACAGATTCAAAATTCCCATTACAAGGATTGTGAACTTTTGTTGTGATTGGTTTTTGTTTGATTCGTTCGTTTGTGCAGGATGGCTCACGGGAGTGAAAATGCACATGTACCTCCACCTCCCTTCAACTACCGCACAGAGTTGGTGAGGAGGCGATTTTGGGCCATTGACCGTTTGCCGGCATTAGCTCCAGGACACCTTGATTTAAGTGAAGTAGCTGAGGAACTACCTCACATTTTTACCCTTTGATGCCGCAGGTCTTTGGGGGTTTTGCAACCATCGGGACGATTGTGAGCCATTTCTACTCAAGCAGTTCTTCTGCACCCTTGAGGTGTCTGAGGCCCACATTCGGTTCCTCGTGAATGGTGAGCGTTTCATGTTCAGCTGGGATGATTTTGCGGTTCGGTTAGAGCTTTGTTCGCTTGAGGAGTTGCAGGGAGCCGTAAGGGGGTGGCATTTTGTTCCTCCATATCTACTTGTTATCTTAATTTAGTTGGTTATACTACCCAATCTAAAAACGGATTTAGTTTAACACTCAAGTTAATTTTTAACGGACTACAACGAGAGTAATTGGTCTTGTTGGAAAATTATTTCATAGTTATAATAATTTGTTAGTAACTAGGAAAAAATATCAAGGGTCTTTTAGGGATTTTCAAACAAAATTTGTCTCCTAGGTTCGGGGTGTAACAGAATGTCCATCTCAAAATAAGCAAAACGAACTACGTATGAGAGCTTGGTAAAATGGAGGAAAATAGGGCTCGAACCGGATCAGTAAATCCACTCCTTCGTGCGAAGACTGCCGGTTTTCATCCTAGGCGGATTGTACCATTACGTGTCGAGGAAAATCTCTGATCTTGATAGGCTACAACTCATCTACAATGTTGTGCGCCAACATCCAGAGTTTAAAGTGGCTCAGTTGTACACCCAATCGGAAGAGGTGTCGTCAATTACAATCAGGTGTTGGGAGTCATGCCAACCCAAATGTCAATGGAGAGCGCATCATACGATGACTCGTATGCGTCAAACACTCGTGGTTGCACAACGAATGAGAAGATGGATTAGTCGGGCTTGGTGCGTGATGCGTACAAGTGCTCTGATGACTCAAGTGACGATCGTAGTTATTGTAGCAAGGATGAGGCAAAACCTGCATTGGACGATGATGTCTCCTCGAACGATGAGGAGGAGGAGGAGGAGGAGGGTGATTAATCGATGGTGGACATGGCGATGGTGCCTATGCCATTATGTTAGAAACTTCAACACGCATTAAAGAAATGGATTGATCTAAGGCCGATTGTGATACCTAGGTATTAGAGTAACTTATTTTCATAACATTCGTCAGTACCATCATGTATTCTCTTACATGTTTTGTTTGTGGATTTCCGTAGGGTTGGAAGGGAACATGAGAAAAATTTACATGAAGAAGTCGTAGTGGCTTGAGGTACACGATGATCAAGGCTTGCAGGTATCCTAGTGGGTGAACAACAATAAAATCATGTGAAGCTTGGCCCATGACAACATAGGTGGCGGTGGTGTTCGTTGGGGAACTCTGGCGACGAACATGCAAGAGTGCGTCAACGGAGTACTCAAGGGTGTGCGAAGTTTTCTCATGACTTTCATGATCGAGCATACATTCCACTGGATGATGAAAACTGGCACGAGAGGCGTCAACAATATGTAGCGATGCATGCAAAGGGGAAGGAGTACACTGACTACTACACAAAAATGACAACCCCATGGATAGCTCGTTTTGTCACACAATTCGTTATATCGTATGATGCGGCACAAGGCATCTACAAGTCAAGTCATCACCCAACAATCGGAGACGTAGTGGGAACAATAGTTACGTCGGTAGGTTCCATGGCTCAAATCAGAAGGGGAGTTGCACGTGCAGGAAGTTCTAGTGCTTCAACATACCATGCTCCCACGTCATAGATTGTTGCACTTTCGCGAGGGTAAATTGTCGAAACTATGTCAGCCCCTTCTACCTGGTGAGCAAGGTTCAGAGCGTGTATGTTATTTCCTTCCAGCCAATATTGGGGCCAAAGATTGGATGTCACACATGGGGCTGCCAGTGATACCCAAACCACACTTTCGTCGTGGGTATGGGCGTTCGCATCACATTCGAATCAGAAACGAGACTGATTGGCATGAGGATGGCCAACTAAGTAAGTGCAAGAAGTGTGTCCTCACAGGACACAATGCAAAGATGTTGAAAGGCGATGGGGAGGAGCGGTAGGAACGTCCTCGAGTCATCAGTTCTAAACTGACGAATGAATAATAAGATGTCTTCGTTTCAAAAAGTGTAACCCTAAACCGTCAAATGAATAATATGATGTCTCTATTTCAAAGAGTACAACCCTAAACCCTAAAATTCTTAAATTAACCAAACCACAAAACCCTGTACAATATGCACACTCAAAACCCTAAATCGTCACCAATACCCAGCCCCAATGTCGGGTAGTTACGACAGATAATCACTAACGTTTCGGCTGATATCACAGCGGTCATCAACGTACTTGATTTATTGCATAAGACACTGATTTTCGAACTTATTATCACAGACGTTTTCCGTCCACTTCCGTCCATATTTTCTGTCTAATGCGCCTTATCAGCTTCCCACGTAGGCGATCCACATCAGCCTTACGCCGACGCGTTTTATTTTTAACCGGGCTACTCACCCATGCATTCGGCCACTCGGTCCAACCATCACTTCCGAACCGGCACACTTGCCGATAAAGCATGTGGGTTATTACTGGATAGAAGGGGATAGTGACCGTCTATCGCCCATTACCTTTCCACCTTGTAACACCACCATTGCCTTGCTCTTCTTTTCCTCTCTCTTCTCCAACAGTCGACACCATTGATCGGATCATCGTCGGCCAGTAAGTAGTAACGACCACACATGGCAGCCCCAGGAACCCAACTCTATTGAAGAAGTCGTCGACCACATCTCGGTAATTTGACTTCACAACTTTTGATTTCCCCGGGAGTGTTGTTGGTACGTGTTGCTGAAACGGGGACCGTTCCATTTTTTTCTTGGGCTCTACTTTTTCTATACAGTTGAGCATGGGGATGCGGAAGCTTTGACCACCGGACCATGGAGCCCCCAGATACGACAAAGGTAAGCATTTTAGTATTGGCTTTTACAGGGTTTGCTGGGTTGGGGGTTTCATCGTTGGGGTAACTATAGTGGACCACTTTTATTAGTCGGTTGTGTTTAGGTTTTGCATGGATTTATTATTGTAACCCTTATGCCTTGCTATGTTTGTCGATGCAGACCGGAGCGAGAGATTGGCGATAGAGATGCACTACAATGGCGTTCTGCAAGCATATGGGTACGATTACGAGTAGAAGGCTTTTTTGGACGACGTCGACCCTGACCTCTTTTCGATGGTGGAGCTGACTGCCATGGGTCGAAGCGTCAACGTAGAAGGGAGTACTACCAATACCTCTGGCTTCCTCCCGGGAAAAAATAGAACAGGGGTTGAAGCCACTAGAGTGTGAGGAAGACATTTGGGGGTTCATTAACGACCAGGAGGGTGCTCAACTTATCCAGGTTTTCGTGAAGAAGATGACCCATTTTCATGCGTGGAAAAGGATGTTTGAGGTGAAAATGTCATTGTACAAACGTCTGACGGAGCCCAGTGGTGGATGTCTACAAATTGAAGAATTGGGCGAATAGGCATCCGTAAATGAGGTCGGTAATAAGAACGAGTCTGACGTAGATCAGGTTGTGGGAAAGAGTTTGATGCTTGAGTGGAGTGGGGAAGCTGGTGAAAAGTTCCGGTCGGATGATAATGTGTCGCTGTCCAACCCTAAACATGGACAACCAAAAGCTGACCAGGTGGACATGGTCGTAGACAACAATGACCAGGTGGACACGGGAGTCGACCTCAATGACAAGGTGGACACGGGAGTCGCCAACAATGACCAGGTGGACATGGGTGTCGCCAACAATGACCAGGTGGACACGGTCGACACCTTTGGGATGGCAAGCACTACACCCGTCGTGGTAGTGAACAACGTTGAGGTGGCAACCAATCAGGATAACGTGGTGGTCACTACACCCGTCGTGGCAGTGAACAACGTTGAGGTGGCAACCAGTCAGGATAACGTGGCGGTCAATACACCATATGTGGCAGCAAACAGTCCAACCGACGGGGTAAACAACTCTAATGCAGACATTTTCCTTGATATCGCAAACATCTTAGACGTTAATATTATGTAGCAGAAGAGAGGGAAACACTTGAGTTTATGTGGGAAGCTGGTGGACGAAATGAATGTCCTTCTGACAATGTGTATGATGGGAAAACTGACTCGGAAGAGAGCTCTGTTATGGGTTCCGACCGTGATATCTACCAGGATGATTTCGACGACACTTCCAAAGATTCAGATGAAAACAATCGACTCCTAGAATTCAAAGACTCATATAAATCAGACGTCTACAGCGACACCGACTCAGACGATGAATCTTTCAGAGCAGACGATGAAGAGTTGGATGAAGTGTCGTCGGAGGACGCCTCAGATCTGGGATTCGATGACTTCTTGGGAGACCAAGTTCGACGCGTTAGACGTCACGACCCTCACAACAAGCTCGCAAGGTCAGTGAATGACTCAGATGATGATGGTTTTGGAGGTAACTAAGTGACTCAAAGGTGATGATGGACGAAACCTATATCTTCTATCAAACTGGGTAGGTTCTGATGGACGCGTTTTCACGCGCATGTAGTCAAATAACTATCAAGCACAAAGCAAGATAGATTGTATTCCACGGGTCTTCTAATAATCGTCTACTCAAATGTAAAGGCAGAATATTCAAGTTTAAACACGTTGTGCGTGGTGTGAGTTCCACGACTTCTATAATAAAAAGTAGGTAATTTAAAACTAAATTAGAAAACAGAACGAAAGGTTGGTTGACTTAACAAAGGCGACAACGAGCTTAGACTTCGAATCCCCCTTAGATCGCCAGAGCATTGGCAATCATCAGACCAGCGGGTTTCAATTCTCATTCAATCAATTCTTAGACACCACCATAACTCTTTACCCTTAGGTTTAAGACTGGCGAACGTTCGCTCTATCCGATCTAACTACCAAGATTAATTAACCGCCCGAACTTTCGCTTCTTACGATGGAAGAACTAACTGGTGTAATTACTAGTGATTTGTGAGTTACTCTTGAAGCAGATTGACCGTAACTGGTTCCTACGAAAGGCACACTCCAATGAATAGGTTAATTATTGATTTGGTGTTTTAAAGTGAGGCGAACATTCGCTACTATCCTTGATTAAAACTTTACCAAGGTCGTATTCCACGAGGTCCTCTCATAAGCTAATACTCACAAAGTTCATGAACGGTCTAAACATTTAAAATTGAGTTTTGGTTTTGAAAGAGAACAAATCAAAAGCATAAACAAACGAGGAAAAACTAACAAGTGAAATTGAGGATCAAACAAGAGAGAAGGGAGTTTAGCTTAGCAAGGGGTTTCTTCAAGCTCAAGGTTCATGAAAGCTGGATTGAATCTCAAGCAACGATGTGTAAACTAATGACCATGCAATTCACTCAAGTAGAATCAACGAACTCTCGCACAATTGACTCTCTACTCCTAGACCAAATGCACCATGCTCTCGCTATGTGAACAAAGGTAATGGAGTGCCTTAACTTGCTCAATGAAATGCCAAAAACTTGAATTCTATGCTAACATTCATCTAGCACAAGGTAAATGATGCAAGACACTCTCATGTCAATCATATAACACTAGTCTAGCAATCAAAAGGGTCTCTCAACCTTCAAATGAAAGAAAACTCAATGCACACCAAGTGTTTAATAAAATGACAACAAGGAAAACAAGCTCAAAATGGTTGCAATTGTATAATTCAATCTCTCAAATCATCCAATTACAATCTTACAACCTTAGATCAACATCAATCAATCATTCTCATGTATTGAAAGACATAAAGAATACCAAAAGAACAACCAAGCTCTAATGGCTACAAAGCACAAGGTCTAGGATCATCATCTTACACAAATGGCTAAGAGAAACTCAATCCATACAATCAATCACCTATCCTAGCTTGATCCATCCCCCACTAAACTAAACCTAAGCTTAGCCTAGCATAACCATGGAAGAAACCTGAAATTGAGTAGAGGAGACCATCCTTGCTTCCATGGAGGATCTTCCTACTTGGCTCTTCAAGCTCCAATCCAAGCTATGGAGGACTTCACTTAGATCCTTGATCTTCAAGTTGATCAACAAGGGAGAGAGGATGGTGTTTGGTTGAGAAAAGAGGGATGGTCGGCAATTGAGGTGAGAGAGAGAGTGGTGACGGGTGTGTAAAAATTAGAATGAATCTCTCCTTTAACTTACGTCCGCTTCCACTTTATATACTGCGTTGATTCCTCTTCAAATTTTCGGCGAAAACTCTTCAAAGTTTTCGTCGAAAATATCTTCACAAATCACCGAGCATTCTTATATTTCTTCATAGGTTTTCGGCAAAAAATCACTAAGATTTTCACCGAAAACTCCTTCATAAATCGAATGGACGTCTCCTATAATTCTCCTGCTCGAAAATGCTTAAGGTTTTCGGCGAGAACTTAGAGTTCTCGCCGAAAACTTCTTCAGTTGAAGGGTGCATTTTTCTCGATTTTACAACGTCCATATCTCCTCCGTCCTAGCTCCGATTGACCTCCCGTTTGATCCTATGTGCTCCTTGTCACCGGTACTTCAATGCCAAGACCTGAAATGCAAAGAAAACAACTCCAATAGAGATAGAATTGGCCTCAAAGTGGCAACCGGCAACAAAAGGGCATTTTGCATAAAACATCCATTAAGGCCTATAAATCATAGCAAAATGAGATCAAACATGGGGGATCCCTAGGCTAATCGAGGACTTATAATGCACTAAATATGATCACATCAAATTCCCCTACGACTAAGCTTTGCTTGTCCTCAAGCAAATGAATTAGAAAAGATCCAAGCTCACAAATGACAAGATCGGCCCCATTGAGATTCAAGCAATAACAATTCGGCTTAAACTGTTCCACGAACAAATTTAACCTATACATGCCAGAACGTCAACCAAACAAGTCTAGACCTCATTAATATCTGCACACTTCAAGTAGTGGTTAATTGGGATACAGAAAAACCGACCACGATAGCACCAACTCTAATTAGAAGGACTTGAACTCGAGAGATGGAACGGATAAGGCGGGGGTAAGAGAATTTTTGAGAGTGATGAGTGATCATGATGTGGCTATCGACTCGACTTCATCCGCTTCTAGATCCGCACTTTACAAACTCGGGCGTAGGATCAAGGGCTACATTTGATAACTCTTTTTTTTCTTTCTCTTTTCTTTCCATTTTCATTCATTTTTTTTCTTCTCTTTTTCTTACTACATACTAGTGCCCGATCCAACACTTCACTTAGGTGTTGAACCTGCCTAGCTCACAGCTTTTGCCATTGCTAGTGCTCAACCCGACACTTCACTTAGGTGCCGAGCTTGCCTAGCTTTTCTTTTCTTTTGAGCATTTCCTTTTTAAATTAGCCACTTGATCCTTAGCCCCTTACAACTTTAACACAAGATTTCGAATTGGATTCCATCTAATCTCAAGCCACAATCACGAGGGATCAAAAAGGTGTCGAAAAACATGGAAAAAGGGGGAAAATTCTGATTGCCTTCATCATCTTAGACCGGTGTTATCGAGTGGTACAAAAACACGTATCAAACCAATCAACCAACATACAAGAGTGATAAAATCTCTGTTCTGGCCTAGACTCATTTGATATTAGCTCTAACATGCTGGTTATAGGTTCTAAGTGAAATAGTCTAAACGTCATTGTGGAAGCTTGAAGCCAATCAAACACCAAAAGTCAAGAACCGAATGATTCTACAATAGAGGAATTTGACATTCAATCAAGATCATGCAACTCATCAAAGCATAGCCTGCCTAAGATCTCTACCACAAATAATCACACCAAACCTCAAACTCCCCTACGACTAACATGAGCATTGTCCTCAATGATCAAGAGAGAGAGAGGGTAAGGTGGAACGAAGTTACCGCGTTGGTAGAGAGGAGCATAGGACGCCAAAGTAGAGGAAGAGTCCCATGACGCTCATTGTGAAGAGTGATCCTCCTAAGTGCTTGCCAACATCTTATTCAACGAACTAAAACAACACAAAAACATAAAAGCGAAAAAGTAAGGATAACATGGGTTGCCTCCCATGAAGCGCTTCTTTAACGTCTCTAGCTAGACGAAACCAAGAGCACTCAAGGCATAACCAAGGATAAAACCTCAACCGCACCAATAGTATCATTAACCACATAATGTTTAAGTCGATGGCCATTCACCTTAAAAGGCTCGGTTTGGGATGGAGAGATTACCTCGACGGTGCCATAAGGAAATACTTGAGTTACCGTGAATGGTCCGGACCAACGAGATCTCAACTTCCCAGGAAACAGTTTGAGCCGAGAGTTGTATAGAAGGACTTGGTCGCCAACTCTGAAATCCTTGCTCGGCTTCAATCGGGAGTCATGAATGAGCTTCGTCCTCTTATTGTATAGCTTGGCACTCTCATATGCATGATGGCGATACTCTTCGAGCTCATGTACCTGAAACTTACGCTCTTCTCCTGCGAGACTCATATCAAGGTTTAGAAATTTCAACGCCCAAAGAGATCGGTGCTCAAGCTCTACCGGCAAATGGCAAGCTTTACCATAGACCATCCTATAAGGAGTAGTGCCTATAGGGGTCTTATAAGTCGTACGGTAGGCCCATAGAGCATCATCAAGCTTCGTCGACCAATCTTTTCGTGATTGATCGACCATTTTCTCCAAAATTCTCTTAAGTTCCCTATTTGTCACCTCAGCTTGGCCACTAGTTTGAGGGTGATACGAGGTAGACATCCGATGAGTGACACCGAACCGTCGGCACACCCTATCGAATTGTCCTTGAAAATGAGTACCTTGATCACTAATAATAGCACGAGGAACACCAAATCGAGTGAACAACTTAACAAGAAACTTCCCTACAACTCGGGCATCATTGGTAGGCAAAGCTTGTGCCTCCGCCCATTTGGACACGTAATCAACCGCAACTAATATATACTTGTTACCATGCGAAGGCGGGAACGGTCCCATGAAATCAATACCCCATATATCAAATATCTCTACTACTAACAAAACATTTTGAGGCATTTCATCACGGAAGAAATGTTACCTGAACGTTGACAAGCATCGCAAGACTTGACATAGTCTTGACAATCTCGAAAGATCGAAGGCCAAAAGAATCCAGACTCAAGCACCTTGCGAGCCGTGCGATTTGCCCCATGATGTCCACCCGTAGGACCGGAGTGGCAATGAAGTATGATGTCCTTCGCTTCTCCATGGGTAACACATCTTCTAATCATCCCATCGGAGCCAACTCGAAACACAAAAGGATCGTCCCAATAGTAATGCTTCAAATCCGCAAAGAACTTCCTTTTGTCTTGAGTGGAGAGACCCTCCTTCAAGTATCCACTAGCAAGATAGTTAGCTAAATCCGCAAACCAAGGTTCCTTGAACTCCAAAGTTGCTAACGCGAATAATATTTCATCGGGAAGTTGTCATTGATTTCTTCATCACCGTTGTGTACCATCTCAACTTCTTTCAACCGAGACAAGTGATCGGCGGCTACATTCTCGGACCCCTTCTTATCTCGAATTTCAATGTCAAACTCTTGCAACAAAAGAACCCATCGAATCAATCTTGTTTTAGCATCGTCTTAGATAGAAGGTACCTCAAAGCTTGGTGGTCCGTGAAGACAATAGTGTGAGAAAGCACCAAGTAGGACCTAAACTTATCAAAGGCAAACACTATGGCCAAGAGTTCCTTCTCCGTAGTTGTATAGTTCCTTTGAGCATCATTGAGAGTCTTACTTGCATAGTATATTGGATGGAATCTCTTGTCAATTCGCTGGCCTAGAACCGCTCCAATAGCTTAATCACTAGCATCGCACATCAACTCAAATGACTTCGACCAATCCGGAGCAATGAGTATAGGAGCATTTGTGAGTTTACCCTTTAGGAGTTCAAAGGCTCGCATGCATTCATCATCAAAGCAGAAGTCTACATCCTTCTCGAGAAGCCGACTCATAGGAGTAGTTATCTTGGAGAAGTCTTTAATGAAGCGCCTATAGAAACCGACATGCCCCAAGAAACTTCTCACGGCCTTCACGGAAGAAGGTGGAGGAAGTTGAGAGATGGTCTCTAGCTTTGCCTTATCAACCTCAATGCCTCTTTGAGAGATCTTGTGTCCAAGAACAATTCCCTTATTGACCATAAAATGGCACTTCTCCCAACTTAACGCGAGATTGGTCTCTTCACAACAATGCAACACCTTCTCAAGGTTCCTCAAACAAAGATCAAATGAGTCCCCAAAGACCGAGAAATCATCCATGAATACTTCCATGATATCTTCCACAAAATCATCAAAGATGGCAAGCATACATCGTTGGAAGGTAGTGGGAGCATTGCACAATCCAAATGGAATTCGGCGATAAGCAAACGTACCAAAAGGGCATGTGAATGTGGTCTTCTCAATGTCCTCTGGAGCAATCGATATTTGGAAGTATCCGGACATGCCATCCAAGAAGCAATAGTACTCGTGACCGGAAAGACGCTCGAGCATTTGATCCATGAAAGGTAGAGGAAAGTGATCCTTCCTTGTGGCCTCATTGAGTCGACGATAATCTATGCAAACACGCCACCCAGTGATCGTCCTTGTCGGGATGAGCTCATTCTTGTCATTAGCTACCACCGTGATCCCTCCTTTCTTGGGAACAACTTGCACGGGGCTAACCCAAGGACTATCCGAGATAGGAAAGATAATCCCCGCATCCATAAGCTTAATAACCTCTTTCTTCACAACCTCTTTCATGTTAGGATTCAATCTTCTTTGAGGTTGCACAACCGGCTTGAAATCTTCCTCCATGAGGATCTGATGTGCAAAATGTGGGACTTATACCTCGAATATCCGAGATGCTCCATGCAATAGCTCTCATATACTTCTTGAGGAGCTCCACTAAACGATCCTTTTGCTCGGGTAGGAGCTTAGAATTGATGATGACCGGTAGCTTAGAATTTGGCAACAGAAAAGCATACTCTAAATGAGTGGGAAGAGGCTTGAGCTCAAGAGTAGGTGGTTCTTCATAAGAGGTCTTCACCTTTTCTACCTTCGGAAGAGCAACAAAAACTGTTTCACTCTCCAACTTGTCTCTCCCTTCATCAAGGTAAGCCACTTGAGCTTTTAACTCTGGGGTGTCTAAATGTTCATGCACATTCATTCGAAGGCAAACATCCAAAGAATATCGACACACGAAGTTAGAAATACTACACACACTAGCCGAAGCAATAGTATCACACAAGTACTCTAAATCATCTTGTGCGTGAGCAAATTTCATGCCATCGGCTATGCAAAATGTGACACTCTCTTGTCCTACTCTCAATGTCAATTTCCCATTATGCACATCAATTAAAGCACGAGAAGTAGCAAGAAATGGTCTACCAAATATCAATGAGACATCCACATCATCGGTATCAATGACCGCAAAATCAACTAGGAAAACAAAAGGACCAACTTTAACTAGCACATCATCAACAATCCCCCTAGGACTCTTGGTCGACTTGTCCGCAAATTGAATGTACATATGAGTAGGACGAAGATTAGATAACCCTAGTTTCTCAAATATGCAATAAGGCATGACATTGATACTAGCACCTAGATCCGCAAGACCATTAGCCAAAGAGGTATTACCTATAGCACAAGGGATAGTAAAAGTACATGGATCCTTAAGCTTTTCCGGTGGACTCTTGAAGAGAACGGCGGAGCATTCCTCATTGAGGTGGACTAGAGGTGTCTCCGGTAGTTTCCTCTTGTTTGTGTAGAGTTCCTTCATGAACTTAGCATATTGAGGCATCATAGTCATAGCTTCGGGAAACGGAAGAGAGAATTGCATTTGACTAAGCCGCTCCACAAACTTCTTAAAAACCTTCTCAAGGCCATCCTTATTCACTCGAGAGGGGTATGGAAGCTTAGGCTTGTATGGAGGTACAACCGGTGCGGGAGGAGAGACCGGTGGTGTACTCGATGCAGCCTTACTAGGTTCCTTGGCAACCTTAGTACTCACATTACTCGTAGGAGGTTCGACTTCAACCTCAACTTCATCCGAATGATCCTTGATATCATCATCATCAACCATTATATTAGGAGCTTGTACCTTTTCGGAGTCAATTGGGGAAGAGGTTGCATCTTGCAAAGGTTTTCCACTTCTCAATGTCACTACCTTGCAATGCTCCGGACCTTTGGGGTTGACCTCGGTATTGGAAGGAAAAGTGCCCGAGGGTCGCTCCGAGAGTGTCTTAGCAATGTGTCCCATTTGATTCTCCAAATTTGCAATCGAAGCTTGTTGATTTTTTATAAGTTGAATCATTGCCGCGTTGGTATCCTCTTGAGATATTGGAGAAACGCCCTCTTTGTTGTGAGGTGGCTTGTTGAATCCGGGTGGTCCATCACCTCTATGATTGTACATTCCTGGAGGGGTAGAACCTTGGGGACCTTGAGTTTGATTTCCCCCTTGATTCCATTGATTTCCCCCTTGATTCCCTTGTCCTTGGTGACCTCCTTGAGTCCATTGACTACCTTGGTTTAGGTTACTTCCTTGAGACCATTGGTTGCCTTGATACCCTCTATAACCTAGGAATCCTCCTTGATTTCCTTGGTTGTAACCCTTGTTATAGCCACTACCTTGACTCTCTTGGCCTTGGTATCCTTGGTTAGACTTGTTGTACCCACCACCTTGGTTCCAAGGTCAGTGGTAGTTACCTTGGGGGCTGAAATTACCATGGAATCCTTGACCTTGTGCGAAGCTTACCTCCTCATTGTGATCGCCTTGGCCAAGCTCAGGAGTGGCGGAAGGGCAAGCACTGAAGTCGTGACCCTGACCCCCACAACATTCACAACAATATATTGAAGCAACTGGGGGATTACCCACTTGAGATGATGGAACCTTGGCGGGATGCTTAGGCATACTCAGGTTACTTACCTGAGATGTCATAGCATCGATCTTAGACATGAGGAGCGCAAACATAGGGTCATCTTCATCTCGGTGCCCCGGTAACTTAGGCTTCTTCCCATAGCTAGAAGAATCCTTTGGTGCCTCAACACTTATAGCTCTAGAGTCATAGTGAGTGTCACTTCCATACTTAGACCTTGGAGGTTGTTGTCGAGACCAACTCCTTGTCTTGTTGGCCATCTCCGCAAAGAGTTCTAGAGCATCTTCGGGAGTGAGCATCCTTAGATCACCCCTGGCGGCTTGGTTGATCATCCTTGTATTCTCAAAATCAAGGGACCTAGCAAAGATATCCGCCAAACTCCATTCGGCGAAGTTGTGATGAGGACAAGACCGAAGAAGGGCTTGGAACCTATTCCAAGTCTCATGGAAGAGCTCTCCCTTGTGTTGTGTGAAGTGGTTGATACGATCTCGGATTGCATCCGTCATATAAGGGGGAAAGAACTCCTCGAGGAAAGCTTCGGCTAGTCCCTCCCATGTAGTGAATGTTCTACTAGGTTGGTTCTCCAACCAAGACTTGGCTCTACCTTTGAGGGAGAAGGGGAAGAGTCGGAGTCGCACACAATTCGGGTGAACTTGATCGTTCTTCACCGTATCGCATATCTCTAGAAAGTCCTTCAAGTGTCTAGATGGGCACTCTTCATCTATACCGTTGAACACCACTCCGTTCTGCACCATCTGAATCATATTAGGCTTCAACTCGAAGTTTCTTGCATTTACCGATCTTCGCACAATACTCGAGGCTGCCCCTTCGAGGGTTGGGCGAGCATAATCAGCTAGTGTGCGCCTCACACCTCTTTGCGATTGATCATCTTCATTAGTGTGATGTGAATGTTCTGAATGGTTATCCTTGTCCTCGTGATGAGACATAGTGTGGTGTGAGATGCGGTCAAATTCTTTTTCTTCAACTGTAGAAGGTGGGGGAGTAGTTGGTAGATCGCTCACTTGTTCTAGTCTTTGGATTCGTGCTAGAAGACGAGCTGAACGCCTCATGCACTAACACCAAACTCCTGCAAACAAGCACAACGAACACACCCGAGTAATACAACGATGCGGGATAACAAAGTAAGTAAAGAGTAACAAGGAAGCTAAAAGGAAAATGGAAGGAAGTGTAAAGATCGGTTCACTAATAATTGCTTTCTTAGGAATGAGAGTTCCCCGGCAACGGCGCCAAAACCTTGATAAAAACTTTACCAAGGTCGTATTCCACGAGGTCCTCTCATAAGCTAATACTCACAAAGTTCATGAACGGTCTAAACATTTAAAATTGAGTTTTGGTTTTGAAAGAGAACAAATCAAAAGCATAAACAAACGAGGAAAAACTAACAAGTGAAATTGAGGATCAAACAAGAGAGAAGGGAGTTTAGCTTAGCAAGGGGTTTCTTCAAGCTCAAGGTTCATGAAAGCTGGATTGAATCTCAAGCAACTATGTGTAAACTAATGACCATGCAATTCACTCAAGTAGAATCAACGAACCCTCGCACAATTGACTCTCTACTCCTAGACCAAATGCACCATGCTCTCGCTATGTGAACAAAGGTAATGGAGTGCCTTAACTTGCTCAATGAAATGCCAAAAACTTGAATTCTATGCTAACATTCATCTAGCACAAGGTAAATGATGCAAGACACTCTCATGTCAATCATATAACACTAGTCTAGCAATCAAAAGGGTCTCTCAACCTTCAAATGAAAGAAAACTCAATGCACACCAAGTGTTTGATAAAATGACAACAAGGAAAACAAGCTCAAAATGGTTGCAATTGTATAATCCAATCTCTCAAATCATCCAATTACAATCCTACAACCTTAGATCAACATCAATCAATCATTCTCATGTATTGAAAGACATAAACAATACCAAAAGAACAACCAAGCTCTAATGGCTACAAAGCACAAGGTCTAGGATCATCATCTTACACAAATGGCTAACAGAAACTCAATCCATACAATCAATCACCTATCCTAGCTTGATCCATCCCCCACTAAACTAAACCTAAGCTTAGCCTAGCATAACCATGGAAGAAACCTGAAATTGAGTAGAGGAGACCATCCTTGCTTCCATGGAGGATCTTCCTACTTGGCTCTTCAAGCTCCAATCCAAGCTATGGAGGACTTCACTTAGATCCTTGATCTTCAAGTTGATCAACAAGGGAGAGAGGATGGTGTTTGGTTGAGAAAAGAGGGATGATCGGCAATTGAGTTGAGAGAGAGAGTGGCGACGGGTGTGTAAAAATTAGAATGAATCTCTCCTTTAAATTACGTCCGCTTCCACTTTATATACTGCGCTGATTCCTTTTCAAATTTTTGGCGAAAACTCTTCAAAGTTTTCGCCGAAAATATCTTCACAAATCACCGAGCATTCTTGTATTTCTTCATAGGTTTTCGGCGAAAAATCACTAAGATTTTCGCCAAAAACTCCTTCATAAATCGAATGGCCGTCTCCTGTAATTCTCCTGTTCGAAAATGCTTAAGGTTTTAGGCGAGAACTTAGAGTTCTCGCCAAAAACTTCTTCAGTTGAAGGGTGCATTTTTCTCGATTTTGCAACGTCCATATCTCCTCCGTCCTAGCTCCAATTGACCTCCCGCTTGATCCTATGTGCTCCTTGTCACCAGTACTTCAATGCCAAGACCTGAAAATGCAAAGAAAACAACTCCAATAGAGATAGAATTGGCCTCAAAGTGGCAACCGGGCAACAAAAGGGCACTTTGCATAAAACATCCATAAAGGCCTATAAATCATAGCAAAATGAGATCAAACATGGGGGATCCCTAGGCTAATCGAGGACTTATAATGCACTAAATATGATCACATCAATCCTCAACTTAACAAGAATCTAATCTAGGTGATCAGGATAGAAAAGAAACGCAAACAACGAAGAACAAATCAAACATGCAAGAGAAATTGATTGAACTTCGAATCTAATCATCGATGATCCGTGACCGCTTTAAAGCCCTGGGTCACTTAGGGTTTATCTAGTCTAAGATCTACGAGTTTAGCTACTCATGTTCATAACAGCAGAAACAAAGACAGAAATAGAGTTCATCATGAAAAGGAAGAACAGGTGGAAACTATAAAACCTAATTAAGACGACTCGGGCAAAGCTCCGCTCTCCGGTAATCTTCACTCCTAGCTCCGAGTCTCCGAGGTGGAAAGATGGCGTCACGATCTCTTCCTGGCTCTTCAAACTTTCCAAACTCTCTCTAGAACTTCTTAGGTCTGGAAATTAATCCTTGGAAAAAGTGTATCTTCTGAAATATGTCAGTCGTCCTTTTTAATGAGCCGCAGATTTATATTTATACTTAACCCTTTTCCCAGTCGGATTAGGTTAAGGTTTTTCGGCAAAAACTTTAGGACTTTTCGCCGAAAACTTCCTTGAAAAAGCTGGCACTGGTCGACTGTTTCTCCTGCGTTAATTTGATCGAGAGTTTTCGGCAAAGACTTAGACTTCTCGCCAAAAACTTCTCCTTCAACGCTCTGACGGTTTCTTCTTGGATTTTCGCCAAAAACCTCAAGGATTTTTTGCCGAAATCTTCATTGAAAAGCAGGGCAGGAATTGTGTTGACTTGATTGACTCATTGGTTCGATCTCGGTGCGATTCCTCGAGGTTCCAATGCCTTAGACACGTCCATGGTTACATCATTTGATGGAAAAAACCTGTGCTATCACGAAAACACTCGAAACCATCAAATAGACTCGAAATGGGAGAAAGTAACCGAAATGGCACGAGAAAGAGCAGTTGAGTGAATATTCGCTATTTTACCCTAAAAATCATGTCTTAAGCAAAGAAATGTCGCTTAAATGGGGCTGAAAATCACGTCAAATCAAGTGTCATCAAATACCCCACACTTAAGCTTTTGCTTGTCCTTAAGCAAATTGAATAAAAAGCGCTCAGGTTCACAGATGATAAGATCAATTAAATTGAAGTTCAAGCATACACAATGAATTATTAGACAGCTACTTCTAGAACTAGAAACCTAACATGCATACCGATCAACCAAACAACCCGGTCTCACTAAAAACTGCACACGACAAGAAGCAATCACCAATCATGCACGAATTTGACCTGACCGACAGACTCCTCACACAGATAGTATTTGGTACAAGGGGAACTCTCGCTCTCTGTGTTTAAGGACGTGTTTCTGCTCTCAATCATTTTCTGCTACTGAATTCTGTCATAGGTTTGTAGTTCGACAACATCTCCACCACTGTGACAACACGAGTAACTAGTCAAGAAGGACTTCCCTGCTTTGGACTATAACGAATTCTACACTACAAGGGTTTATAATGAGATGGATGATGGGAATGTATGATGATGGCTTTGATGCGGCGTAGCTTTCGACTAACTTCCCTCGAATCTAGCCTATGACTTCCTACCGTCTAACCAAACACGGGTGGAATAGTGTATGCTCATCCTATGATACCCTCAAGCAACCTATAGCACCTTATTCTGTATTATATTTTTTTTTCTTTCTGATTACATTTTCTTTTGACTTCGTTCTTCTATATGTAGGGAGAAGAATGTTATTGAACTAAACTATAAACTTGAAACTTTGAACTTTTTCTATTTTTTTCGAATTTTCTCTTTTTTTTACCACCTGTTTAATGGCTATAGGCGGTTACCATAACTCGACTTCCGGTAGGCTAATCTAGAACTATTACCACAGGGGATCAACGGGGAATGAAAGAATGGGGATTGGCTGTAATGTATAGTGAACCGAAAGAAAGGCCAAGCTCAAGGGTTTAAACCTAGAGGATTTAACGTTAGGTAGGCTATCTGGCTTAGTAGCTTAATTCTAGGTGCCCCTATCCTCCTAGAACTCGTGTCATCGTGTAGTCTCGAATAGGTCTCATGCAAATTCTAACTCGTTCAAAAAAAAAAACAGAAAACCACTCAAAAGGAATTGAAATTGCAAGTTATATGCAATGGATCAAAAGCTCACAGTTGGCTTGCTAGTCAGATTCAGTCATTTTTATGCAATCAGAGAGACAAACTACAAGCGTGATTTTATAATTTTGTCTAACTGGGCAATTTAGCATCAAAGTAAACAAGTTGGTTTGCAGGTTCTAGGTTAAGCAGTCTAAGCATCATTATGACAATTTGAACAACAACTTAACATCACAAATCAAGAACCGAGCAATTCTAATGCTAGAGAAATTGAAAAGGCACCACGAAACACACAAAATACAATTAAGGGCAATCAAGTTCATGCAAGGTTCTCTAGCATCCTACCCTACACTTAAACCGTATTGTGTCCTCACAAGACAAAATATAGAGTAGAGAGTAAATAGAAGAACCTGGACCGATATGATTGGTGTAGGGGATGAGCACGGAACTTCGGAGCAGGAAGGGAATCTACCAAAACTCTGCTACAAAACAAAAACAAACAAAAGATCAAAATGAAACCGGGACAAGTGTTCCGGATCCACACAGAAAAAAGTTGGATCAAAATCTGAAAAGAATAAATAAAAAAAAGGACAAGGAAGAGGATACAACCTGATCATTGCTGGTCAGGTGCATCGGGGGTGGAAAATGGACGAAGGTCTCGACTCGTTGCTGCCACGCCAGCTGTGCCGCGTACCTCTCGTCTTGCACTCGCATGTGCCTCTGAGTAATTAGCCATCGGGCGTCCTGGTTGGCATTTTCCTCCACCGCCACTCCTGGAGTCGATCGAGCATCTCTCCAAAGTTTCCTGGAGGTGGTCAGGAATGTGGATGAGGCATCTGCAGAGGATCCTAGTGTAAAGGGTGTTGCTGGTTTGCAAACCCCACTTGTGGCTGCTGTGGGGGCATCTGTGATGAAAAACCTGCTCTGGCTGGGGCTCTTCCTCCTCAGAATCATCTTCTTCCTCCGACCCAAGCCCTTGGTAGAGAGGCGGAAATGTTATGTCCTGCGGACTGTGGTCCAATTGGAGGTCGTACTCGACGGCCAAGTCGCCACCAACGACTTGTACTACGTGGCGCGGCATCCCAGGTTGCCATGCCTGGCCGATGCCAAGGTTCGCGATGAGGCGACCGATGAAATTACCGCCGAGATGGGAGGAGGGTGCCTTAGCTGCTTTTGTCTTCCGGTGGAATAAGGGAGCTAGCACCCATCCTGGATGAAGTGGGTAGCCCTCGCGGATAGCGCGTAATATGAGGAGCTCCACCCGGTTGATATGGTGGTGATCCTTCTCTGGAGCAAACAACATAGATCTACGCCAAATAATATGAACAAAACGGAAGAGAGGGGAGAGACCGAACCGATGGAGTTGTGAGACGTGGTCCGAGCATCTGGTACTCCAGTGATGTGGCTCCAGAGTGCATCGTATTCTGGACCTCTACCCGTGTTGTCTTCCCAGCCGTGGTGGTGTTCTCGGTAGTGCTCAGGTGGGATGCCGAGGTGGTCGGCAAACGCATCGTAGGTGAACTCTCTGTACACCCCACTGAGGCAGAAGGAAATGACCTTCTTGTGTTGCCTCTTCTTGTGCTCGTCTAGCGCAAAGGTGGCACAGAACTCCCGGAGCGCGATGTAGGGGAAGTCATCTGCAATGGTGGTCAGCTCCAGAAGTCCTGCAGCTGCCAGAGAGTCATGGACGTTCTTGTGCCAATCCTCATCATGCTCGAGGATGGACTCCAGAGAGAGCGGTCGCACGTCAGCTATGGGGGTGTGCTGGATCCTCTGATACCGCTCGAAATAATGCTCCGGAAAATGGGCAATGAAGGGGTGGTGCCCCTGGCGGTTCGGGAAAGCTGGAGGAGGACCGTAGGCGACAGGAGTGACTGGGGCGGGAGCTCGGGAGCTGGATCCAGCACCGGGAGTGTCCATTTTGGCCTTCGTCCTTCTCTCTCTGTCGAAGTTCCTATAAGAAATCAAAGAATGGAACCAGATTAGTCAAAATAAGCACCTACCCCACACTTAGGCGAAAAACTCAATTTCACAAAGAAATGAGGAAAACTGAGTGGGGGAAAGGCCAATCTAATAACCGGTAACCACAATGTATCATAGAGCGGTAATAGGGATGCCTAGGGCAGCAAAATCACGATACGAATTCAAGAGTCCAACCGACATGTCACAAGGCTCAACACTTTAACAATTTCATCGATACACATGGCAAATTATGAGCAGAATTCATTGAATCATCGTATAAAATAAGCGCAGCACAGAGACACAGCAATTGGTCATGGTCACATCATTAAAAGGTCATGGTCAAACCGATATTTTACAAAAGTCAACACCACAAAAGATTTAACCATTAGCATAGCAATACATGGTCAATCGTCATCAAATTGAATCACAATTCTCCCTAAGCATGCTAGATCAACTCGGAGCAATCAGTTCATCAAAATTATCAACGAAATAGTAGGCATGCAAATCGAGGTAGACCGAAAAGTCAACCAAAGTCAACCCCAACAAAATTCAGTAATCTATATGTCAAAAGACTCGTAATGGAAAACCCAACAACTTACCTTGAAGACATGGTGGCTGAAAACGAACAGAAATCGACGAATCGGGAAAAACTCGAAAAAAATGGTTTCGGGAAGAACTGAAGCTCTAGAGCTCCGATTCGGGCGATCTATATTCCAAAACGATGAGGGAAGGAAGAGCAATGGAGCGCGGCGGTCGGTGATGGCGGCGGCGGCGGGAAACGGCAGCGGCGATCGGTGAAAGTCGATGGTGATTTTAAAAAAGAGGGGGGTTGTGTGGTTGCGTTCGAAAAACGAGGGAGGAGAGAGAGACTGACCCGGAAAAAGAAAGGATAAGGGGGGAATTTTGGATTTTTCTGAAAGTTTTCGGCGAAAAGGGGTGCAAGTTTTCGCCAAAAAACAAACTTGAAAACTGTCTGCCGGATTTCAAAATGTGTATTCACCGAAAAGTATGGAACTTTTCGCCGAAAAATGTTGACAAAAACTGGTCAAAAACTTGCACCTGCAGTTTTAAAACATTTTCCACAATTTCGGCAAACTTTGGAAAATCAGAACTAAATTAAAAAAAATCGAAACAACCTCAAACGACTTGGGATTGAACCGAGGACACACAATTCATACAAGAAAAATAAAAGATCAAACAAAGGACACTTTTGGCTCCCCCGAACCGACTCTAAAACACGAAAGTAGACACACGAATTAAAACTGACTCCAGCCGTGGGTTGCCTCCCACGAAGCGCTCTTGATTAACGTCCTTGAGCTGGACGATACCTGGACGGTGTTAGGAGACATCCCAACTCAGGATCTCTCTTACACTCGCGTCAGAATTCATGAAATAAAGCTTCGGGGGTACCTCCGGCGAGTGTGAATATCTTCCCGTTAGCATGAATGAGCTTGGATTGTCCATCGGGAAGATGGCCAGCAATCTCAAATGGCTCAAACAGTTCTCGTGAGGGATCATCCTTCGCAAGTGTGACGGTAGAAGGAATTAGAGCAGTCGGCTTCCAAGCCGTCTTCGTCTTTTCTTTGGTTTTCTGCTTCATTTCACCGGGATCCGTAAATCTTTGGTGCTTCCTTGGGAGATGCTCTCGGCCTCTCCTTCTTTACTGGCTTTTGTGCCGGTAGCTTGATAGGAATCGGTGGCTCAATTGGCTTGGAAGAAGACGGTGGAGCAACTGGCATTCAGACCATTTTAGCTTTCTTCAGATTCTTCTTTCTTAGCTCGCCATGGTCTTTACTTGGTGGCAATTTGGAAGGGGAGGCTTTCAGTTCCTCCTTCTTTTGTGGCTTTTGTGTCGTAGGTCCGGTCTCCTGCTTGATGACCTGTTCAACACCTGTGACAACAGTCTTTGGAGAAACACTAGAAGAGACATTAGTAACGAAGTTGACCGAGGTCAACTCCATAGTTTTAATAGAAAGACAGTGAGCTTCTTCTTCCTTAGGGGTGTATTTCATACCGTCCTTGAGGCGGAATGTTATCGTGTCCTCACCAACCCTCAATGTGAAGGAACCACTCGGGACATTGATTTGCATCTCGGTTGTTGCCATGAAGGGTCGACCTATGAGGATAGTAGTATCCTCCTCTCGAGTATCCATTACCACGAAATCAGTTAGAAATATAAAAGGACCACATCGAGTGACAACATCTTTAATTTCTCCCCAGGGTGTTTTTAAATGATCTATCAGCAAAAACAAGTTGCATGCTAGTTGGTTTAAGTTCTCCTAGATTCAATTTTTGGAATAAACTCATAGGCATGACATTTATGGAAGCACCTAGATCAACTAAGCTACGCTCTACTTCAATACCATTAATGATAAGAGGTAAAGTGAAAGAACCAGGATCGGGGCACTTAGCTGGGTATGGCGAGGAAGACTTCTTGCTACGGACGGCAGAGCGTTCTTCTTTTATCCCCCACATGCCGGTCTCGATCCTTGCATTTGGTAGCAAAGCATTGGGGAAGGGAACCTTCTCGTAATATGGAGCAAGAGGAGGATCATAGTCTTTTGGCGTGTTCTCTTCTTCTTCCTTCTTCTCTGGTACGTCAATGGCCATGTTTGGAGCAGAGGGAATATGAACAGGTGAGCTCTTCAGACTTTGGGTAGAGATCATGTTGACCTGCTCCTTCCTTGGATTTGGCTCGGTCTGGCTCCGAAGCTGGCCAGAGGGGCGGCCATTTGCTAGCATGCTGGAGATCTGGTTCACCGCATGCTCTATCCGTTGTCCATAAGCAATTTGTTCTTGGTTGAGGAGAGCTTGAGCCTTGAACTGACTATCATGATCATCAAGTTTGGTGATGATCTGGTGGAGCTTCTTGTCTATATCATTATCCTTGTTGTCTTTCTGATGTTGCTGTCCTGGGTAATTGTGGTTCAAGTATTGATTCTGGCGATTGCCAGGAGTTGTTCCATAGTTGCCTTGATTTTTGTGAGGCGGTTGGTAGATGCCTCCCAGTTGGATTGTTAGGCTTCTGATCTTGGAATGAACCAGCTGGTCGGTTATTCTGATTCTGACCTTGTTTTTGGTTGGCGCCAGCATTGTAGGGAGGTCGCTCTTGGAAATTTCCATGTTGTTTGTAGTTGCGGTAGCCAACATAACCTTGTTGATTGTTATTGAAGCCTTGGGAGATGAAGTTGACTTCTTCAACAAACCAGACCTATGCCTTGCCAAAGTTCTAGCATCTTCCTCCGTTATGAGCACAAGCTCCACGCCACTCGCAATCAGCTACAAGGACAGAGGCTGATGGAGGCTTAATACGTGTAGTAGACTTCTTCAAGTGCTTTTCAACTTCTGCTTTAATGGTTGATTCAATATCGAGCTTGCTTCTTGATCCTTTTGATTTTCGTTCCCAATTCCTTGACTTGGAAGCACAGTTTGCAAAATGGAGAAGAGCAGCTTCAGGTGTGAGGGTAGTACAATCCCCTTTAGCTTCAGGTGTTTGGTGAGGTGGCAAATGCTGGTTGCTGTTGGGGTTGATGCGAATGACGGCATTTACCCCATTACATGGGCCATTGTGCAATGGGAGAATGAAGAAACATGGGGTTGGTCTATGGAGCTTTTGGAGGCTGATCTCCAAATCACCAACGCTCCAAGGTGAACTTTCATGTCGGACCGACAAAAGGTAACTCTCATAACACTAGGGTCACTAACGTACAATAATTTTAACAATATCCTCCTGCAAGTACTTCTAAGTACATCTCTTAGTCATGTAATTAGTGAGTCTTGAATACTTACTGATATACCTCTGGTTGTACGCTTTCAGGGTCTTATGAATGTCCTTGAGAGGCATTTCCCCTTCGCATAACACAGGTACTGTGTGAGGCATGTGTATGTTAACTTCTCTGGGAAGTTCAGACGGTCCAGTGGTTTGAGAACCTTATTCTGGGACGCTTGCAAGGCAACGTATCACCATGCCTTCACTACTGCCTGTGACAAGTTAAGAGCAGTTGGGGAGAAGTATGACGAAGGTCAGGAAACTCCAATGGACTGGATGTAAGCTAGGGCTGTGACGACATGGTGCAAAATTTTTTATGAAAACCTAAACTCATGTGAGTTCTCCCTCAACAACCATTACGAGAGCTTCAATCGTTGGATTCTGGAGGCTAGAGATCTACTGATTTTGTCTTGTTTGGAGAGCATAAGGTATGGTAATCCCCTACGATAATGTTTGTTTCTGTTCGTGAGCACTACTGTTAAGGAGGTACAATGAACTGGATACGTCTAACTATTTCTTTGACAGCCAACAGGACTAAAATGATGAAGCGAATTCAAGTCAATCGTTTGAGATTTGCTGATGTGGCTCCGAATGGTATATGTCCAATACTGATGAGAAAGATAAGGGAAAGGCAGAGGGAGGCTTCGTGGTGCTTCCCTCTATTTAACAGAGATGGTATGTATGAGGTGAGGCATAAGGAACGAAGTTTTGTTGTTGATTTGCGATCTAACAGCTGTGCTTGTGGCCTATGGCAACTGTCTGGTCTGCCCTGCGAGCATGCATTATCATGCATTTCACATAACAATGAGAGCTTAGATACCAATGTGGACGATTGCTACCGCAAAGACACGTAGTCCATGGCCTGTTACTACACTATCAAGCCGCTTAATGATCCAGGGCAGTGGGAGCCATCAAATGGTCCTTAACTTAGGGACCCTGACCTGCCAGTACACAAATGTGGATCAAAGCAGAAAAAGGAAGTTGGAGGCAGCGGAAATGGTGACTACAAAGAAAGACAAGCGAGGTAACACATACAAGCAAGTTAGAAGGTTGAGACAAATTCAACGTTGTAGTCTGTGCAAGAAGGAGGGACACAACAGGAGGATACATGGAAAGGTGCAGATCATGTTCTTCACTCTCGTCTTCGCGATTGCGGTTACACTAACTGTAATTATGCATGCTAGTTGACGAAACAGACGATCCATCCTGAACTACTCCATCTGCATTTTCGACACCAGGCTTGAACCATACTACAGCTACAGCACCCACTCCAACAACAGCGGCAACACCAGTTGGACCTGTCACAGGGAGTAAGATGAAGGTTCGTAGGGGCAAACGTAATGGGTAGTGTTGTAGGGAGTGGCTGAGACGTTGGGTTCTTTTCTTTTGGAGATGATGTGTACCATGGTATGATGGATACTTTTGTTTTGGGGATATGGTTTAAGTTCGTTGCTAGGCAGGATTAGGGTTGTTGACGAACCAAGCCACTCGTGATCGGCTCAAGAAAAGCTCACTCGTGACTCGGCTCGATATTAAACGAGCCAAGCTTGAGCCAGGGCATGTTCGACTCGATAGGCTCGCGAGCTGGCTCGAGCTCGAGCTCGAGAGCCAACTCGAATACTTGGTCCACTATATGACTTATTATAAACTCAATAACAAAACATGTGGTTTGTCATATTCAATAAAAACTTGTAAATTTTAGGATAACTTGTATTTAAGCTTAACTCGTTGATGTTTTTTGTCGCACAAACTTCAAATTGGGCTAAAATTGGACGCATCAAATGGTTTTAATGAGCTAAGTTGGACTTGAACTCGAGTTTGGCTTGTTAAGTGTAGTTAACGAGCCAGGCTCGAGTAGGCTCGAGCTCATCACGAGCTTAAAAATTCTAGCTCGAGCTCGTCTAAAAAGCAACGAACCAAACTTGAGCACAGTGAAGTTCGGCTCGGCTTGGTTCGTCAACACCCCTAGGCAGGATGCAACCTTATTTTGGGGACAGTATGCGTTGGCTTTGGTTGTTTTTTTCATGTAGAGGTGCAACCCTTAAACTACGTTCTAGTTGTATTAGTGTTTGGATATGATACTATGTCGTGTGATATCATGGATTATTGTTTTTTTAATGAATTAGCTGATTATATTTCATCAAAAAACATGGAACCACAATACACAAGAAAACAAAAGGACTTATCTAATTACAATTATAAGTAATCTACTATACTACTTTCATCTCTATGCCCTCTAGCAAAAATCGTGATCTCCTCTCTTATTAGTCTTCTAATATCCACCACACTCAACGAGGCTCCCGTAAAAACTCTCTGACACCTTTCCATCCATATCATACTAACAAGCACTCTCCATAACAATCTCTTGAGTTTGTTCTTCACACTATCCAAATGCCACCTTTTTGCTTTATCTACCATGTTACTCCAACTATAACCAACAAGCTCCGGGATAAATTACTGAATCAAAACCTACCGAGAAAGGACATTCTGCAAAAATATGTTCCCTTGTCTCAACCGAGCTACTGCATAATTAACAACTCTGATCAGCACCAGGATTCCAACGCCTAACTTTATCTCTAGTAGCCAATCTATCATTGAAGATTAGCCAAGCAGTTATAGACCTCCTTGGAATCACATATCCTGCACAGATCAACTTATACCAATCCACTGCACTTCTCTTAACTCTAATCACATCCCAAACTTCAGTTAACTTGAACATAGGCATATATCTATCTGCCTTTCCATAACAAGTCTCCATCTGCATCAATACTAATAAATGACTTAATAGAGTCTCGGAGCTTCAAGAGTCATTTCCAGTGCCAAGATCCATTAGGAGACATGACATCCCGGAAACTCCTCCCTTTTAACCTGCAAGCATTTAACCAAGCTATCCATAACGAACCAACTCTAGACAATATAGACCATATATGCCTAACTATGTTTGCTGAGTTCCAGGACCTAAAATCCTTCAATCCTAATCCCCAATCTGCCTTAGGTAAAGCAACAATGTTCCAAGCAACCTTAGCCTTTCCTTGCCCAATTTCATAGCCCCATAAGAAACTACTAAAAACCTTCTCAACCTTCTTAATCACTGCAGAGGGAATCACAAAATTGGACATCCAGTACTGCAGCATTCCCCCATTAACAGATTCAATCAACTGAATTTTCCCTGCATAGGACAGTTTTCTTGCTTTCCAATCAGTGACTCTGCGGGTTATCTTATCCACCAGGGCCTTACAATCACAACGCCTAAGTTTCCCATAAGTTAGAGGTATTCCAAGATATCTAAAGGAGAGCTATTCTTTACAAAATCCAGAAATTCTCACTAGATTATCCTCATCAGCCCCTTGAACACCAGCTGTATAGATTGTGTTCTTCTTAGGTTTAAATTGGAGGCTAGAGCACTTATGAAAGTCATGGAGTATATCAGTTACCTCCCTTACAGCTCCTTCATTTGCCTTAGTAAAGATAAGCAAATCATAAGCAAAACTCAGATGACAAACATCAACAGCCTTACATTGGGGGTGAAATTGAAACTTCTTTGATTGAATGGCCTTGTTAAATGTAACATCCCGATCAGACCGCACCAGAAATATCGATGAGTCGACGTGGTATAAGTTATTATTATATATAATATAATATAATATTAAATTATATATAATAATGTTCAAATTGTAAAAAGAAAAGTAAAAAGAAAAAGAAAGAAAAAAAACTTTGTTCACGTGGGGGAATACCCCAATCCTCCACGTATAAATTACTAAGCATTATCATTAGTTAGATATGTTAAAGATAGATATTTTGGTGGGGGGAACAACGCCTAAGGAGAATAAAGGGAGGTTTAGTTCATTAAGATGGGGGGTGGTGTTCTGTAAGTTGGAAACAGAGTGGGGAACCAAGAGAAATTGAGAGAAGGAAGGGAAGTACTAAAATTAAACGTGTATTCATACACGGTTCGTGATACGGAGGTCGTTCTAAATTAGAGTTCCGACAAAGAAGTTAGTATCGAAAATTCATCGTTCGAAATCGGTGAGGGATTAGCACGACATATCGGGTTTGTTGTATCATGTTATTTACGTTTATTCTTAGTATGAACCTAGGAGAACTAGACCGACTGCATAAGGGTGTATGGAATTACATGTTATATGTGGAACCATGATTGATATGTGTTTTAATTGTCGTGCTTATCAATAAGTGATTTATATATGATTCCATGTTTCATGCTTCATGTGATATCGTTATAATGTGCTACGATATTTATGATTATTAATGTGCTCATATTGCCGTTATTTGCGATGTTAGTGTTGGTTGCTAAATTGGATTCATGATTAGGAGAATGACCCGGTACGAGGGCTAGACCCGATGAAGTACTACTATGGGACTCCTAAGTTATTATGAGTCAAGTCAAGTGTATTAAATGATCGAGTTAAGGTTAAGGTATATCAAGTTAAGAATCATGAACAAGAACACAAGTCATATATGGTTTGGTCTCACGGTCATTCACGTAGTAATTAAAGCTCCCCATGCTATTACTCAATTAACAAGTCAAGTTTATAGTCGCACCCTTGGTATGGTGTAGACTTATTCATGAAATCAAGTTTATAACCTCACCCTTGGTATGGTGAAGGATCTTTTATAAGTCATGATCACACCCTTAGTGGTGTTGAATATCAAGCAAGAAAGCAAGCCCGGGAGAGTTAATAACATGGGAATAGCCAGGCGCCAAATAATTAAAATATGATAAGACGCATGTGCATATGCCAAGATGGTTGAGTCTTTGCCTGTTGGGATATCATGATAGCTGAGATTCGATCCTAGTGTTTTGGCTTATGTGCTAGATACGTGTTAGGGGTATGCTTTGCTTTGAACTCACGATGCTATGATTACACTCACTCAGCTATGAGCTGGCCCTTTTCTTTATTATCTTTTCCTCTACTTATCCTTGTGGGTGAGCAGACCAGCAGCAGCAGTAGAGATCCTTGCAGCTTCCAGTAGGTCTAGGAGTTGAAGGCTCGATGAGGTACGGTCTTCAACTACTCCATGCTTGGACATCTACGGGGGAGCACATTTTGGCCAAAGATCCATGTTTTCACTTACATATGTTTTTGACACATTTTCATGCATATGTTAGATCCTTATGCAGGTGTGGCATGTAAAGGCACGTTTTAGTTATTATGTGATCTATGTGTATATAGTGCAGATGTATAGGTGGTTTGCAGGATTGTAAGGATGTATATAGTGGCAGTGTGTCTTTAGTAGTGGCATGAGCTAATAACTGAGTTGGATGTTGTGGGTAACCATGTAATGTATATGTAGAAGTATGTTATGTTTTATGCAGGTATGATTAGAAGAACTGTTAGGTCCATTATACGAATAGTTCATGTCGAATTTTCAAGAAAAATATCAAGCTATTAAGCAAGTTAATGTAACACCCGAATCATGTTCCGCTGCAATTATGTTAATTCATCGGTTAGGTGCCATGCATAAGTTAGGGTGTTACAAGTTGGTATCAGAGCCCGGTTTGCTTTCTGCATTATAGATATGCTACCTTTTTCTCTTGGGACGTCGCGAACCCCAAAAGAGGGGAGGTATTCCATACCCGTACTTGCACTGTCGATCGAGCGGTCGTGTCTTGTGTGGTGTACTGTTAGTGGTCCACATGCATCATGGTTTGAAATTTGCATTGAATTTTCAACCACTTCTTCAATTAATTTCGTTAAGATTTGTTTCAAGTAGTGTATGGATCAAACTAAGGCCAATGTTGTCCCTTGTAGTTCGCATGGAAGCGCAGGTAGTCCCCCTACCGTTCAGTCGAGAGGTATGGTGGTTGCTGAAGTAAAACCAGAGGTCTTGGATTATGCTAAGATGAAAAGTTTAGGTGGTAAGGAGTTTGATGGCATGACTGATCCGGAGAAGACTGTGGATTGGTTGATGGAGATGGAGGATGTGTTCGAGTATATGTATGCTACCCCAGAAGAGAAAGTACAATATGCAGTTTTCTTGTTGAAGGGGTATGCAAAGAGTTGGTGGTTTTCAGTATCAAGAATTAGTGGGCAACGAGTGAAGTTTACTTGGGATCAGTTCTTGGCTGCCTTTAAGACAGAGTTTCTTCTTGAGACATTTGTTAGAGCAAAGACTAATGAGTTCGCCAGCCTTAAGCAGGGAGATATGACGGTAACCCAATACACTATCAAGTTTGTTCGACTTCTTTATTTTGAGGATGGCTTGGCTGACACGGAGAGGAAAAAGAAGCAAAGGTATTTACATGGTTTGCGACTAGGATTGAAGGAGAAGATCCACAGGGTGGATGAAGAGAGCATGGCCACTATTAAGGAAGCAGCACTTAAGTATGAGGCATATGAGGCTGAGGGACGTGAAGAGCAGAAAGCCAAAGAAGAAGATAGGAAAAGGAAGGCACCAATACAAAGTGGGAGCTATGGTGGACCTCGATATCCTATGAAGAGGGGTCCTAACACTAGTTGGAGGATGCCAGCTCAATCTTCTACTGCATCCTCTTACCAGAGACAAGCAGGTTTGGTTCCATCCTTTCCAATATGCGAAGTTTTTCAGAAAAGACATCTTGGTGAGTGTAGGAAGTTTTCTGGGGAATGTTTTCAATGTGGAAAGCTAGGGCATCGTGTGTGGGAATGCCCTAATAGAGGAGGAGGTGGTTCTACACATTCAGAAGCCTCAGTGCAACAATCTAGAGCCCCAGTTAGAAGTAGTTTTCAAGGTGGTCGCGGTGGATTTCAAAGTGGCCGAGGAGGATTTCAGGGTGGTCGTGGTCGTCAGCAAAGTAATAGACTTGGTGGTCAGAACCAATATCAGGGTACCACACCTCAGGGTACCAACACAGAGGGTACTAAAGCTCAAGCAGTGCCAAGAGTTTATGCTATGACTAGGGGCGAGGCAGAGGCAGCACCAGAGGTGGTGACTATGCTTTCTATCCTTGGCAAGCAATTATATGCATTGATTGATACTGGTTCATCACATTCCTTTATGTCTTATATGTTTGCACATATGCTACGCTTAGTACCTGATAAGTTAGGATATACCTTATGTGTTAAGACACCAGTGGGTGATACTTTGAGTGTGGACTCCGTAATTAGAAACTCTTCCATTTGTGTGGGAGGAGCTTTTCTGGCAGCAGATTTGATCCTTTTACCATTTGATGAATTCGATATCATTCTTGGAATGGATTTCCTTGCTACTCATGGAGCAGTAGTGGATTGTAGTAAGAAGGAAGTTTACTTTAACACTCCAAAGGAGGGACAAGTAGTGTTCAATGGTATTAAGAAACGAGGGATGAATGTGTTGCTTTCAGCTTTGGAGGCTTTTGCTTTAGTGCGAGAAGGTTGTGAAGCATATCTCGCTCATGTGATAGTGGATAAGGAAGTAAGGTTAGAAGATGTAGAAGTTGTGAAAGAATTTCCAGATGTATTTCCTGAGGAATTTCCTGGTCTCCCACCTGAACGGAAATTGAGTTTGACATTGAGCTTGTGCCTGGAACGACACCAATTTCAATTGCACCATATAGAATGGCACCTGTAGAACTTAAGGAACTGAAAGACCAATTGCAAGACTTATTGGATAAAGGTTTTATCCGGCCCAGTATTTCACCTTGGGGTGCACCAGTGTTATTTGTTAAAAATAAAGATGGCACAATGAGGATGTGTATTGACTACAGGAGATTGAACAAGGCAACAATTAAGAACCGTTACCCTCTTCTAAGAATTGATGATTTGTTTGATCAATTGCAAGGTGCATCTGTCTTTTCTAAGATTGACTTAAGGTCCGGGTATCACCAACTGAGGGTGGCTGAAGAAGCAATTCCTAAGACAGCGTTCCGAACCAGATATGGGCATTATGAGTATGTGGTAATGCCATTTGGAATCACGAATGCACCTGCAGCATTTATGGTTCTCATGAAGAAAATCTTCCATGAATATCTTGATAAATTTGTCATCGTATTCAATGACGACATTCTCATTTATTCTAAGAGTAAGGAGGAACACAATGAACACCTTAGAATTGTGTTACAAACCTGAAGGGAGAAGCAACTATATGCCAAGTTCTCAAAGTGTGCTTTTTGGCTGGAAGAAGTCTTATTTTTGGGGCATGTGATATCAGGAAAAGGGATTGAGGTGGATCCTAAGAAGATAAAAGCTGTAGTGAATTGGGTTCCACCAAAGGACGTGTCTGAGTTGAGAAGTTTTCTTGGTATGGCAGGCTATTACAGGAGATTTGTTGAAGGATTCTCAAAAATTGCAGCACCATTGACCAAGTTGTTAAGAAAGGATACGAAATATGTATGGAATGAGGCATGTCTAAGGAGTTTTGATGAACTCAAGGAGAGGTTGACTACTGCACCTGTACTTGCTCTACCTTCTAACTCAGGACAGTTCGTGGTGTATAGTGACGCATCATATCAAGGTTTAGGATGTGTGCTAATGCAGGATGGTAAGGTTATAGCTTATGCCTCAAGGCAATTGCGACCCAATGAGATTAATTACCCTACTCACGACTTGGAATTGGCAGCAGTGGTGTTTGCCCTGAAGATATGGAGACATTTTTTATATGGTGAAACTTTTAAGATTCTTACTGATCATAAGAGTCTTAAGTACTTAATGGACCAAAAAGAGTTGAACAGTCGACAAAGGAGGTGGATTGAGCTATTGAAGGACTATGATTGTACGATTGATTATCATCCTGGTAAGGCTAATGTGGTTGCTGATGCTTTAAGTAGGAAGGGCAAGAAAAACATGACTGATTTAGTGGATTTGAGAGCAATGAATGTAGAAGTGGAAATGGATGGATTATCAGGGTTATTGGCTCGATTGAACATTCGACCATTACTTCATGATAAGATACGTGGGAAACAAAAGGAGGATGAGAAGTTAGCTGGAATTATTTCAGATATTGAACAAGGTAAAGAGAGCCCATTTGAGTTTGTAGATGGCATGCTACGGTACAATGGTCGGGCATGTGTACCTAATGTCGAAAACTTAAGAAAAGAGATTCTTGATGAAGCTCATTCTTCCGCTTATGCTATGCACCCAAGAGCAACTAAAATGTATCATACGATCAAACCTTATTATTGGTGGCCAGGGATGAAGAAGGAAGCAGCTGAGCATGTCTTCAAATGCCTAGTATGCCAAAAGGTTAAGGCAGAACATCGAGCACCCGCAGGAAGGTTACAACCACTACCAATTCCGGAATGGAAATGGGAAAGAATTACCATGGATTTTGTCTATGGGCTTCCACCAGCTAAGGGCAAAGATGCAGTTTGGGTAATAGTAGACCGTTTAACCAAGGCGGCTCACTTTATACCTATTAAATGGAAGCCACAACTTGAAATGCTAGCTGATTTGTACATCAAGGAAATTATAAGGTTACATGGTGTTCCATTATCGATAGTTTCTGATCGAGATCCAAGTTTCACATCTCGATTCTGGGAGAGTTTACATGCAGCTTTGGGAACAAAACTTCACTTTACTTAAGCCTACCATCCCGAGTCTGATGGTCAAACGGAAAGAACCATTCTTACATTGGAGGAACTACTTCGATCTTGTGTGACGGATTGGAAGGGATCATGGGTGGATCATTTACCATTGATTGAGTTCGCTTATAACAACCAATACCATAGTAGTTTGGGTGTTGCACCTTATGAGGCATTATATGGGAGGAAGTGTAGAACACCTTTATGCTGGGATGAGGAAGGTTTGAGACAAATTGAGGGACCCGAGATTGTCCAAATTACGGTGGATAAGGTTAAGATGATTAAGGATCGCTTAAGAGTGGCTCAAGATCGACAAAAAGTTTATGTCGACACTCATAAGCGTGAATCGAGCTATGAAGTGGGTGATAAGGTATTTCTCAAAGTTTCTCCTTGGAAGGGTGTGATGAGGTTTGGAAAGAAAGGCAAGTTAGCACCTAGGTTAATAGGACCTTACGAAATCATTGAGAAGATTGGACCAGTGGCGTATAGGTTAGCGCTACCTCCTGAATTGTCACTAATCCACAATGTATTTCATGTAAGCATAATAAAGAAGTATTGTGGAGATCCTTCACATGTGTTAAGACCTGAGGAAATGGAGTTGAATCAGGACCTTACATATGAAGAGATCCCAATTGAGATAGTTGATCGTACTGTTAAGACTCTTCGTAAGAAGGAGATTCCAATGTTGAAAGTGGTTTGGAGGAACCAAGGTAGTGAAGGTGCCACCTGGGAAACAGAGATGAGTATGAGAGAGAAGTACCCTAAGCTTGTAGAGGCCTACTTAGCAGGTTAAATTGTTGTTTCATGTTTGGATTGATGTGCTTATGATATGATCACGTAGTATAGGAGTGATATAACTAAATCATGGGAAACTAGAATGCTATGTGATTGCCTGTTTGATGTGAATCACCTAATTAAGGAACAATAACTTGTTAGATGCATGATAAGCTAAGGTAGAAGTGAAGTTAAAAGAGAGTAGAGATTGTTTTAGAACTCAAACAAAGATGGATTTCGAGGACGAAATCTTTTAAGAGGGGAGGAATTGTAACATCCCGATCAGACCGCACCAGAAATATCGATAAGTCGACGTGGTATAAGTTATTATTATATATAATATAATATTAAATTATATATAATAATGTTCAAATTGTAAAAAGAAAAAGAAAGATGGGGGTGGTGTTTTGTAAGTTGGAAACAGAGTGGGGAACCAAGAGAAATTGAGAGAAGGAAGGGAAGTACTAAAATTAAACGTGTATTCATACAAGGTTCGTTCCGACAAAGAAGTTAGTATCGAAGTTTTGTCGTTCAGAATCGGTGAGGGATTAGCACGGCATATCGGGTTTGTTGTATCGTGTTATTTACGTTTATTCTTAGTATGAACCTAGGAGAACTAGACCGACTGCTTAAGGGTGTATGGAATTACATGTTATATGTGGAACCATGATTGATATGTGTTTTAATTGTCGTGCTTATCAATAGGGGTCATTTGGTTGGAGGATATCTACATATCATGATATGTGGAATATATTGATATGTTAGTATATTGATATTAGTAAAAGTGATTGTTTGATATCATTGTTTGGGGCAGTGATATTCAAATCAGTGGTGAATTGTGAATGCATGGGTGAATGTGCCAAAATACCCTCATTTGCTTGAACAAAGTATAAAAGTAGTCATAAGTCATAACATTTAATAAAAAAGCATGTGCGTTTAGAAATTAAAATTTGTAATCTCTCTTTTTAATTCGTGAATGTATTTAAAAGTTAATTGCTCGGGTTAATTATACTCGTGGAATACTAAACGCCCATTCATTAAGAAAAATAATTAGTGTTATATTTACCACTAACACATCTCTTTCTTCTAACCAAAACATAATAAAAAATTGAAATAATTTCCATGGTGAATTCTAATTCTAACTAAAACAAATTCTAATTAAGTAATTAAAAACTAAGTATAATTATTTATCTTAATTAATATAAATATAAAAGTACATAAACTATTCATCCAAAAAAAATAAAAGTACATAAACTCGAGACAATAATAAAATGAGAAAAAATAAATTGGGTTAATGGGGTTGATAACATTATAATTGGGAAGGTTGGGTGAGGATATAATTGTAAAAAAACTGTGATATCAATATCACTCTGAAGATATTCACCTCCCCACATGAATATTTGTTGAGTGATATTGATATCACTTTTGACCACAGATATCATGATATTCAGGACAGAAAAAACGATGATATCCTGAATATCATGATATCTGCAGTAATCAATATCAATATCACTGCAACCAAACGACCCCTAAGTGATTTATATGATTCCATGTTTCATGCTTCCTGTGATATCGTTATAATGTGCTACGATATTTATGATTATTAATGTGCTCATATTGCCGTTATTTACGATGTTAGTGTTGGTTGCTAAATTGGATTCATGATTAGGAGAATGACCCGGTACGTGGGCTAGACCCGATGAAGTACTACTATGGGACTCCTAAGTTATTATGAGTCAAGTCAAGTATTGTTATGTTGAGAATATACAAGTCAAGTGTATTAAATGATCGAGTCAAGGTTAAGGTATATCAAGTTAAGAATCATGAACAAGAACACAAGTCATATATGGTTTGGTCTCACGGTCATTCACGTAGTAATTAAAGCTCCCCATGCTATTACTCAATTAACAAGTCAAGTTTATAGTCGCACCCTTGGTATGGTGTAGACTTATTCATGAAATCAAGTTTATAACCTCACCCTTGGTATGGTGAAGGATCTTTTATAAGTCATGATCACACCCTTAGTGGTGTTGAATATCAAGCAAGAAAGCAAGCCCGGGAGAGTTAATAACATGGGAATAGCCAGGCGCCAAATAATTAAAATATGATAAGACGCATGTGCATATGCCAAGATGGTTGGTCTTTTGCCTGTTGGGATATCATGATAGCTGAGATTCGATCCTAGTGTTTTGGCTTATGTGCTAGATACGTGTTAGGGGTATGCTTTGCTTTGAACTCACGATGCTATGATTACACTCACTCAGCTATGAGCTGACCCTTTTCTTTATTATCTTTTCCTCTGCTTATCCTTGTGGGTGAGCAGACCAGCAGCAGCAGTAGAGATCCTTGCAGCTTCCAGTAGGTCTAGGAGTTGAAGGCTCGATGAGGTACGGTCTTCAACTACTCCATGCTTGGACGTCTATGGGGGAGCACATTTTGGCCAAAGATCCATGTTTTCACTTACATATGTTTTTGACACATTTTCATGCATATGTTAGATCCTTATGCAGGTGTGGCATGTAAAGGCACGTTGTAGTTATTATGTGATCTATGTGTATATAGTGCAGATGTATAGGTGGTTTGCAGGATTGTAAGGATGTATATAGTGGCAGTGTGTCTGTAGTAGTGGCATGAGCTAATAACTGAGTTGGATGTTGTGGGTAACCATGGAATGTATATGTAGAAGTATGTTATGTTTATGCAGGTATGATTAGAAGAACTGTTAGGTCCATTATACGAATAGTTCATGTCGAATTTTCAAGAAAAATATCAAGCTATTAAGCAAGTTAATGTAACACCCGAATCATGTTCCGCTGCAATTATGTTAATTCATCGGTTAGGTGCCATGTATAGGTTAGGGTGTTACAAGTTGGTATCAGAGCCCGGTTTGCCTTCTGCATTATAGGTATGCTACCTTTTTCTCTTGGGACGTCGCGAACCCCAAAAGAGGGGAGGTATTCCATACCCGTACTTGCACTGGCGATCGAGCGGTCGTGTCTTGTGTGGTGTACTGTTAGTGGTCCACATGCATCATGGTTTGAAATTTGCATTGAATTTTCAACCTCTTCTTCAAGTAATTTCATTAAGATTTGTTTCAAGTAGTGTATGGATCAAACTAAGGCCAATGTTGTCCCTTGTAGTTCGCATGGAAGCGCAGGTAGTCCCCCTACCGATCAGTCGAGAGGTATGGTGGTTGCTGAAGTAAAACCAGAGGTCTTGGATTATGCTAAGATGAAAAGTTTAGGTGGTAAGGAGTTTGATGGCATGACTGATCCGGAGAAGACTATGGACTGGTTGATGGAGATGGAGGATGTGTTCGAGTATATGTATGCTACCCCAGAAGAGAAAGTACAATATGCAGTTTTCTTGTTGAAGGGGTATGCAAAGAGTTGGTGGTTTTCAGTATCAAGAATTAGTGGGCAACGAGTGGAGTGTACTTGGGATCAGTTCTTGGCTGCCTTTAAGACAGAGTTTCTTCCTGAGGCATTTGTTAGAGCAAAGACTAATGAGTTCGCCAGCCTTAAGCAGAGAGATATGACGGAAACCCAATACACTATCAAGTTTGTTCGACTTCTTTATTTTGAGGATGGCTTGGCTGACACGGAGAGGAAAAAGAAGCAAAGGTATTTACATGGTTTGCGACTAGGATTGAAGGAGAAGATCCACAGGGTGGATGAAGAGAGCATGGCCACTATTAAGGAAGCAGCACTTAAGTATGAGGCATATGAGGCTGAGGGACGTGAAGAGGCAGAAAGCCAAAGAAGAAGATAGGAAAAGGAAGGCACCAATACAAAGTGGGAGCTATGGTGGACCTCGATATCCTATGAAGAGGGGTCCTAACACTAGTTGGAGGATGCCAGCTCAATCTTCTACTGCATCCTCTTACCAGAGACCAGCAGGTTTGGTTCCATGAGCACATCTCGTTGAGACCCCTGTTTTCTTATAATTCTTTTGCACATCTCGTTGAGACCCCTGTTTTCTTATAATTCTTTAACAGCTCATGAGCTAAAAGAATTCCATCTCCTATTTTCCTCCCCTTCACAAATGCAGTCTGTGCACTACTAATGAGGTCAGGCAGCACAATGGATAATCTGTTGGCTAGGACGTTCAAAACAATCTTGTATAACACATTGCAACACGAGATAGGCCTGAAGTCCTTCATTTCTGCAGCTTGAGTCTTTTTAGGTATTAAAGCCAGAATGACAGAATTCACAGGTGAGGGCATCACCCCTTCCTCAAAGAAATATTGGACTGCTTCAACAACTTCATTACCAATCAAACTCCAACTGTTCTTATAGAAAAACACATTAAAGCCATCAGGTCCAGGGGCCTTCTCACCAGCCATTCCAAAAACAACATCCTTAACCCACTGAAAGGAACAGGCTTAATTAGTAATTCTTGCTGAGAATCATTCAACTTCCTTTGAATCAAATTATGAAGGTCAACATCGTGAACATCCTTGCTACTTCCCAGAAGATTAGCGTAAAACCTCACTTCCACATTAGCAATTTCATCCAAAGATTCAACCATATCACTATTCTCATTCTTCACCTGCCTGATTGTAATCACAACATATCTTGACTTCACATAATTGAAAAAATACCTTGTGTTTCCATCTCCTAACTTAATCCAGTCAACACGAGATTTCTGCCTCAAAATACTCTCCTCACTTTGCTTAAATTGCATAAAACCTCCTGCAACTCCTGCAATTTTTGAAATTTATCATCTGTTGCAATATTGAAAAGATCTAGCTTAGCATCAACAACCTTTTTCTGTGCTTCTTTAACTCTGCTCTGAATATCTGAATAACATTCAGCATTGAGCTTTTTCAACTCCCCTTTTAGAAGCTTCAACTTCTTACATATTCTGTAAACAAATATCTCCACTCAGACTAGTCTTCCAAACCTCCTCCACAATACTTCCATACCTTGAATGAGAGGTCCAGCAAGAAAAGAATTTAAACGGCTTTGGTTGAGATTGACTATCAAAAGTTGATTCCAAATAAACAACACAATGATCTGATTCACTGGAAGGGAGAACATTAGCCTTACTTCGAGGTAACAAACTCTGCCAAGAAACATTAACAAGCAACATATCCAGTTTTCTTGCAATAAGATCATCTGACATGTTATTCATCCATGTAAAGGCAGGTCCATCTGAGACATGCTCCATCAATTCACAATCTCTCACACACTCTCTAAAGTCATCCATACTATCAGAACTAGCTGGCCTGTTAAAAGCCTCAGAAGGATCAAGGTAAGCGTTAAAATCTCCCAGAGCACACCAAGGAACACTACTCTGCTTCAAATTTCTCAACCTGTCATAAAGTCTCTTCCTCTCACCTTTATCAATAGAAGCATAGATAAAAGTGCAGAAAAACGGGTTAGGCATGTCAAACTTAACATGAATATACTGAGAACCAACATCAACAACCTTTAAGGGAACATCCTTCTTTCAGAGCAACCAAATTTTTCCAAAATCTCCATCAAATACAAACTCTGCCATCCAACCTTCAAACCTTTCTTCAAATAAAGCAATAGTTTTAGCTTTTCATACTCTAGGTTCCAGAATTGCAACTATATCTAGCTTATAGTAATTAATAAACGAAAAGACAGCTGAATATTTACTAGGCTTATTAAAACCTCTAGTATTCCAGTCTAACACTCTCATCGACATTTATTTTTCTGAGTCTTAACCCCTGAGACCACCTTCTGTTGTACCTGAATAACCTTCTTACTTACCAACTCCTTATCTGACATTTCATCACTGCTCACCTGCTCCTTTTCATTCTCCGGACAACTATAAATTGCACCTCATCCTCAGTGACTATTTCCTGCTCAAGGCTACTTAGAATTCTAAGTTGGCTAGGTGACTCCTTCACTTGCAAAGAAGTCTCGAAGTCATTGTCTGGCCCCCCTCCAACCCCCTGCACAACAATACCAGAGCCTGGTGCTTCCATCCCTCCTACTGGAGATGCAGAAGCATTTCCAATTCCAGCATCATTCACAGATACGACTTTGGGTTGGGATGTAGAAACAGACTGCAGAGACTTGTCCAAATTCTTCTTTCTATTCTTTCTCCTTTTCTTAGTCTTGCTAGTCCCTGTACCTGCATCATTAGCAGATGGCACTTTCACTATCTTAGAGCTACTAGGAGTCTCACAGACCTTTTTAGCTTCCTCCGGGATACAGGACAAAGCCTTCTCCCCAGAAGTGGAAGCCCCAAAATTGCTCAGCTCCTTACCTCCTGCTTGGTCCTTGACAACCCAAACTTTCCCTCCAGCCACTGGCAATGCCTCCTTACTCTTAATATCATCACCCTTCTTATACTCACGAACTTGGAAGCTAAGTACCTCAACAATCTCAATTACATCATCCTCTACTTCTACCTTAACAATCTCTGGACATGGAACAGATTTATCACGCAGAACACACACTCCCACATTTACCCCTTCTCTTACAAACTTGTTTAAAGGCTTTCCAATCTTACTCGAGACCCAACTGATTCCCTCCACTGTAATAAGTACCGGCAGCACATTCTCAAGCAGAATCCATTCTGGAGTGGCCTCAAGCAAAAATCTTATAGGTTTAATCCCATTGAACCACCTCCTTAAAACCAATCCAGAGTTGTGGATATGCCAAGACTAGGGTGGCTGAAACGGTTTCAGTTATGGTCAAACCAAATTGGTGACCGATTTCAAATCGGTTTCGATGACCGATTAACCGAATTCACCAATTCGAAATCGGTTGTGGTTATAGGATTCAGCCCATCGGTTACATACCTCTAATTCGGTCATTGACCGAATTGCCCGATTTGACCGAATTGATTGTTGCCTCTGCCGAAGTGCTGATTCCTAGGCTGCTGCTCTGAATCTTCTTCTTCCTTCTTCCTTCTTTTTCTTCTCAGATTGGAACCAGACCCAGATTTGCTTCTCTTCTTCCTCCCTTCTTCTTCTTTACTTCTTCTCGGATTTGAACCAGACCAAATCTGCTTCTTCCCTTCTTCTTATTCTTCTCAGATTCGCACTAGAGCAAGATCTATTTTCCTTATTCTTTCTTCTTCTTCTAAGATTTGAACCAACCCCAGATCTGCTTCCCTTCTTTTTCTTCTTTTTCTTCTTCTTCTTCTTCTTCTTCTTCTTCTCAGATTCGTACCAGGCCCAGATCTGCTCCTTTCTTCTTCTTCTTCTTCTTCTTCCTCCTCTCTTCTTCTTCTTCTTCCTCCTCTCTTCTTCTTCTTCACAGATTCGAAGGAGATCCGAGATTGCTACCCTTCTTCTTTCCTCTTTTTTCTTCAGATTAATCCCAGATCAGGATTTTTCTTAGAAGATCCAAAATCCATACCTATCCATTCCCGTTTGATTCGGTCAACTCGGTTGATCGTGACCGATTTGAATTCGGCCACGATCAAACCGAATTCAAATCGGTCACGGTCACTGATGACACTCGATTTGACGTGATTATCTGCCTCATTTAAGCGACATTTCTTTGCTTAAGACATGGTTTTTAGGGTAGAATGACGAATATTCAATCAATTGCCCTATCTCGTGCCATTTGTGTTACCTTGGCCCTTTTCGGGTCTATTTGATGGTTTTCTAGTGTTTTTGCGTAAGCACAGGTTTTTGTCGTCAAATAAAGTAGCCATGGACGTGTCTAAGGCATAGGAACATCGAGGAAATGAACCGGAATCGATCAAAGGAACCAATCAAAGTCCAACCAAAATCCTGCCCGATTACAAAGACACTTTCGCCGAAAATGTCCTATGGATTTCGGCAAAAATATTAGTGCATTCAGACTGGTGCCAAGACAAAGGAGATTTCGCCGAAACTAAGTATATGTTTTCGGCGAAAACATTAGTGCAAACCGGCTGATGTCAAGTGAAGAAAGTTTTCGCCGAAAATTTTGAGTTTTCGGACCGAAAAGGATGAACAGAAGAATCAGTCGGCGGACGTCCATTCACACAAGAGTTTTCGCCGAAACCACCCCTATGGTTTCGGCGAAAATACCATCTCAGCCCGGCCCAACTAGGGTTAAGTATTTATACTTAACCCGGCGGCCAATAGAGGGGATACAATTCATAATTCGAAAAACACAACTTTTCGAGATCAGTTTTTCTCTGAAGTTCTGGAGCGAAGAGTTGGAGTTCGAAGAGCCGGATAGAGATCGTGACGCCATCCCTTCCATCTCGGAGAACCGGAGCTAGGAGTGTAACTTACCAAAGATCGGAGTCTGTCAGAGTCGTCCGAATTAGGTTTTTCAGATCCTTTTTTGTTCTTCCTTTGAATGATGAACTCTTTCTTTGTCTTTGTTTCTTTTGTAATGATCATGAGTAGCTAAACTCGTCAGAGCTTAGACTAGATGAACCCTAAGTGACCCAGGGATTTAAAGCGGTCACGGATCGGCGGTGATTAGATTCGAAATTCAATCAGTTCTTTTTCATGTTTGATTCGTTCTTCATTGTTCATGTTTCTTGTCTGGATTGATCACCTAGATTAGATTCTTGCTAAGCTAAGGATAGAAGCAAACGCTCGCCTTACTTTAGAACATCGAATTGAACAATTAACCTTATAATTGGAGTGTGCCTTTCGTAGGAACCGGTTAGGGTTAATCCACTGCAAGAGTAACTCATTAATCATTAGTAATTGCACCAATTAATTAAGTCGTTGCGAGAGGCGACCGTACCCGGGTGGCTAGTTAATCTTGGTAGTTAGAACGGATAGAGCGAACGTTCGCCGGTCTTAAACCAAAGGGTAAGGAGTTATGGTGGTGTCTTAGTAATTGATTGAATAAGAATCGAAATCCGCTGATATGTTGATTGCCAATGCTCTGGGGAACGAAGGGGGATTCAAAGTCTAAGTTCGTCTGTCTTTCTTGTTTCAAAACCCTAATTCTCAATCTGCTTTAGCTTAATTTGCTTTAATTTTCCTGCATTCCTTAGAATTAGAAGTCGTGGAACTCACACCACGCACAACGTGTTTTCCTTGAGTAATTTGTTAGTTCTGAAGTAGCCAATCAATTGAAGGCCCGTGGAATACGATCTATCCTAGCTCTTGAGCTTGATAGTTATTTGATAGAACCAGCTCAGCACAACGACGGTTCTCATCGAATTGGCGCCGTTGCCGGGGACTTCTTTTGATTGTTGAAAGAAGATCTGGCAATTTATTCTTCTATTTTCCATCTTTCATTTTTCCATCCACTTCGATTTTACACTGGTTTTGTTTGTCTTTGTTATCTGTAGGTTTACAGGTGTATGCCTCACCGTCCTTGGACTCGCTCTCAGACCGAACAGGCTAAGATTGCAGGGAATCCAGGCAGTTCTGCTACACCTCTACGATCACAGATTCTGAAGGAAGGCAGATCCAATCCATTCATCACTCCGATCAAGATCGAGGAACCGAAGGAGAGTTCCTCATCTCCGTCTTCACCACACTCTTCATCCGCTTCATACACCGAGTCACTTTCACCGCCTCCATCTCCCACCATGACCGATAGATTACCACCAAACGGCGATCAACCGCCGCCACCCCCACCTGCACAGAAGAGTCTAGCAGACTATAACAAGCCGAGCGCGACTAGCGTTCGATCTGCCATTGCCGTTCCGCGCATTGAAGGAGATCCTGACTATGAGATCAAAATTCCATTCTTGACCATGATCTCTAGGGATTTACAGTTTGAAGGCAGGCCCCTAGACAATCCGTGCATTCATCTTGCAGACTTCCTTGATCTCTGCAGTACTATTAAAAACGGAAACCTCGACAAAAACACTCTTTGTCTGAGAGCTTTCCCGTTCTCTTTGAAAGGCGCTGCTAAGAGGTGGCTTACTGGCAAACCACCTGGCTACTACACTAACTGGGATACTCTGGCTCAGGACTTTGTTGAAGAATACTTCCCTCCGGCCAGAACGACCGCCATCAAGGACAGCATCGCCAGATTCTCCCAGAAAGAAGGAGAAAGTTTATATGATACTTGGAATCGGTTTCAAGAACTCCTCTACACCTGCCCTCATCATGGATTCGAGCAGAGACAGTTAGCTGAAATCTTCTCTCGAGGACTTCGAGAAGAATCTGCCAAGTGGGTCAATTCTCTAGCTGAAGGGGATTGCACTACACTCACCCCTGAAGCTGCTCTCCTGCACTTCGCAAACTGTGCCTCCAAGTCAAGGAACTGGGAGCGACAATATGAAGGATCGAGGAGCAAGCTAGATTTCGAAGCAGCTATCAAGGCAGAGGTAGAGAAGCATTTGAAGAAGTCTACCACATCAATCAAGCCACCGGCAGCTTCTGTCTATGTTGCCAATTGCGAGTGGTGTGGAGCTTGCGCACATAACGGAGGCCGTTGTCAGAATTTTGGTAAAGCAGAAATCTGGTCTGCCGAAGAGGTAAATTTCATTCAACAAGGCTTCGTCAATAATCAGAACGGTTATGCTGGTTACCGTAACTTCAGACAGCAAGGGACCTATCAAGACAGACCTCCCTACAATGCTGGCGCCAATCATAACCAGAACCAGAACAACCGCCCGGCTGGTCCAGCTCAGGATCAGAAGTCTAATCATCCGCCGGCAGGTGCCTACCAGCCGCCGCATCGCAATCCGGGTAACTATGGAACTGCTCCTGGCAATCGCCAGAACCAATACTTCAATAATACCTATCCAGGACAGCAGCAGCAAAGAGAGAACAATGTCAGTGACCTGGATAAGAAGCTCAGCCAGATCATCACAAGACTCGATGATCATGACAGTCAGTTCAAGGCTCAAGCTCTTCTTAATCAAGAACAAATAGCATCTGGACAACGGATTGAGCAAGTCGTGAACAACATCTCGAGCATGCTAGCATCTGGTCGACCATTTGGCCAGCTTCCAAGCCAGACAGAGCCAAACCCGAGAAAAGAACAAGCTAAAATGGTAACTTGCTCGAAAACTTCCGAACTTAATTGTTGATGCTTTTCTGTTTTACGCAGGATCGCTGAAACGCCAGAAGAAGAAGAAGAAGAGGAGCGGGAACCAGCGCCTAAGGATGATCCTCCTCTTGCACCATACGTCGTGAAGCCTCCTTTTCCTAGAGCACTGCTACCAAACGCAAGGATCGAGACTAGCATGAAGGGGAACAAGGAAGGATACCCTGACATTCGTATTAAGAAACCTGTCTCTCCATATCCAGCTAAGTTATCTGATCCTGGTTCTTTTACTTTACCCCTGGTCATCAATGATGTTGAAATTGAACGTTGCTTAGTTGACCTAGGAGCATCTGTTAATGTCATGCCTGTGAGCTTGTTTAAAAAGTTAAACCTAGGAGAACTTGAACCACCTAGTATGCAACTTGTCTTTGCTGATAGATCGCTTAAAACCCCTAAGGGAGAAATCAAAGATGTTGTTACAAAATGTGGTCCGTTCACATTTCTAGCTGACTATGTGATTATGGATACCGGTACAGGAGATTCAACCATTCTTATAGGTCGACCGTTCATGGCTACTACTGGAATGAATATTAATGTTCCTAATGGTTCTTTGACTTTAAGAATTGGTAAAGAAACAAAAACGTTCCGTCTTAAAGATGACATGAAACATGACTTTAGGAATGAAGAATCTCACTGCCTTGCTGTTGAAACTGTGGAGTTGACTCCGGTCAACTCCGTTACTAATGCTTCTTCCAGTGTCTCTAGATCAGTTGTTCCTGCAGGTATTAAACAGGTTACAAAGAAGAAGCCAGAAGCCTCGGTTCAGAAGCCACAAAAGAAGAAGGAACTGCAAGCCTCTTCAAAACCGCCACACAAGGAGTCGGGTAGATTAAGGAGGAAGAATCACAAGGAGAAGCAAGCTCAAATGGTCTGGAGACCAAAAGCTCTGCCGTCTTCCACCAAGCCAGCTGCACCACCAATTCGTTCCGAGAAACCGGCGCCGGAACAAGTATGGAGGGAGAAGCCGAAAGCCTCTCCTAAGGAAGTACTAACGATCACCGATCCTGGTGATACCAAGCCGAAGACTGAAGTTAAGAAGAAGCCGACAGTCCTCAATCCTTCCATCGTCGTACTCAAGAAGGATGATCTCTCTAGAGAGCTGTTCGGACCATTCAAGTTCGTTGATCATCTTCCCGACGGACGTACCAAGCTTTTGCATGCAAACGAGAAGAAATTCACGTTTACCGGAGAAGTCCCGAAGCTGTACTTCATGAACTCCGACGCGAGCGTGAAGGAGAATCTTAGTTGGGATGTCTCCTAATACCGTCCAGGTATCGTCCAGCTCAAGGACGTTAATAAAAGAGCGCTTCGTGGGAGGCAAACCACGGCTGGAGTCAGTTTTGTTTTGTTTCAACCTTGGTCTTTTAGAGTCGGTTCGGGAGAGCCAAAAGTGTCAGTTTGTTTGAGTTATTATTTTTCGTGTGTAGTCTGTGTGTCATAGAGTCAGTAGCAAGTTGATTGAGGTCGTTCCGATTTTTCTGGATTTAACGGTGATTTTCTGAAGTTGGCCTGATTTGCGAAAATATTTTAAACCCGAACAGTTCAAAATTTTCGGCGAAACTACCAGTGTTTTCGGCGAAACCGATTTTCAAACTTCGAACCTGTTTCTCCTGTTTCTCTTTTTCGGTTCGAAAACTTTATGATTTCGGCGAAACCATTTCAACCAAGATTTTCGGCGAAACCAAGCTTAAATTTTCGGCGAAACCACTGCCCTATTTTCGCCGAAACTGATTTGAAATTTCACCTAATTATCCTTTATAATTCGGACCAACTCCTCTCTCACCTTATCTCACTTTCGCTCATATCACCGAAACCCCCCCTCTTTAAAAATATCGCCGCCGACCATCCATTTTCAAACCGCCGCCGCCATCGTCGACCGCCGCCGCTCACTCCCCCTCCTCAATCCGATCCCACCAAGCCCTAGAACAACCAAATCGGAGCTTTGCAGCTCCAGTTCACCGAAAACCTAGTTTTCAACGTTTTTCACCGATTCCTCCCAACCCGTTCAGTTTTTGTTTCCATGGCTTCAAGGTAAAGTGCATAACTTTTCAATACGAATCTTTTGACATATGGATTGCTGAATTTCGTCGGGGTTGACTTTCAGTTGACTTTTCGGTTTACCTCGTTTTGCGTGCCAACTGTTTCGTGTGAACTAGGATGGACTGAACTTATAGAACCGTTCTAGGATGCTTAGGGAATTCCGTGCTTAATTTCCATATCCTTTGGTCATGTGTTGCTATGCATACGATTGATTCGTTGTTTTGTTGACTTGTGAGATATATCGGTTTGTCGTTGACTTGTTGTTGATCATTTGGCTATCATAAGTGTTTATTCTTGTTCATATTATCGTGCCGCCATTTGAAATCTCATGATACCGTTACTTTCCAAGTTGTGATAGTCTTGCCATGATTAGGGTTCAATATGACTTAATGTTGACTTTCTAAAAATGTCGGTTTGAATTTTTGAACTCTGATTGCGTTTCCCTGATTATAGCTGTTCTTAAGACATGTGCTCTATTGTCTATGATTATCGGTTACTCCGCTTTAATTACCCCACTTAGTTTCCCTCGTTTCCTTGTGAAATTGAGTTTTTCTACTAAGTGTGGGGTAGGATCTTAGTTGACTAATCTGGTTTCATTCTGGTTTTAGGAACACTTTTGAGCGCAGGACTAAGGCACGCCTTGATGGCGCCTCGAGCTCAGGAGCTGCCGCTCCCGTCACACCCGCCATTCTGGGTCCCCCACCTGCACTCCCTCGCCATGCTGGATACCATCCCACCATCGCCCGTCTTCCGGACTTCTACTTTGAGAACTTCCAGAAGATCGCGCACATCCGGGGAGCTGACGTGCGTCCTTTATCCATGGAGTCGCTCCAGGAGCATGACGAGGATTCCTACCGGAACGTGCATGACGCCTTAGCACCGGCCGGTCTCCTAGAGCTGACCACCATAGCCGCCGAGTTCCCAGACATTGCTCTCCAGGATTTCTGGGCGACATTTGACTTGGACGAGCATAAGAAGAGACGGGGCCAGAAGGTGATCACTTTCTTTCTTGGTGGGGTGTACAGGCAGCTCACCTACGATGAGTTTGCCGCTCATCTGGGCATCCCCTACGAGCACTATCACGATCACCACCTCGGTTGGGGCGAGGATGATGACGACGAGGCATTGCACGCCCTCTGGAGCCACATGACAGGCGTGCCTGGCGATCGCCTCAGGAAGAACAACTCAGTTAAGTCCCTCTCTCACCCGCTCTATAAGTTTATTCATATGGTTTGGCGGAGGTCACTTTTATATGTCAGAGATAAGGATCGCCACCATATCCTTAAGGAAGAGCTCATGCTTCATCGAGCCATCCGAGAGAGCTACCCTCTCCACCCCGGCTGGGTGCTAGCTCACATCTTCAGCCTGAGGATCAAGAGGAAGAAGCAACCACGCAAACTCTTGGGAGGCAACTTCATCGGTCAGCTCATCCTCTCCTTCGGCATCGACCATGAATATGGTCCTCACATTCCACGACATCCAGTTCGGACCGTTGGAGGAGACTTGGCGGTCGAGTACGACTTAGAACTCGACCTCAGTCCCCATGTAGCAGCAGATCCTCCACTCCAACCTGCGGTCGAGTCGGAGGACGACGATGATGCTGAGGAGCAGCAGCCACAGCCGCCGCCCGAGTTTCAAGATTACATACCCTCGCCACACCATGAGGCAGGGTACATCCACCAGTCGCCGCCATACATTCCAGATCCATACCAGGCACAGCAGCCTCAGCCTCGACCGCATCCCGCGGACATTGGTGAGCTGTACGAGTGACTGCAGGAGTGGCGCATCACCGACAACGCCACTCAAGAGGCTAGGTGGACTATTATGCAACAACACATGCGCCGAGCCGACCGGCGATATGAGCGACAGCTGGAGTGGCAGCGACAGCTCGGCGATTACTTCCACTTCCCCCACCCCGACACCTCTGACCAGTGATGATCAGGTGGTGTCCTTTTCCTTATCCTTTCTTTTTATTTATTCTTTTCGGACTTCGGTCCAACTTTTTTCTGTGTGGATCCGGGGCACTTGTCCCGGTTTCCTTTTTATGTTTTATTTGTTTTCGTTTTGTAGGCAGTTGAGAGATTCCCTTTGCTTCACTTGAGTAGATTACCTCCGCTCCGAGGATCCGTGCTCATCCACTACGCCAATCATCTCGGTCCAGGTTCTTCCATTCCACTCTGAACTCTAGAATTAGTCCTGTGAGGACACAGTCCGATTTAAGTGTGGGGTAGGATGCTAGAGAACCTTGCATGAACTTGATTGCCCTTGATTGTGTTTTGTGTGCCTCGTGATTCCATTCCAGTCTCTCTAGCATTAGAATGGCTCAGTTCTTGATTTTTGATGTTAAGTTGTTGTTCAACCTTTCATAATGATGCTTAGACTGCTTAACCTAGAACTTGAGAACCAACCCGTATGCTTTGATGCTAAATTGCCTGGTCATAACAGAATTTTTAAAATCACACTTGTAGTTTGTAGCCTTGATTGCATGAAAATGATCGAATCCGACTAGCAAACCAACTGTGAGCTTTTGATCCATTGCACGTAACTTGCAATTTAAATTCTTTCTGAGTGGTTTTCTGTTTACTTGAATGAGTTAGAATTTGCATGAGACCTACTCGAGACCACACGATGACACGAGTTCTAGAAGGATAGGGGCACCTAGATTCAGCTACTAAGCCAGATAGCCTACCTTAACGATAAAATCCACTAGGTTTAGACCCTTGAGCTTGGCCTGTTCTTTCGGTTCGATAATACATTACAGCCATTTCCCATTTCTTTCATTCCCCGTTGATCCCCTGTGGTTGTAATTCTAGATTGACCTACCGGAAGTCGGTTTGTGGTAACCTGCCTATAGCCATTAAACAGGCGGTCTTAGCTAATATGTCCAGACGTGTAAACCCCTCTAGCAACTAAAAGATAAAAATCGGCACAAAACAAAAAGAAAAAAAAAATTTCGAAAAAAGAGAAAAGAAGAAAAATCAGAAAAAGTTCAAAGTTTAGTTCAAATAAAACGTTCTTCTCCCTACAAATGGAAGAACGAAGTCGTAAGAAAAGTTGAAAAGAAAAATGTATGCAAAAGAAAAAGAATAAGTGCTAGGTTGCTTGAGGGTATCATAGGACGAGCGTTCATCATTCCACCAGTGTTTGGTTAGACGGTAGGAAGCCATAGATTAGATTCGAGGGAAGTTAGTCGAAAGCTACACCGCACCAAGCCATCATCATTCATTCCCATCATCCATCTCATTATAAACCCGAGTAGTGTAGATTTCATTACGGTCCTAGCAGGGAAGTCCTTCTTGACTAGATACTCGTGTTGTCACAGTGGTGGAGATGTGGTCGAAATACAAACCTATGACAGAATTCGGTAACAGAAAGTGATCGAGAGCAGAAACACGTCCTTAAACACAGAAGAGTGAGAGTTCCCATTGTACTATACATATCCTGTGTGAGGAGTCTGGTCGGTCAGGTCAAATTCGTGCATAATTGGTTGCTAATTACTTGTCGTGTGCAGTTTATTAGTGAGACTAGGTAATTTGGCTGATCTGTATGCATGTTAGGTTTCTTGTTCTAGGATCGACCTGTCTAATAATTCATTGTGTTTGATTGAGCTCTAATTTAATCTATCTTATCATTTATGAACATGAGCGTTTCTATTCAGTTTGCTTGAGGACAAGCAAAAGCTCAAGTGTGGGGTATTTGATGACACTCGATTTGACGTGATTATCAGCCTCATTTAAGCGACATTTCTTTGCTTAAGACATGGTTTTTAGGGTAGAATGACGAATATTCAATCAATTGCCCTATCTCGTGCCATTTGTGTTATCTTGGCCCTTTTCGGGTCTATTTGATGGTTTTCTAGTGTTTTTGCGTAAGCACAGGTTTTTGCCGTCAAATAAAGTAGCCATGGACGTGTCTAAGGCATAGGAACATCGAGGAACTGAACCGGAATCGATCAAAGGAACCAATCAAAGTCCAACCAAAATCCTGCCCGATTACAAAGACACTTTCGCCGAAAATGTCCTATGGATTTCGGCGAAAATATTAGTGCATTCAGACTGGTGCCAAGACAAAGGAGATTTCGCCGAAACTAAGTATATGTTTTCGGCGAAAACATTAGTGCAAACGGCTGATGTCAAGTGAAGAAAGTTTTCGCCAAAAATTTTGAGTTTTCGGACCGAAAAGGATGAACAGAAGGATCAGTCGGCGGACATCCATTCATACAAGAGTTTTCGCCGAAACCACCCCTATGGTTTCGGCGAAAATACCATCTCAGCCCGGCCCAACTAGGGTTAAGTATTTATACTTAACCCGGCGGCCAATAGAGGGGATACAATTCATAATTCGAAAAACACAACTTTTCGAGATCAGTTTTTCTCTGAAGTTCTGGTGCGAAGAGTTGGAGTTCGAAGAGCCGGATAGAGATCGTGACGCCATCCCTTCCATCTCGGAGAACCGGAGCTAGGAGTGTAACTTACCGAAGATCGGAGTCTGTCAGAGTCGTCCGAATTAGGTTTTTCATATCCTTTTCTGTTCTTCATTTGAATGATGAACTCTTTCTTTGTCTTTGTTTCTTTTGTAATGATCATGAGTAGCTAAACTCGTCAGAGCTTAGACTAGATGAACCCTAAGTGACCCAGGGCTTTAAAGCGGTCACGGATCGGCGGTGATTAGATTCGAAATTCAATCAGTTCTTTTTCATGTTTGATTCGTTCTTCATTGTTCATGTTTCTTGTCTGGATTGATCACCTAGATTAGATTCTTGTTAAGCTAAGGATAGAAGCGAACGCTCGCCTTACTTTAGAACATCGAATTGAACAATTAACCTTATAATTGGAGTGTGCCTTTCGTAGGAACCGGTTAGGGTTAATCCACTGCAAGAGTAACTCATTAATCATTAGTAATTGCAACAATTAATTAAGTCGTTGCGAGAGGCGACCGTACCCGGGCGGCTAGTTAATCTTGGTAGTTAGAACGGATAGAGCGAACGTTCGCCGGTCTTAAACCTAAGGGTAAGGAGTTATGGTGGTGTCTTAGTAATTGATTGAATAAGAATCGAAATCCGCTGATCTGTTGATTGCCAATGCTCTGGGGAACGAAGGGGGATTCAAAGTCTAAGTTCGTCTGTCTTTCTTGTTTCAAAACCCTAATTCTCAATCTGCTTTAGCTTAATTTGCTTTAATTTTCCTGCATTCCTTAGAATTAGAAGTCGTGGAACTCACACCACGCACAACGTGTTTTCCTTGAGTAATTTGTTAGTTCTGAAGTAGCCAATCAATTGAAGGCCCGTGGAATACGATCTATCCTAGCTCTTGAGCTTGATAGTTATTCGATAGAACCAGCTCAGCACAACGACGGTTCTCATCAGTCACGGTTCCAGGAATCCAGTCCACTCGAAATCGATGACCGATCGAATTCGGTGCGGTTTAACCGAACCAAACGATTAGCCACCCCTAGCCAACACCGCTCCAGGATCCACTCACACAGCTGAACATATTGAAACTCCAATAGGTAGAAATTCACCGATAGAACAGAGATAGTCATCGGGCCTTCATAGCCCCACAAAAGACACGCCATAGCAGCAAAAACCCTCAATGGAGGCAGCGGCCGGGTGAACTGAGCAACCACCACACCCTAAAGCTTCTCAAATCCTTTATCAATCACCGCCTTTGGAATCTGAAGCACATCATTCACAACTACTGAATCTGGAATATCGATGAAGCTCAAGTCCGATTTCCGATCAGAAACTAGCTCGGACCAAGTCTACACGGTACTCTTAGATCCTTCCCCTACACTCGCAAGATCCATCTTCACTTAGCTAAACCAGCAAGACAGATAATCAATGAAACAATAACTAGAGAAATACACCAGAAAACAACAGAAATATAGAGGATCCAGACACGAATGGGTCTCCGGAGACCTTAGAGGCCCGCCGGTGATCCTCACCCAACCGGTGGAGTCCCCCCGGAGCGCTGTCACAGAGGGATAAACCCCCGCCGGCGGTGAGAATTGAGGAAAAATGCTGAAACGAAATCAGAGGAAAAAAATCGCCTCGCGCCCCACGCGTCAGTCCTAGACTTCAACTCATGGATTATTGTTTAGTTACTACGTAATTGGTACATTTATTACCTACGAATACAGCTAGATAACAAGTCAAGCGTCCACAAATTTTTATTACAGTTACACCACTCCCGGAATCAAACTTTAGATCCTTATCACTACCTTTTCTCGCCGGTGATTCTGTGAACACATCCATGAGTTTCTAGTACTCCAACCCTATACTTCAACATCTGCAGTTGGGCCACAACATCGTACTCCTTGCTGATGGTGCAGACCTCAACACCAACAGATGGTAGTGACATTTGTGGCTCGCAGTTACGTTGTAGATGCATATTCTCCTCCTGCAAGTTACAGACTTGGATCTGCAATTTATCTGCCATCCGAACGAGCTCCTCCTTCTCCATTAGGGTTGCTCCTTTGACCTCGTACCAGACGAAATAGTCACATCCCCCATTTGGGAAAAGTGGGCACCTAAAGAATTTTCTCCCTGGGTTTAATGACGTTCGAGAGATTCGACGGGCCGCCTGCATGCCACAACGGCACACGATGTCTTCGTTGTCGAAAAACAATTTGTCATGCTGGTGTCTGCTTCCTCTCACTGAGGCATCTGTGTTCTCGGTGTCTGCCTAAAGAATCCCTATTCATTCCAAATCGATAACGGAAATCACACTTGAATTAAATGAGGGTGAGTACATACCTTTCTTCATCGCCGGCAGCGGACTCATTAAGTCTCTGCCCATTTACACAGAGGCGGCAGATGAAAAAGAAAGAAGATGACTGCTCCAAAAATCAAATCCAACCACTCTACTCAATCCCAGCCAATCAAATTATATAGTCGGAATTGTACTCCAAGGGACTGCCCTCCAAACACGTGTCAACGGGCACACTGTCCCATGTTGTAGTTTCCCGCCTAAACAGGCTATCGGTGGTCCAAGTGTGCCTGTTCGGAAGTGATGGTTGGACCGAGTGGCCGAATGAACGGGTCTGTAGGCCGGTTAAAAATAGAATGAGTCAGCGTAGGGCTGACGTGGATCGCCTACGTGGGAAGCTGATTAGGCGCATTAGACGGAAAATATGGACGGAAGTAGATGGAAAACGTCTACGATAATAAGTTCTAAAATCAGTGTCTTATGCGATAAATCGTGTACGCTGATGACCGTTGTGATATTAACTGAAACGTTAGTGACTAACTATCGTAACTAACCCCCCCCCCCCCCCTTTCCCCAATGTCTTGAAAACCCTAAACCATGCACTACCATAAACCCTAAAATCCTAAGAATCCTAAAAATCTAAAATCGAGCCTTTTTTGGGCGAATTCGCATAGAAAGGGTATGGTGTTAGGGTTTTTTATAGACTGGTTAAGAGTCCGGTCAGTATGTCAGCCTGAGCAAAAAACACCCAGAAATTGGGCGTTTTTACTCGTTTTCGTAAATAGGTTAAAAACATTATTAAATTGGTACATAGTTATTTAATTATTACTACTTCAGTGAAACATAGTGTATTTCTATAAAGTATGAATAACCAAAAATAATATTTGTGAATAGGTGTAATAAATTTCATAATAAATGTATTATAAAAATAAAAAAGTAAAGTCATACATGATTAAATTTTCCTATAATGTTGATTCCAAAACTTATGAGGGATGAAGTATAAATGAGAAATTATAAGTTCTTTCTTTTTACTTAGAGTGAAAACTGAAGAAAAAATTATTGAGATAGAGAATAATGAATAAATTTTATTAGAAACAATATGGTAAAAGAAAAAATCATGAAATTCAATAAATATTTGTTATAGGATTATTAAATTTTAATAAAATATGGTAGATAGTTATTACTTATTATCGGTTTACCAATTCTAAAATATATGTGGATGCAGTATAAATGAGAAATTATAAGGTGTTTCTATGTGAGTGATAATTGTTTTAATTTAAATTTGTTAATATTTTATCATTAATTGTGTTGATTGGTCTATTGAGGCACCTTCCAATATCATTAGTAAATAAAAAAACTGGATGATAATTGGACGGAAAAAAAATCAATGTAGCTCCTTGACATAATTTTCAAGTCGAAGATCTTTGCATTATAAGTGAAACCCTATGAAATATTTTGTATGCATGTCCCTGTTATAAATGCTCGATTAATGGTTGGTAACTTGAATGAATGAACCTACCTATATATATTCATATTATCCATATATATATATATATATATAAGCATTATCTTAGTTCTAATAACCAAATAACCTTTGCATACCAAATGCATGTCCAGATACATAATTCCACACTTTACCTCAACTAACCTTGATTAATTGTTCGCCCCCAATAATAAGTTTAAAAACTAAACGTTATAATCATATTTTTAATAACAATTGGTGTGGTTTGTTGTATACATTACAATGGATGAATTTGAGAATTTCACTATACATCTAATCTTAATCTTAATAATCTTAATAGTGGTATAGTATATTTGATTTTGATACATGGGTTAAAATTCTTCTCACAAATTTTCACATCATCATTCATTTTTTAAATCAAAATTCAATTATTTAGTATTTACTTTCATTTTATTAAATATTGAATGCTCCCAAATTAAATACCTTATGAATGCAATTATAAATACTTTAATGTCAAAATATATTATTTTGACATAAATTGTATAAGAATAATATAATTTTAAGTTTTTATGTTTTATAATTTATAAGAAAAATAAAAAATCTTACATAGAAAATTTTGATTGAATTTTTTTTCTTTATCTATTTTCTAATAAATATTCATTTTATTATAGTTTATAAACATGAAAAATATTAAAAATGTGAATTTAGGAGAAGTATGGTCCACTAGATCACGAGTTAATATTATTATGAGTTATAAATGTTGTGGATTCTTTGTTTTGTATATCGGTTGGAGGGCCATTGCCGTCTACTTAAAATATGAAGGACGTTTTGCTATAGACGTTATGTTGAAATTTAGTGGAGCTATACGAGCTAATTAGCTATACAACTTGGGTAGTTTCGAAACAGTAGTGGGGTTTATATGGGATGACATCGAGAAGCGGGTGATGGTTTAAAAGAAGAATATGATTTTGGGTATAACGAATACATGATTCTCATCCATGACTGGATTCTAGATATCCAACACCAACACGATATAAAGATATGAATTTGGATTTAAAACATGTGTGTCATATATATCCATTTGAAATGAAACATACATGTAATGTTACCGGCCTAATACCCTAAAATGACACCAACTATACGGTTAATATAAGAATATACACCATCTATTTGAATTACATTGTGCGTCACCATCTATTTCATTTTTTTACCAACCTAACACGCCGTTACTCTCCGTTATCTAGTCAGCATAATTAGACACGGTGGGCTATTGAAAATGTTGCGTGGCGACTAGTCATTTGCCACATCGGACCGGTCAATGGAAGACGTGGAGAGTAACTAAGGGGTAAAAAATCTTATCACTAACCTTATCTGTTCATCTTCTCTCTCCACTCTTTCTCTTCCTCATCTTCTCCAAGTCCGACAACGGACAACTGAACCGGTTGCTCCACTTCTCTTTTCTCCATAAATCTTTCTTTCCCCTTTTACTCCCACAGCCATAGCCACCGCCCTGCTACACCTACACCTTCTTGTTTTACCTTTTCTTCACACATTTGATTTTATCCATGACCATCCCTTGTGCTCCATTCATGTCCTCCCAAAATCTATCTCCATCAACTTCCAATCCCCCCATATCCCCGTCATCCTCACTCAAGAAGAGCTCAAAAAAATCGGTTACTCTCCAGTCTCCACCGCTACAAGGCGCTCGACTTCGTCCAATCTGACATGGTGGTTGGCTTCGGAATAGGCTCCACCGCCAAGAACGTCGTCGACCGCATCGTCGAACTACTCCAGCAGGGCAAGCTGAAGGACATCATCGACACCCCGACCTCCAAATAGACTCACCTCCAGGCCTCCTCTCTCGGCATCCCTGCTCTTTGATCTCGACTCCCATCCTACCGTTGATCTTGCAATTGACGGTACCGACGAAGCCGACCCAAATCTCAATCTCGTGAAGGGATGGGGTGGGTCCTCACATTGGAGCAAGTGGGGCGATGCCTATGGAGATTGTGCCCTTCTGTTGTAAGTTCACGCAAGACAGGCTACATAATTAGGTTTCAGAGGTGGGGGTAACAAGATGAGATGGGGCTTGGTTAAAGGCTTAATACCCTAGAATTTTCTCAATTTTGATGGATGCTTTGTTTAAGCACGACGGTGAATTTCCGGCGGAGTTTCGGTCGCCGGACTTGGAAATTGACAACCATGTTTTCATGAAGCGGTTAAACGTCATCCCATCGGTGGTTGCGTGATTGTAGGCGCACACGATGGAGAATCTGAAGTTAGGGAACATAGTGATCTTCACGGCGAGGAGGGGCGAAAACACGACCGCGACGGGATTGAGGAAGAGTGCAGGGGAAGAGTTTTTCTTTATATTTTAATTTTGTATTTATTTGATTTTTTTGATGAGTTATAATAAAAAAAATGTCTAGTAGGATGTTAGTCTGGTTGTTATGTACAATCATCTAACACCGTCATGCCACGTAAGCTCTGGAATAGTAAAAACTAACGGCGTGCTAGTCTCGAAAAAAAGAGGCAAAGTTGGTGACGCACAATGTAATTCAAGTAGGTGGTGTATATTCTTATATTAACCGTATAGTTGGTTCATTTTAGGGTATTAGGCCAATGTTACCCGTCCCTAAACCCAATGGTCTTAAAAAATAAAAATGGAATGATTACTATTATTATTACAATAAAATACCGACTAACGAGTAGGGTACAAAACTAGTACTAACATTATGGAGATATACATATATCCAATCAAGTTTAGAGATAAAATATTAATGGTATTTATCTCTTGATTAATTAAAATTCATTTCTGAGTTCATTCTGTTGAAGGGAAGATTTCTTGTAACGATTCATTTCTTACAATATGATAGTTTTATTAACAAATTTGGAAGAAATATTTACCTTTATTGACCCAACCTACGTTTGGAATGCACAATGAGGAGATAGGATATTTGTTAAATGAAATACCATGTTCAAAATGTTCCATATTTTGAAGAATCCTAACATCTAACGTTTCCCAAAGTCAGATTTTGTCTTCTCTCCCTTATAAACCTGACCAACAAAATTCTCAAAAACCACAGCAAAAAAAAACTGAAAAAAAAGAAGAAGAAGATAATCAAATTAAATGGGGTTTCAAAGAGCTGATCTTGTTTATTATTGTCTCTTAGTGTCCTTCTTGTTCCAGAATGTAGCCTTTGGTGCACAGAAGAACTACATAGTCTACTTGGGATCCCACTCGCATGGCATTACCCAACTCTCCAACCCTCAGGATGTTGTTCAAGCTGTTACTGACTCTCACTACAATCTCCTTGGATCATTAGTTGGAAGGTATGGATTGATTATATGCAACTTTACATTTTTCATTTGATGTATGTTGATACTATATGTTGATTTCTGTGATATTCTGATAATTGCAGTGAGAGAGCAAGAGATGCACTGGGATACTCATACACATGGAACATCAACGGCTTCTCTGCCACACTTGAAGAGGAAGAAGCTGCTCAACTTTCCAGTAAGAACACTTGAAACAACATGTCAGATTTCATATTACACAATCCTTCACTTATCTGTGTATGTTAATGTACAGAACAACCAGGAGTGGTGTCAGTGTTCTTGGATCAAGGGAGAAAGCTTCATACCACAAGATCATGGGACTATATGTCACTTGAGAACCATGGTGCAGATCACCCTGGAAAGTTGTGGAAGGCTGCCAATTTCGGTGAAGGGACAATCATAGCCACCTTAGATACTGGTGTATGGCCTGAATCAAAGAGCTTTAATGATAAAGGATATGGTCCTGTGCCACCAAAATGGAGAGGCATCTGTCAGAACAACACCAAGGTTGGTGTCCCATGTAACAGGTAATATTAACAGCCAATATCTGTAAATTAAAGGGCCTTTTTTCGTGCCGGGTTAATTCAAATTCATTTGGATGCAGGAAGTTGATAGGTGCGAGATTCTTCAGCAAAGGTTACATTAGTGCAGGGGGGAAACCAGAGGATTCATTCGTATCAGCTCGTGACTCTGCAGGACATGGATCTCACACCTTATCAACAGCAGCAGGAAACTTTGTGCCTCAAGCTAAGATCCTCAATTCTACCGTAGGAATTGCCAAAGGAGGCTCGCCTAAAGCCAGAGTTGCTGCTTACAAGGTGTGTTGGCCTCCGATTGACGGAAATGAGTGCTTCGACTCTGACATCTTGGCAGGATTCGATGCTGCGATCAATGATGGTGTGGATGTCATCTCTGTGTCACTCGGTGGGGATCCTGCCGATTATTTCGAGGATTCCATAGCCATTGGCACTTTCCATGCTGTCAAGAACGGTATCGATGTTGCTTGCTCTGCAGGTAACGGTGGTCCTGACCATGGAACTGTGTCCAACGTTGCACCTTGGATCACAACTGTTGCAGCTAGCACCCTGGATAGAAAGCTTGAAGCTTATGCTCAGCTTCACAATGGCTTGCGCATCCAGGTTCTCATAACTTGGTTCAATTGTCCATTTTGAGTTCATTTTGCAAACATATACCCAATTGATTTCATTTTCCTTCCATATGGTAATAGGGAGAAACTCTTTCTGGATTCTGGGAAGGAGGAAACAAGACCTATCCACTTCGTCTCGCTTCTGAGGTTCGGGCTGCCAATGTAACCATAATCGATGCGTAAGTAAGACGTACCAACTTTTCTTGATTCGTAAATGAGCCAATGTTCGAGCTTCGAGTTGAATGGTAGGATTGTTAAAGGACATTCTATAGACTAATTATGATAATCTTCTGCCATCACAGCCTTTTGTGCAAAGCCAAGACATTGGATCCAAAGAAGACAAGAGGGAAGATAGTGGTATGCTTGAGGGGAGGAAATGGAAGATTAGAGACGGGAATTGAAGCTGCTTCAGCAGGTGCAGTTGGGATGATCTTCTGCAATAATAAAACATATGGTGATGAACTCATAGCTGATCCTCATTACCTGCCTGCTGTTCATATCAGCTACAAAGACAGCCTTTTGGTTTATCACTACATCAATTCCACCAAGTAATAACTTCTTTTAACACAACATAATCTCATTCTTCTTCCTTTTTTTTTTCTTCTTTTCTCACCACCACAAGTTGTGATCTTTTGGTCTTCTCCAAACAGGCATCCTCAGGCATACATTTCTCCTCTGTATTCAAAGCTCAACATCAAGCCTACTCCAGTCATGGCAGTCTTTTCCTCGGCTGGACCAAATTCCATTACACCTCATATTATAAAGCCTGATATTACTGCTCCAGGAGTGAACATCATTGCAGCCTACACTGAAGCAAAACAAACCGGGACAGACGCTGACCCTCGCAAGTTCCCTTACAACATTCTGTCAGGAACATCAATGTCTTGCCCTCATGTCGCTGGAGTTATTGGCCTCCTTCGAACACTCTACCCTCACTGGAGCCCCGCTGCTATTCGCTCTGCTATCATGACAACAGGTTAAAATTTTGAGTTCTGTGTGTCTGAAAGTCTGAAGCTTTATGTTTGTTTATATGACCCATTCCATTCATTTTGTTTGCTTAATTTCTGCAGCTAGAACAAGGGACAATACCAAGAAACCAATCCAGGATTTTTCCAAGCAGAAAGCCACACCATTCAACTACGGATCAGGACACATTAGGCCAAACAAAGCAATGGATCCTGGCCTAGTCTACGATTTAACAGAAGTTGACTACTTGAATTTCCTATGTGCAAGAGGATACAACCAGACAATCCTGAGGCTTTTCACAGATTCTCCTTACAAGTGTTCCAAACATACAGAAAACATCTTAAACCTCAACTACCCTTCGATCGCAGTCCCTAGGCTCCCATTGAAGGGTTCGATTACTGTGACTAGGAAGGTGAAGAATGTTGAGAACAAACCAGCTACATATGCCGTGTCGATTAAGGAACCAGAAGGGGTTTCGATTTCGGTGAAGCCTAAGGTCCTGAAATTCAATAAGGTTGGAGAAGAGAAGGAGTTCAAGGTGAAACTCAAGGCCAAGTGGGGTGGTAACATAAATAAGCATGTATTTGGAAGAATTACATGGACTGATGGTGTCCACTATGTTAGGAGTCCTGTTGCAATTTCTCATGCTTAGATGTTGGACAGTTGTTAATTATGTAGAGATAAATTTGAACTGTGTGACATCCCCATTTAACATATTGATTGGGGATGATCACAAACTACATTTAGCTTTTACATATAAGAGTGGAAATAAAATCTTTAGAAAAAAGTTACCAATGTAGAATATCATCTATTTTACTATGAGATCAGAGTATTTTTACGGTTAGGACACCCTTTATCGTCCTCTTGAGGCGGATTATGTATAATGAGAAATCTATAAGATTTCTTATATAAGATTTTCATTTTGGACCATTGGATTTTATAGTACCAATCCAATGGTTAATTCAATTTGGGTAGTTATAAGGATATATATGTCAAATATATTATTGAATAACTAACTAATTAGGATAGTTATGAAATAATTATTGTACCATATTAAATTTTGAACCCGTAATCAATTTTCAAAAATTAACTGCTTCTTCTATTTTTGGCCGACGCAATCAAATATCATTCTACTTTTCGTGGCCTACGGTGAGTAAACTCCGGCGTTGACCAAAATATGGCTATTTCAACCTCCGGCACGGTAGGAACCAGGCGTCGGCACTGCGGCTCTTCTCCTTCCTCGGCGTTGACAGTCCGTTGACGACGAAGCTTCATTCCGGCGAGTTTCCTTGCCGGCGGTGGGAGAACGGAAAAACTCATACCAGTACATCGTTAAATTTCAACATAATCAACAACACCTACATAAATAAAAAAATAAAAATAAGTGTTAAATTTCATAATGAATTGTGCAATTTTAAGATAAATGATATCATTAATATGAATGGTACAATTTAAATACGAATCGTACCAAAACATATGAATGGTACAATTTAACCACGAATGGTACATTACAAAAAAAATGATATTATATGATAATATCATTTTTAACTATATCGACTTCTACTGGTTCGTGGGTTTGGCGTAGGGTCCTGAAGTATAGGCACCTCTTCTTTACTCACTGCACTTTGTCCTCTGATGAAGTACGCTGGGATGGTGTTTTATATGATAAGATTTCCATTTCTACTATTTGGCAGTCGATTCGTGAAGTTCGTCCAAAGGTTGATTGGTATCAGCTGATTTGGGGATCTCATTGTATCCCTCGACACAGTTTTATTTCTTGGATGGTTGTTACGTAGACTCCCTACCAAGGATCGTATGATTTTGTGGGGTTTCCAGGTTGACCAAATATGTCTCTTATGCAAATCTACTGCAGAGAGTCGTGAACATTTATTTTTTGAATGTTCCTATTCTTTGGCTGTGAGTAGAAAGGTGTTGGACTATTTTCAGGACTTGCAGGATGGGAGCTGGATAGCCAATATTCCTAAGTTCTCTCGTCTGGGTCGAAGCAAAAGTTCAAAAGGGCTCGTCTGTCGAATTTTATGGGGGCTTGTAGTCTCTTATCTATGGAGAGAGAGGTGTTGCCGGCTGCATGGATCGACGGAGCGAAATGTGCAGGTTCTGGCGAGATTGATCATGGATGAGTTGAGTTTCTTAGCGGCTGGTAACACTCAGGTTGCTTCAGCCTTTAGCTCGTTAAGAGATTTTATAGTTTGATGTTTTCAGGGTTTTGTTAGTTCTGATTGTATTCTTAACATTGGGGTGCATCTGTTGATGACCCTTTCCTTTTGGAATGAAATTATTCTATTCATCCAAAAAAAAAATGATATTATTAATATGAATGGTACAATATCATTACGAATGGTACAGAAACACATGAATTGTACAATTTAGCCATGAATGGTACAATTTAGCCATGAATGGTACATTTTAAAAAAATACAACATATGAATGGTACAATTTAACTACGAATGGTACCGAAACATATGAATGGTACAATTTAACCACGAATGGTACATTACAAAAAAATGATATCATTAATATGAATAGTACAATATCATTACGAATGGTACAAAAACACGTGAATGGTACAATTTAGCCATGAATGGTATATTTTAAAAAAATACAACATATGAATGGTACAATTTAACTACGAATGGTACCGAAACATATGAATGGTACAATTTAACCACGAATGGTACATTATTAAAAAATGATATCATTAATATGAATGGTACAATTTCATTACGAATGGTACAGAAACATATGAATGGTACAATTTAGCCACGAATTGTACATTTTAAAAATTACATAATACAATTAATATGAATGGTATAATTACAGCGGATGGTACCACATTAATAAACGGTGAAATCATATCGATCACAAAAATATGCAAAGACTGCAATTCAGAAATTAGTGATATCAACAACAAAAAAACATCATTTCAAAAAAAAAAACAAAAAAAAATATTATGATTTGAATTAAAATTAAACGACAAGCATCGTGTTACTAACATTCGTCATCAACTTCATGAATACTACTCTCAACTTCATGAATACTACCAATGGCGGAGATAGGGGGAGCTAGGGGGAGCCACGGCGCCCCCTCCCCCGGTATCGAGTGTAAAATTATATGTAATATTTAGTACTTTCGGAATTTGGCGTCGAGGTATTTGAAGTTCGGCTCACCCACTACGATGTTTCGGTGAAATGTTGTCTTAAATTTTACGTAATAGTTACTCGGAATCAACTTATAATATGTAATAATTACAATATTTGATCATAAATCATCCAAATTTGAAGATCAAATTGCCGGTGGCACATATAATTCTTTTTTACTAATTAAGCAACTTATAATCAAACAATTTATTATGTATTTTTACGTAGTATTAGATTAATAAATTTTTTTCTACTACTATCCAATTTTGAATTTTTTTTTTTGCTGGTGGCACCCATTTTCATTTTATAATTTGGCTCCCCCTTATACCAATCCTGGTTCCGCCATTGAATACCACTCTGTTCGATTAACAAATGATCGTCCTTATTGGCTACATGTTCATCAACAAATGGTTCATTCACATCAAAATCATGAAGAACGTTATTCTTGTTTGAATCCAGTTCATGAGAGATTGAAAAAACTGAAAGAAACAAGTTGAGAAACCAAAGTTTTGACCAAGAGTGTTGTCTTTAGAAAAAAAAAACCCAAAACCACAAATAATCGCCCACTACCCACTACCACATTTGTGGATTTATAATAAATATAAATTGTTTTTTTTTAATTACTATACATTTACCGATATGACCTTTGGTACATTTAGTACCACTCGATTATGGTTATTACGGTTACAAATCCAACGGTCCAGATTCGAGTTCTTAAATAAGAAATATCAAGAATTTCTCACCTTAAAATCTCCCCTCTTGAGGACACCAATATTCACCATTCATTTTTCTTAGAGATATAAAGGTCAATATTAAATGAATATAAAGGTAATTTTGTTCTTCTGACAATTACAAATTTTTAGTAACTAATTAATTCCATTTTTTTTGGATGATCACAATTTCCATTTTCTTCACTTTCCCTAATATTTATTCAGAAGTATTAATCTTTATTTGGTAATCAATTTCCCTAATAATTAATTTAGCAATATCCTACATTTCTTCCCAAACTTTACTCCCTTTTTTATAAAATTGCTTACTAGTAGTCAATTTACCGTTGTGATTTTATGGAGATTACGACGACACTATTTATGGAGATTTTTTCGGAATAATTGCTCTTTTATTGTCTAAGAACTTCTTCAACTATTAACTTTTTTTAAGAAGTTATCATTATATCACATTATTTTACAATAAATTTTTACCTTATAAGTATATTCAACGTAATGACTTTGTTGCCCAATTTGGTTTTTGGTAAATTCATTCATTGACCGAATGTGATAAAAAAAATCAATTATTAGTCCAAAAACATGAATTACATGTGTAAATCGGAGAGAAATAAGTGATTCAAATGTCCAACTCAATGAATTAAGTGTATATACCTATGACTAAATGCTCAAACTCGTGATTTTTAAATGTCCCAAAACCATCCAATATTGTTAAAAATTGTCCAAAATAGTTTGAATTTGCTTATGGCTCATGGCTTATGGCAGAAGCTGCTGAAGCTGAGGGATATAGTGAAACCGTTTATCAAATTTGATGATGAAGGTGATGTCTTATGGGATGGGAGATATATGGCTAGGGCTGGAGAACGAGGCGGGTTTGGGTAACCTGACCCTAATTATCACGGGTTATCGGTACCCTAATGCTCGATAAACTTATTCCAAACCTTGAACCCTTTCGAGTTACGGGTACCCTAACCCCGAACGGGTTTGGAACAGGTACCCACAGATACCCGAATTTGACTAAATTAATTCATTAATAGGGTTCCCGTGGGTTGGTTAATCGTTAAATAATTAAGTCATTAATTTCTTCGGACCATGTACTGTACATTAAATCATTAATACCAGTGAGTTTATTTTCCTTTGTTTAATACCTAGATGATATTGCTGACGTGGATGACAGGATAAAATACTTCTTGCTGGTTCGTATTTTCTAGGAGCAGCCGAGGCCCCTTGCCTATTTCCAGGAAACTCTAGATAAATTATGGAAATGCCAAGGTACATTAAGAATCTTTGATGCTGGGTTTGAACTTTATGTGTTTCAATTCCCTTCTATTAAAAAGAAATAGTGGGTCCTTACACATCAACCTTGGTCTTATGGTATCTCTATTATGAATATGAGGAGCTTTGTTGCTCTATCCCGAGAAATCTTTGAGGATATGCAGTTCATGGAAATCACTATTAAGCTGGTTGGTATCCCAATTGACTGCAGAATGATTTCTTTTGGCATAATCATGTTGCAACCTCTTGGTTATGTTAGGAATGTTAAGCTTTTCAGTGCAGAAGTTGAAGGTTTCTGTTTGAAGGGGTTTGTGACTCTAGACCTCCTAGCTCCAAGATTTGGCAGGGAGAAAGCTATTATGGATGGATGAGGAAAGTGGGGAGGAGATTGATGATATCTTCTTGTTGAAGAAATCAGAAGAGAAAAATGGGCTAAAAAGAACCTGGCAAAGCTTCCGACGGCAGTCCTTAAGGCTTCATCGACTTTGATTCTTAGAGGTCATGAGCATTCTTAGAAAAGAGTTGGTGCTGGAAAGTGGGGTGGAAATCGGCAAAGCTCCCTTTTGGCTCGGTCAGTATTGAAGAATGGTATCCCTTCCAAAGTTACGTCTTCTACTAAAAGCTCACTACCCTCCCATGGTAGTGCTGAATTTCATAACACTTACAACCGGATTGGTAACAGAAAAGAGGAGGCTCAACCTCCATCCAAAAGAAAACTTACTTATGAAGAAAAAGGGAAAGGAAAGATGCAATGGAAAGATAAGAAACTCCTCAAAGCTAATCCAAGGCAAAATAGAGGGATTGTCATCAGAGAACCTTCTGAACATCCTGGTCCAGTGGATAATCAAAAAGTGATGCCCCAGCATCATTTTGAGCGTCAACCTTCTCCGCTGATCATGGGTGAGGAAGATGAAGCAAACTCTGACCGGATTTTGGGTGATTTACTGGGTTTAAATGTGCCTGGGGGTGGCGTCAAGGAGCTGCAGAAAGACCCAAAAGCCTTTTCTCCGCAAGTTCCTCTGTTTGAACTTGAAAAGGCTGCCCGAGAATTCAAGACAAGGAAAATGCAGCTATTCAGCCAATATCGTAAAGGGATGGGTCGAAATCCTATCTCTATCACTGATGGCTCTGCTTCTCCATTGGACTTGATTTCTTCTGCTAGAGGTCCTGAAAAAGATTTAGAGGCTACAGATGCACTTTTGATCTGGATGATTATGCGGACGCAGCCCTTGAAGTTGTAGAAGCAGACGTGGATGGTGGAGGATCTGAAGTTAACCTGAATGACACTCTTGAAGAAAATGAGGGCATTTTTGGGTTGGTGGATGGCTGTTTCGGAGATTATCGATCCATCGATGACTTCGAAAAGGTATCAACAATTGTTCATATTTTCTTTAACTTGAGAGATCTTTGGTTTCTGTTTAATAAATGTAACTTACCCTCACGGCTTTCATGGTTTCAGATTGGGAGTAACTCAGAAATACCTGCTGATTAGGAATTTGGATTGGCGGACATAGATGAAAATACAGAAAGAGTCGAAGTAACTTCAGAACAAGAGAGGAGCTTTTTACTTCGAGTATTAACATGAAATTCTGTCTTGTTGTGCTACTGCTTCTGTTTGTTGAATTGTGGAAACAATCTGATGAGGGTATGGGTTTAGCTAAAATTTTGATTAATATATTTTAATCCCGATGAAATATTTTAATGGACCCAGATCCTTGATGCTAAAGAGAGTATCCAACATGGACTTGAAATTTTGAATGAAAGCCAAATTATCCCCTGCTAACAGGACATCATCAACATATATAAGGGCTGTGGCGAAAATGGAACCTCGGTTATATATGAAGAGTGAATAATTTGCCTTTGAGCTGACGAAACCCATTGTGAGAAGGGCAGACGTGAACTTCGTGTACCAATTTCGTGAGGCTTGTCGGAGGCCATATAGCGACTCTCGCAATTTACATACACGTTGATCACCTAGCTTAGCAAAACCCTGAGGAACTCGCATGTAGACTTCTTCGGTAAGATCCTCATGTAAGAAAGCGTTGTTAACATCAAGCTGATGTACCACCCAAGCACGTGCAACCACAACAGACAAGAGGCAACGGACTGTAACCGATTTCGCGACAGGAGCAAAAGTATCATGGAAATCAACACCTTCAACTTGGGTATATCGTTTGGCCACAAGGTGTGCTCTGTAACGCTCAACTGTCCCATATGGTTTATATTTTATATTGTAAATCCATTTGGAATCGATAGGTCTCTTACCCGGAGGCAACATGAGTAGATCCCACGTTTCATTATTCTCGAGAGCACCAATTTCTTTGCTCATAGCTTTGCGCCACTGAGGATGCCGCACAGCCTGTGAATAGAATTTGGGTTCTTTTTTGACAGATAAAGCAACAAAGAAAGTTTGAAGTCCACTTGAGGATATGTCATAGGATAAGTAATTCACCACGGGATAAGTCACAGCAGCTGAAGTGGAGGGCATTTCAACCTCGAAATAAAAAAAATTGACACGGAGCCGTTCGTGTGCGAGCGCTACGTCGAACCGGTTCTGCTGCTAAAACTTCAGAACTATGGTGTAAATCCATGTCGACAACCCTCAAGCTATCATCATGATCAATTGTTGGTGGAACATTGGCTTCAACATGATCATCTATGTCAACACAAAAGGGTGAACCATTTTGTAGTTCACGTGGTATGGGAAGGTGGCCAGCCTTATCTCCTACACAAGGAAAACCTTCAGCAAATGGGAAAACATGTTCAATAAAAATGACATCACGAGAGGTCACAATATTCTTCGTGGCCAAGTCATAGACACGATAAACCTTTTGCGAGACCGGATATCCAACAAATACGGAAGCTCTTCCCCTTTCATCAAACTTCGATAGCCCTTTATGGTTATCTTTGGCATACGCGCCAAGCAACCAAAAACATGAAGATGAGTGTAAGATGGAGCCGACTTGAGAAGGATTTCAAAAGGAGTCTTGTTTCCAACAGCTACTGATGGTAATCGATTGAGTAGGTAAGTAGCAGTAAGAACACATTCCCCCTAAAATGTAAGAGGCAAGTGTGCAAGAAAATGCAATGCCCGAGCCGTATTAAGAAGGTGACGATGTTTTCTCTCGGCCACACCATTTTTTGTGGGGTACGGTACAACTAGTCCGTAATAAGATCTCATGTAACTCATAAGAATTCAACAAGCAAGTAGTTTTGAACTCAGGACCATTATCAGTTTGAATGTGTCGCACTTGGGTAGAGAATTGTGTGCGTACCATGTTGAGAAACATGAGCAAATAGCTTACAACTTCGGACTTGAACAGCAAGAGGTAAACACAAATAGCCCACTAAAGTCGTCAACAATAGTAAGAAAATAGTGAGAACCATCATAAGAAGCAACTTTCTAACCACCTCAAATATCCATATGAATCATTTCAAAAAAAGAAGTCATCTTAATAGAGCTACGCGAAAAAGGTAAACGAGTCTGTTTTGCTTGTAAACAAGAGCCACAATAATTCAACTTGTCCTTATCAACAAATTTTTTTCCCAATTGCCTAATATTCTGAACTGGCGGGTGTTCAAGTCGGGAGTGCCAAACCCAATAATTGTCATGCATAGAACCCTTCACCATCAATGTCAATAGATCCCGGTCAACGTCCAGATAATATAAGGCATTGTGCGATCTACCGACCCCAATCGGCTTCTTCGAGTGTGAGTCCTGAATCACACATGTGTCACGATGGAAAGTTAGAACCACACTGAGATCACATTTCAGCTGACTGACGGAGAGTAGATTGCATTCAAAATTTGGGATGCAAAGGACTCTATGAGTTTTAAGCCACACAAATCCATAGAACCCATACAGGTGACAACCACTGATTCACCATTAGGTATCTTCACAGGTGCCGAGTAAGGAACAACATCTGGTCATATAGGAGAGCCACATCATTGACGATATACTCGTTGCAACCAGAATCAATAACCCAAGCTCGAGAAGAGAAAGACATACTAGGTATATTAGTTGTGGGTGTGGAGGTATCGTCCTTGGGATCATGGTACAAACCTAAAAACTGTAATAAATGTTGATATTGAGCATCAGACATTCCTGGAAAAGGATTTTCATTGATAACTGCAACATTAGTTGCACGTGAACCCGACCGACGATGATTTGATCGATGAGAAAGTCATAGCTTTGAATGAAGCTCCCAATAGCGCTCAATCGAGTAACCAACTTGATGACAATGATCACAAGAAGGACGTGTCTTCTCATCTCGTTTGTCGTTAACGTGAGTCGGGTAAAAAGCCTAGAAAGTGGTAGCCTCGGAGGTCGGACGGCGAGAAGCACTAAGCAAGCGTTGCTTCTCATCGTTAGCGACAATTTTGATACGCCTCAGTCAAAGAAGGAGTTGTTCGCATGGCTAAGATCTGGGATTTCACAATCGAGAAGGTGTTGTCGAGACCCATGAGAAATCAAAGACTCGTTCGTTCTTCTTTGCTTCCCTGACTTGCAGCTCCAAATCACATGAGCATCCAGAACTCGTACACTTTGGGACGGGAACGATGGCTTGTAAATCTTCCTAAAGTCCACGCAAGCGCGCATAAAAATATGAACCAGAAAGATTCTCTTGACGTGACAATGCAGCGTTGCTGCGAAGCTCTTAATCGCGTGGTCAATTCCACCACCAAATCGTTCCTCCAAATCCACCCAAATCTCGCAAACCGTCTACGCGAATCTAACGTTGCTTCGAACTTCCTTATCCATGGTTATCTTCAGCCAACCTTTAACCATCGTGTCGCAGTGAATCCACTCCCCAGGTTTATCATCCTCAATAGATGGCGGTGTAAGCTTCCCATCAACAAAACCCATCTTATTCTTGGCGAGGAGGACATTTGACATGTCTCTGATCCATTCGATGTAGTTTTGATCGTTAAGGAGGTCAATCACATACAATTGGTGGGGATTATCTGAAGGATGGATGGATATAGTAAGGGGTTAGGATAGGGTTGGTTTTTGTGTGTCTTGAACTTGAGTTATCATGAGCGGCCACTGTAACATCCCCGCCCAACCGAACGGTTTGGAACTTGAGTTTGAGTATTTGAGACATTGGAAACAATGTTCTTGAGGGCCCATCGAAGTCCGGGACGTTCATAGTTGAGTCGGGTTGAAGATACAAGCGAGTACGTGAAAATTCGTCAAAGTTGGCAGACTACAAAACATGGTCGTGTGTTATAAAAAACACCGTGTTGTTTAAAAGAAACACGTCGTGTGTTGTAAGAAACACGCCGTGTTTCTTGGTCTGACTATAAAAGGCTGATTTTTCACGGATTTCCATAATTTCCCCTTCTTTCTCTTTCCCCGAAATTCCCTATGACGAACCAAAAATCTCCTTAGCTTCAATCCTTGATTCTGGGAGTTGTAGAGCTCTGATTGACGATCCGTTTGTTGCTACGCGTTCGTTGCGATGAGAGGAAGAGATTGCACCCTGAATTTTTGGGTATTTAGTATTAGGCTGATATCGGTGAGGAGGAGAAGAGCTACGGTTTTGGAGTTGTAGAGCTTGGTTGTTCGGGTTCCGGAAGCTGTTTTGGAGCCTCGTCTTCTTGTCAGGTGAGGGTTTAGCATACGATAGGTAGTATTGGTCGATGTGAGGAGTTTCAACCTTGAATTAGTTGAATATAGGTTATGCATGAAATTGAAAGAGAGTAAAAGGGGAAACTGTACTGCAATGGATTGTTCTGTGAATTGTGATGATTGATGCTTGATGTGTGGTTGTTAAGTGATGAATTGATTGGTGGTTGTGGGCTGATTTGATGTGCTTGGATTGGGGGAAATGATTAACAGTGTTGCTAAATGGATCGGACTTAGTAATGAGTGTAGGAGGGTTGGGATGTGACTCTTGTAATCTGTATCTTGCACTGTCAGCTGTGGTTGCAGGAGGGTGGTCCTGCCAATGTGGGGTCGCCCTTTCTATGATGAACAGGTGGATGGCCCTCCCAATGTGGGATCGTCCAATGAAGGATGTACAGGAGGGTAACCCTATGACTCATGACATGGCTATCCCTGTACTTGCAGGTGGGGATGGCCGGTGAGCAAGTCGTTTACCCTTAAACTGTTTGTGTTATGTGAATGATGGATGAAGTGTAATATGGTTGTGATGGTGATACTGGATGCTATGATGTCCTGTGTGATTGGATGATTGGTGTTATGTGTTGTTTGGGTGATAGGGGTGCTATGATGAGATGTGGATGGATAATAAGACTAGTGTTGTAGGTTTATGCTTAGATTGGAATAATGGAACTGGTACGTGGAATTGGCTTATGGAATTGGACAATAGAATTGGATGAAGGATTTGGGACTTGGGTTGATTGATTGACATTGATTGGTTGCTATGCGTGGTTGTATGGCTTGTGATATGTGCATGTGGGTTGGAATTGGTTAATGATGGAATTGGTGTTGGAATTGTTGTGGGACCTGATGATTGGAATTGGTTGGTTTTGAATGAGGAATTTGAGCATGATGTTGACGTGGAAAGTGATGATGGATTGATTTTGGTTTTGGATGGATTTGATGGGGAATTGATGGATGGTTTTGGTCGTTAGATTTAAGTGATGATTGTCTGATTGTGATTAATAAATGATAGAACTGGTAGGAGTCCACACTGCCCACCTTGAGATGTGTCGAGTTGTGTCCGGTTCACGTTGAGTGAATCACTCTGGTTAGCTACCAGGGATTTATGTTGAGTCGGTGTACGTTGAGTGGATCACCTTGGTCAAGTACCAGGGATTATTGGTGGAGTTGGTCTACGTTGAGTAGATCACCTTGGGTTGTATTACCAGGGATTGTTGGCCGGCAGTGGTGGTGTGGAGCAACTCCTAGGCGCCTAATGAACTCACCTAGAAAAATTAATGAGATGTGTGTGCATTTGATGTGAATGTGAGGTGTCTTGTGATGAGTTGTGGACTATATGTTGGATTGATCTATGAACTGAATGGTGTCGTTGTACTGAGCTGTGGGATTGATGTGAATAGTTTAGGAGTATGACGATGATATGAACTGTGAGTTGTTAATATGGAGAGATGCATAATAACTCACTTAGTAAATTGAAATGTGATCTATGATTGTGTGCCAGGTGAATGTGTATGGTTGTTGAGATGACGAGTTGACTTGTGATGCTTCTGATATTGAACTGTATGTATGGTGTTTCTGATGTTGAACCGTATGTATGGATGTAATGTTGAACCGTATGAATGATGACCTTTGTTATATTGATGCTATTTGTGAATGATGAATGTTGAACTGAGTAACGCACCTATTTGATCACCTAGACTGTTTTAGGGAATTAAAATGTGGTATGGTTGTGTCTGGTTCCAATGTTGATGTGTGTGCGGAGTTTGGGATCACTCTGTCAGGTTAGGTTCGGCGCACAGTTAAACCCAGTGGGTTCACTCAATTTCATTAGGAAATTGATCCCCCAGTTTCTCTTTTCAGGTGTTCAGTTGAGTTCAGAGGAGTTGCAGTTTGGAGTTGTGAAGTGAAGATTAGTGGACTACTTGGAGTGACTATCATTTTGGTTTTATGTTTCAGTTGACACTTTGGGGTTGGGGGATTTTGTAAACGTTGTTGAGGTTTGGATTTCGGATTTTGATTTATCAGTTGTTCGGATTTTCAATTGTATTTAATGAAGGCCTTCGTTTGTTTTAGAACCTTTTAATAAGAGTTGTTTATGTTTTCGCTGCGTTTTACTCCTTTATTTAAATGCTGCATCTTCGAGTAGCACTCAAACCGGTTCGACCTCGGGTAAACCCGGGTCGATTTGGGACGGGTGTTACTGCCACAGTTTTTCCGGCAACACTATTGTTCCAGACAAGTCGCCTAGCCCAATAGATGTTGGAAGCCCAGTCGTCTGGTCTTCAGTGATGCGGGGTACCTCGTATGTAAAGGGGGAATGGCAGTAAGTACAGGTAGTAAATTGGGAAATTGTAAGGATTTAGGTAGGTGAACGGAAATAACGTACCACGAAGTTTGGTCCACTGTGTAAAAGAGTGTCCTCCGCTGTAGAGGGGTCAGAGCTGTATTTATAGTCTGACTCCTGTCGTGTTCACCAAGGATTCATCCCAACCGTCCGTAGTGTCCTCTGAGATGATGACATGTGGGCATGTTCCTTCGAAACCCTAGAGTCGCTAGGGAAACCAGGAGTGGGCCTTGTTCTTTTCCGTTGGGCCGCTGCTCTGATCGGGCGTGAGCTTGGGCCGGGTCAACGGATCGCCTAGATCATTGACTGCCTTCTTATGGGCTTCTTTGTGGGCTCTTCTGCTAGCCTAGAATTGTCGAAGACTGGGACCTATCAACTATGATGAACAAGAAGAAGAGAAGGAGGTCGGCGGCGGATTAGGGTTTGATTAAGAGAGGACAAGGCTCTGATACCATAAATAATTATGATTTGCGAAAAAAATTATTTTTCATTAGGATTAATTAGCCTTATGTACAAGGACTAAAAATGATAACTAATATAAGAAAATGAAAAAATAAAGATATTAATTATACAGACTAATTTATATTTCATAACAGAAATCACCCATATTAAACGGAAACTAGAAAATGATCGGAAAAATCAAATCTCAAACCTTGATATCGAAGTTACAAGTACTCATCACAATTTTACATAATTCGGATAGGGTTTTACGGTTTCATTTTCTATGAAGTTATTAGTTTAGGAGACACAGCGGACACAGGGTATTTAGCTTCGAACTTCTTCTCCCAATCTGCGAGGACGCCCATCTCCTTTTCGGCGAGGCCTTGGAGAGAAGGGACAACGTCGGCATCGTCGTTGCTCATCTTGGCCAGAGCTCTGATGGCGTCCTTGTCGGCGAACATGGAGTAGGAGCCATCGGGGGCGTAGAAGGAGTTGTCGATTATGACGTCAAACATGCGGCCCTCGATCGCCATGTAGATGGGTTTGGATGAGTCGGTGTCGTTATACTGGCGGCTCCTCCAAGATGTGCTGGTGCGGAGACCGCAAGGTGAGGCAGGTCGGCGGGAGCAGAGACACTGTCGACTAAGGGAAATTGAGAGAAGAAGACGACGACAATTAGGGTTTGGAGAGAGCTCTTTTTTTGTTGGTGGCTAATGAATTAACCACAAACCCTTATCATTTAAATAGATACCAAAATTACTAATTTGTCCAATCTATTATGCACCGTCAAATCTAGTTCCTAATCTAACAGTTCTTAATATTGTCCTAATATAAGAACACTAAAGGATGTCCTAACGGTAGTAGATCCCACCAAATTGATTGGGAGACAATATCACTTATCCTCAACTTTATAGTAATGAAGAACATACTCCCTTTGTGGGCAGCAGCATATAAACAGACAGGGTGAGATGAAATTCGAAGTGTTAATTTCATCTCACCCTAGTTTCGACCACTTTGGTATAGACTTACGCTCAAATTATTCTCTTCTTTTAATAAGTTGGCCACCATAGATAGTTCATGGTGATATGATATGGAAGAAACAGAAACTTTAGGAAAACCATACAGATTTCTCTTTTTTTTTTTTTTTCCTGCACATCAAAGCTAGTTTTGGATTTGACAACTCCTCGTTAATAACAGTTTCAAATTCATGTTTTCAGTAAGGCACAGAACCAGGGGATGAATAACAACACTGCAGAACACCTCAACGAACGTTCTCATCAAAGACTTAACAATCGGCTTATTATCAATTGTGGTCACTAACGTATTGGGTTTGTAACAGAGTGGTCATCAACATTTCACGTGATCATTAACCTATTGAGGTTTGTTCAGTTTTGGTCATTCCGTCAAATCCCCATCCATTTTTTCCATTAAGTGATGATATCAGCCATCCAACTCACTAATTTTGTCCATGTCACCTATTACCACGTCACCAAATCAACCCAACCCAACTCCACCTAACCAAACTCATCCCAACCAACACCAACAGAGCAAACCGCTCATCTTCTCCGATTTGTTTCCGCAACTCCTCTACCACCACCCCTTCAGGCGTAGGAAGGCGATACCATAGTCAGAGTCCAAGCTTGGATCGGGAACAAGTGCTCCATAGCATCCCCGCCTCCTCCACGGCCGCACCGACAACTCCATTAAGAACCAAACCCAACATATTTCCAGAATGATTCGATTCATGAAGGGTAGGTTAGTTTTTGTAACCATTGATCAGTCGCTATGGGTCTGGAAGTATTTTCGCTTGAAGATGTCGAGATTTTGTGCGAAGTGAAGGAGATAGCCCAGTTGTTGACGAGTCAGAGCAGAGGACGAAGGAGCTTAACTCTGTTTTCATGATCTTGAGCCGGTTGGAGAGCGGCGGAGTTCTAGATCGTGGAGGGATGAAGCGAGTCATGGATTACATCAGAGTGAAGAGATGGAGCGACTGTTACAACGAGGTAAAGTTCCTCGACTTGGAGATTGAGTTTCAGTTTTCAAATCAGGATATGAAATTAGAATTGGAGCTTTTGAGTAGCTTGCTAAAATTTATGAGCTACTCAGAGATGTGTGTTGTTCGATTCCATCGACTAAAAAAGCAATCTGTCTGCTAGATTCAGCGATGAGTAGTTCGACTGCCTCAACAGCGATAACTTCTAATTGCCTCAACAGCGAGTTGTTGAGCTCGAAGCTCGTACCCAACGTTGCTCTAAATCAGTTGATTCATCACTATTGCTTCGAAAATGGCATCCCGATTGCTGATTCTTCTCGCAAGAGTCGAGACATAACTAGATCTGCTTCTGCAAGTAGCTTAGCTGCCGAGCTAGCTACAAAATCCGCTGCTAGCTTTCTTGCTGGAGAGCTCGTTTCTGGAGATGACGAAGAGAGGAACAAAGCAACTTACGAGATCCGGCTTCTGAGAAAAACAAGCATCTTCAAGAGATCTTGTTTGGTGGAAGCTGGAGTCCTTTCATCGTTGTTACAATTGTTAGCCTCAGAAGATGGGCCCTCTCAAGAGAACGCCATTGCAGGCCCTCTAAACCTCTCGAAGCATTCGAGAAGAAGAGCTTCAATCGTTGACAATGGAGGGTTGAAGATAATAGTACAAGTACTGAAGAGTGGTCTCGCATTGGAAGCTAAGCAGCACTCTGCAGTAACACTGTTCTACCTCGCTTCAATACAAGACTACAGAAAACTTCCCAACTAAAAAGAACGCCCTTTTCGCAATCTACACACTTCTAATGCATTCAGGCAACCATAGTAGCTCTGAAATTTGAATCGACAATTGATGGATTTAGATCAATGGGGTTTTGGTGGCCTAGATGGGAGAGTTCTGCTGCGCTTAGTCGGAGATGATGCCGGAGAAGAGTTCCACCGGAGATGTGGGAGTCGACCAGAAATGGGGATGATTTTGACCGGAGATGGGGAAGATGACGAGCGGGAGAGGGGGAGTTGTGAAAAAAGAAAGTGGGATTTGGGTTGGGTTGGGTTGGGTAGAATGAGTTAGATTAGGTTGGTTAATTGGGTTGAATATAGGGTTGATGGGGGTGACGTGACAGTGGGTGACATGGACAAAAATAGTGAGTTGGATTGCTGATATCATCACTTAACGGAAAAAAAGGATGTGAATTTGACGGAATGACCAAAATTGAACAAACTCAATAAGTTAATGACCACGTGAAACGTTGATGACCACTTTGTTACAAATATAATACGTTAGTGACCACAATTAATAATAAGCCCTTAACAATCGCTCACTATTTCAGAAAGAACAGCATGAACCAACTGATAAAGAGGTGAAAACACTTTGCATATCATTTCAGAAGCCTCCGGCTTGACGATATACAGCACTTTACATGCCGTCTCAAATGTAGATAACAACTCATAAATACTGTGAGAACTATTCAAATATCAATTCACTAATTCTCACCAAAAATACTAGTCAATAGCTAGCAACAGCTCTTCTCATTCTACTGATTATAAGTGCAACAGAAAGAACCACAAGAAGATAAGCAAATAATAGCCTTTGCAACAAAATTGTCATTTAACAAGAGCCAAAATTATAACTCAGTACAAACTTCTAGAATCTGATGTTCCAAACAACTCAGAGTGACAAAACGAAACAATCTGTGCTTAAAACACAAGCTCATGGGGCTTCATCCCTGACTTCAAAGAGAACCTTGCGCCCAAGTAGGACTTCAAATCAGGCACAGCCTCAATCGTCTTAAGCAATGCTGCATCAACTGACTTCTGGTCATCCTTTTTGTCCTGGGGAAGCTCATTCTTCTCCTGTCAATGACAAAAGATTATATGTACATTAACAACTTGGTGAATGATTCAAGGATTACATGTACATCATGAACTTCTAAACTTTAGTTACCTCCTTCTCGGCCTCAAAGAACTCTCCCTCATTCTTCTTCTTCTTCTTTTCGGCAGCCTTGGCAAAGTATTTGTCATCAAATTTGTCCACATTAGCACCAGAAATGTCAACCTTTGTGGAAGTTCCAATGACATATGCTTGGTTCACACGCCTTAGAGGAACGCCATTGATCTTGAATGGCCCTGCACAGGATGTCCATACATGTTACGCTTAAACATAGAAAGAACCATGGGTGGCCACTATATCCTACAACCAAGTATGCTGATAAAGCCAAAAAAAGTATGCTGATAAAGCATGTTCACTCCCACATCTACAAGTGAGAGACTACAAGAAAGATACCAGATTATCACCTATTCAAACACATAAATTCCATAAAACATTCAACAGAGACTCCATTATCGACAGTGAAGAACACAGACATAAACATAAACCAAAATCAGCCATTTTCATAAAAACATAAAAAATCACAACCTAAACTTTAAGGCTGAACCTTTACTAATAAACCACGTATGCTGCACAGCAACATAGCAATTACTCAGAATAATATGATCTACAGAAACAGCAGCAGTAGGAATCAAACAAGCAATACTGACCAGTGACCAAAAGCAAGCCAGATGGAAGTTGCTTGAGGAACACCACTCTCTTCCCTTTGAACCTTCCAGCAAGGAGGATCAAGACAGTTCCTGGAGTGATGCTAGCCCTGCAATAGTAAACACATAATGATAAATTAGAAAGAAAAAACTGGAAAACAAGAGAACCATTGATATTACAAGTCAATTGAAACACATCTATTTAGTAAGAGAACAACTCGGTGAGGAGTTCATCTTGCCCCAAACACATGTAAGATCAACCTCCATGGCTACTTAATGCAAGCATACAGACGCAATCAGGCAAATAATCAGATCCATAAAACGTCCTAATATTTAATTCTCAGCTTTAGACTGGTAATACCAAGTCGACACCATTCACCAGCAATTGCAGACTTTACAAATAAGACTTGTCAAAATTGAACAAGTATCCGTATAACTTTGTTGTTTAGTATATACAATTAAACCAATGCGATTAGTTAGTTGAAAAGAAGAGTCAGCAGCCAACAGGCATACCCAGATGAAATAGGTGCAACACTTTCCAGAATCCATAAAATAAAAGCCAGCTCCGAACTAAGTCGATGCCCAAAACGAACAGAAAATAAATCATAATGACCGGTTCATACAGCAATGGAGACAAAATGACAAACCCACAAAAACAGATCGGCAAATTCGGCTGAGATGTACGACCACATAATTAGGGTTAAAACAAACGATGCTAACGATTGGCTAAAAGAGGTAAAAAAAAAAAATCATACCTGAGCTTGGTGGGTTTGGGCTTGCGCCTGTTGGGAAGAGGAACCTTGACGTCGTCAGCAGGGTAGAACTTAGAGGCCTTCTCTGCCGGGGCAGCAACCTTAGGCTTAGGGTCGTGCTTGGGGAAGACACCGCCATTTTTGGCCTTAATCGCCCACAAACCACGCTTGTGGTACATTTGAGACCTGGAGTACTTACCAACACCCCTGATCAGCTCAGGGTTCCTGGTAACTCTTGTAGACTTCCTTGGCGCCATTGATGAAACTTGGGAGTCGTCGGGAGCTCGATGTGTCGAAATTTCACTCCGCCTCTCTCCTCTCAGTATCGGTGCTAGGTGGGATATGAACGGCGGGACTGAGTTACAGAAGTTATATATAAGACCTTGGGAACCCTAAAAACCCTAGATAAATATTAATTTTTGGTCACTAGTCTATTAAAGTAGTAACCTTCTAGTCATGCGCTTATTGGATTTATACTTCTCTGATCACTCATTTATTAAAGATAACTTTCATGTCACTCACCTATTTCAGTTGTAACGCATTGACTAATTCGTCAACTTTCCACCACTACGAAAACGGGTAACAAAAATATCAGCTAATCCTGAAAAATTGTAGTAAGAGGGTGATCCCAACCGAGAAAATCTACCATTAGGACACTCCAAAGTGCCTTCATATGAGGACACTTCTTAGAGCCGTAGGATTTAATCTTACAGATCTGAAGGCCAATATTAATTGGACATGAGGGTAATTTTAATGTTTTAATTATTACAGATTTTTAATTATTGTTTATTAATTTTCGAATTTGCAGTTACATTGCTAATTTTTTATTCCTTTTCTACTCCTTTTTTTTTGCTCCTTTTAATTTATGATTAAATTGATTATCCTTTTTTTAATTACTTCTTCATCTCTTACTATGCTCGGGGGTTTTTGTTGTGTATCCCCGGTAGTTTTTATTTGAGATTAGTTTCTAACACTTTTTGTAGAAATTGTTTCGAAACAGTTCCTCTTTTATCATTTTGGAACAGTTCCTCTTTTATTGTTTCGGAACAGTGTTCCATTTAAATGTAATGGAACGTGTTGAAAATTGATTTTGTTCCTCATCACCAAATCAGAACACAGAAAATCATAAAATCTTGAATCAAATTGAAAATGGAACAATAATATCAGCTTTCTGTTCCATAAGTAGCTATATGGAACAATACAAATATAGGTGTCGTTTTATAATATCTTTGTTCATTGTTCCTTTTTCGTATTTAGGAACATTTTCTTGTAAAAAATAAGAACAACCTTAGAAATAGTTTAAAACATTAGTTGAACCTTGTTTCTAATTAGGAATTCGGAACACAAACCTTTACTAGAACAAAAAAATATGTTCCAAAATCGTTAACTGGAACAACTTGTTAACGAATAACAGATCTAGATCCAATCCCAGACAAATATGTTCCTAATTCAAGAAACACTACTTCTCTTTTTTCCATTAGCATAAGCTAATCTCTGATACAAAATCCACAAGTTAAATGACAACAACCTAATCTCCTTTCCAAACAAAACCTTCTCATAATAAATCTCACCAACAGTAGCAACTCATACACCAGTACGCTTACCCAAAAAATAATTATAAACCTGTATGTTAAGATCACACGCCGCAATTATTGTGTGAGATGCACGACTAATCTCCTTTCTTTACAAAATAAATCCATAAAGCCCAAATGCAGCCATTTTTTCCTCCGCCTCCGTAGTTGAAGAATCATCCGCCGATCATATAACTCGATCCAGCCCCACGCTCTTTGAGATGATGGCAAACGAGCATGATTCTTCGCAGCAACAACTCAAGACTCCCATCGCCCCTAAAGTCCCTAGCCGCCGGTTCAGGATCGGCAACGACGACGACGCTACGAATAATGGAGATTCTGGGCAGCCGGAGGACGGGATTAGCTTGTCGATTTGGTTCTGGAAACCTAGGAATGGTGACTGGTTGGTAGCGGCCGACAGGATACGTTCTAGCGACAGAGAGAAAATTAGGAGGCGGTTGTTTGCTGGAATAATTTTGATTAGGGTTTGTGGTGAAACCCTAATATGATTAATATATATATATATATATATATCAGTTCCAAATGACTATTTTGTCCATTTTAATTTAGGCCATTAGATCTACTCTCTAATCCTATGGTTCTAAGGGGTGTCCTGATATGAGGACACTAAGGGGTGTCCTAACGGTAGTAGATCTCATCACAACCTACTCGAACTTGTTCTTAGCACCAACCAAACATGCTCAATAATTCAGTTTCTCGAGATCCTTGTGACAAATGACACCAGCAGTTGGGGACCCCAAGTTTCGATTCGGGTAGCTGTGATAGAACTTGTAGTCCCCTACCGTGTTATAGTGTTTCACGTTTTCTTCCTATAGAGGATGGGAAACATTTTTTGGCTTACAAATATTTATCTTATGTTCTAGTTATGATATATGTTACGACAATAACAAAACTAAGATGGTTGTAGACCTTGGAATTTTAAGTCTAAAATTATAATTAATATAAACTTATTGGAATAAACTTTATTTTGAGAATTTTACATACATCGTGCTGATCGGAGATAATTTTGTAATTAAGTTATTGCCAAAAAATTACCATTTAGAAACCCACTTATTAGAGTTATAACTCTCTCATCATTTACCTATTAAAAATAACATTTGTGTCACTTACCTATTTAATTTCTAACACATTAACCATTATGTGATCTTCTACCGCTATTTGTCACATAAACGTCGGGCTTTTCACCAAAATAAATAGATTTTAATAAGTAATTACGTAAATAAATAAGGTCCCAAACTAATTACAAATTTAGTAATTTTCACCCAAGTAGGGAGCGAATTCACCCAAGAATGGGGCGAATATTACTCGTGATTTGCTCTGACCGAAAACCTGACCGGTCAAAACCAGAAATTGAGCCCCATATACCCTATCTGTGGCGAATTTGCCTAGTGATGGGGCGAATTCGCCTAGTGATGGGGCAAATTCGCCCACCAACTATTAAAATCTAACACACTCACATTCCACCGAATACGAAAAAACTGCTCGTCCTTTTGTCTACGAAGGGTTTACAATATTAGAAGATGACAGACCACAACAGGTACTGCTCAATTTTTGTTATATTCATGTGTAATCACTATTACAATTTGTCGTTATACTAACATCATTCTCTAATTGAACGCAACTTGAGAGAAGTTTGAATCCATGTGTACTGGGAGGCCTGAATCGCCCATGATATCAGGGCCTAGCCTACGATGTGGGATACAATCCGGCTGAAAATGACCAAACAAGTTACTTACAAGAGTTTTGTGAACGTGTACCAGGGAAAATTGGGGCTCGAACCGGAGCAGTTCATCCACTCATTCATCTGGAGAATGTTGATTTTCACCCAAGGCAGATTGTCCCATTACGTTCTGAGGACGATCTCCGATGAGAGCGAGGTGCAACTCATCTACGACGTCGTTCACCAACACCCTATGTTTGAAGTGGCCAGTTGTACGCCCTACTGGAAGAGGAGCCATCCCACTACTCCCATGTGTTAGAAGTGTTGCCGACCCATATGGCAGCAGTGAGCGAGTCGTACGAAGGCGTGTATGTGTTAATCAGTCGTGGTGGTGGCGCAGAGGATCAGAAGGTGGATTAGTTGGGCTTGCTACGGGACGAGTACATGAGCTCCAACGGCTCGTGTGACGAACAAAGTCGTTGTACCGCGGACGAAGGTAATCCTGATGTGGACGATGATGTCGGGTTAAGCGATGAGGAAGATGATGAGGATGAGGCGGAAACCACAGGAGACAGTGGAGATCCCTACCTCCCACTATGAGCATGCTACGAATGTGGGGGCCCACTGCTACGAAACCATGTCAATCTCCAACGCCTACTCCATGGAAAGTGATTTCAGTTTTCGGAGTAGATGTACTGGTCTGTCGAGATGGACTTTTATCTGAGCCAGATGTTCTCTTCGAAATCCCAATTGGTGTCTTTGGCGAAAAGCTAAGTCACCCGCAACTACAAATACAAGGTGACGACATCCAACCCGAAGTTGTGGGCCGTAAATTGCATCGACCCATCATTTCCATGGAGGATGTGTTCTAATATGAGCCGAGCATATGGGTTCTGGATGATCAAGCAGCTCAACGATACTTGGTTCACACCCTCAACTGGATGTCACGCTCATCGCAAATGCCATTACGCACATCGTCCTCATAGAGTCGCACATGAAGGCCGAGACAGTGCAAGAGTGCATTATAAAGAAGTACCACCAGACCATTTCGTACCAGAAGGCATGGTTCAGAAAGCAATGTGTTGTCGAGAAGTTGTACAGGGAGTGGGTGGTATCATACAACAACATCAAGACGATTTTGAACGCAATCCAACTCACCAACATCGGTATGACGTACGTGATTCAAACCACTCCATCCGGTGACAGATGCATGTTCAAAACCGTGTTTTGGGTATTTGGGCCATGCATCAAAACGCTTAAGCATTGCCTTGTGAGCTTGCTCGTTGACGGGATGTTCCTTATAGGCAAGCACAAGCAAGTTTTGTTGATGGTCAGTGCGCTTGATGGAGGCCATCAAGTCGTGCAAATGGCGTAAGCAATAATGGAGAAGCAGAACACGAAAAATTGGGAGTGGTTCATGGAAATTCTCCAAAAACATGATGCCAAATGAGCCAACATCACAATTATTAGTGATTGCCACGGGGAAATACGAGCGGCAATACGTCAGGTTGGCTGAGGGTGGACTTGGCGGTGGTGTCTACGCCATTATGTCAGCAACTTCAACACGAATTACCGAAACAGATTGCTCAAAGGACGATTGTGGTACCTATGTATTTGACTAACTTCTCTACTTTGTTTACGACAACTTCAACACAAATTACCATTTTGTTTATGGCTTTCTGCAGGGTTGGAAAGTAACGTGAGAAAGTTTAAAATTAAGAAGGAGAAGTGGCTCGAGCTAGCGGTTGAACAAAATGTGTGGGATGACAGTTGGGTGAACACCGAGAAAATCCTGTGTAGCATGGCCCACGAAAACACAGAGGGTGGTGGTGCTCGATGGGGAACCAAGAATACAAACGTAAAATAGTGCTTTAACGAGGTACTTAAGGGTGTGTGTCGTTTTCCAATGACGTCCGTGATCGAGCATACATTCCATCAGATGGTGTAGTACTGGCACGAAGTGGCGTCAGCAATATGCATCAATGCAAACGGATGGGAAGGTGTACACCACATACTACACAGACTTTGCAGCCGAATGGACTACTCGTTGGGTCACACACTTCATTTTTCCTTACGATGCGTCTCAAGGAGTCTACGAGGTCAAGTCGGACCCAAAAATCGGAGATGGAGCCGTAACAACAACTATGTCGTCTGGTTCCACGAATCAAATTGGAAGGGGAGTTGCATGTGCAGGAAGTTGCTACAACATACCATGCTCCCACGCCATAGCTTCTTGCACTTTTACAGGATTAAATTGGTGAAACTTTGTCAGCCCCTTCTACCTGCTGAGCAAGGTTCAATGCATGTATGGTGTTTCATTCCAGTCAATATTGGGACCCAAAGATTGGATCCCACACATGGGGTTGTCAGTGGTTCCCCAACCACACCTTTGTTGCGAGCACAAGTGTCCGCAACACACTCGATTCAGAAATTAGATGGATTGGAATGAGGAGGGCTGACCAAGTAAGTGAAAGACGTGTGGCCGCACAAGATACAACGCGAGGACCTGCGAAAGGCACCGTCAAGGAACGACAATAACATTTTCGAGTAATCAGCTCTAAACCTATGTACCGAACAAATTGATGTCTTCTTTCAGAACGTGTAAAATTTCAATCCTTCAATTAATATGATGTCTTATTTTCAAAAAGTGTACCCCACAATCCTTAAGTTAACTTGGCCATGACTAAACCCTAAACGCTTAAACCCTAAACCCTAACTTGTAGCCCCTATTCATAAGCCAAGTCAACCCTCGACCAATCCCTAACCTCTAAATCCTTAAGTTGACCCCCAAAAACCTTTTGTAAACACCCTTTATACCCTTTTAGGGCGAATTCACCCAAGTAGGGTATAGAGGGTATAGTTTGAGGTCCTGACTAGTCAGACCAACTTACGAGCAATATTCACTCCATTCCTGGGTGAATTCACCCCTATTCTATGAAAAAATTACTACATTTGTAATTAGTTTCAGTTCGTATTTATTTACGTAATTAGTTATTTAAATTTATTTATTTTGGTGAATAGACTTATTTCCAAAACATAATCCGAATCAAAAGCCCATTATGCTGGGTTAAACACATCGCCTAGGTATATTATTTTATATATTACAGTTAGTATGTAGACGTTTCTTCAGTAGAGTTTTAAAACTCATGAAGAGACACCTTTTGTATTTGGATAACTGCTGATGTGTGTATATATAAGTAATAAACAGAGGAAACCAAAACACACAGTTTTTCTTATTGCTGTTACTTTTTCCAGAAAAGTCTATCTTCCTCTTCTTGTTCTTAGTTTTGCATTTGGTGTCAAAGCTTTGACTCGATTTCGAGAAGATCTATGGGGGTCGAAACTCAAGGAAGAAGTAATAGTTTGATTGTAAGGGGTAACGGGTTCCGACGTTCAAGACAACGTTCAGGAATATGGGTTGTGAAGATGAAGATTATAATGAAATCATTGGGATTGTGGGAAACCGTTGGAGTTGACAACGTTTAGGACGTTGACGAAAGTAAGGATCAAAGAGCGATGGTCGCTATCTCTCAATATGTTCCTGACTACATTATGATGCAAGTTGCAAATTGCGAGATAGCGCAAGAAGCATGAGAAGAAATACAAAAGTTAAGAGTTGGAGAGGAACATGTCAAGAAATATTTAATACAAATCCTATGACGTCAAATTGATCGGTTGATTATGGTTGACTTCGAAGATATCCGAAGATATTGGAGAGTTTTCTACCAAACTTATGTCTCTAATTAATGAAGTTCGATCTCTCGGTGGAGATTTGAAAGACAGTGTTGTGGTAGAACGCCTATTTTGCGTTTGTACTGGATCAATTTACGCCACTTATAAGTACAATCGAACAATGGGGTGACTTAGGGTTGACGTCTGTCGCGAAAGTGGTAGGGCATCTTCGGGCTTTCTACCAAACTCTGTGAGCACGTAAGAATGAGTGAAGTGAAGAGAAAGGCGATCAATTAATGCTGGTCACACGATCCCAAATCGGGAATATGATTTAGAATGGACGAATCACTAGAGAAGGCTCAAGCAATGGGCCTTGCAAATCTGTTGATCGAAGCTATGGAAGCGGACAAAGAAGTGGTTTCGAACATCAAAATTTCGGGAAGAAAAAGGAAAAGAAACACCAAAAATTTGATAAAAGCAAGATTAAATGCTTCAACTGTAATATCATGGGGAATTTTTCTTCTAAGTGTCGGAAGCCGAAGTGAGAGAAAGAACATCTCGCAAGTAAGGAAGATGACGAGGAAGGTGCGACTTTAATTGATGAACCTTGGAATTGTAACAACTGGAACACTACATTTGAAGGAAGATGAGATTCATACAAGGACAACATGAAGTCAAAGTTTCATGTGGTATATTGATACTGGTTCGAGTAACCACATGGCGGGGAACCTTGAAAAGTTTGCTGAGTTGGACAAGAACATAAAGGTTCAAGTTCATTTTTGGGATGGCTCATCGGTCAACATTCAAGGTCGAGGATCGGCATTCTGAAATGTCAAAATGGAGAGCATCATATTCTGACGGAAGTGTACTACATCCTGCAATTACACTACAAAAAAAAACTCCTTTTAGCGTCGGTTGAAACGAAGGAGTTTAGCGTCGGTCGGTCAACAACCGACGCTAAGCAGTTGACTTCGCGTTTTAGCGTCGGTTGTTGACCGACCGACGCTAAAATGGGCCTTCCAACCGACGCTATAACTCGTCCCTGGTTTGATTTTTGGTTGATCGGATGGGTAGATCGGCGTCGGTCAGCAGAAACGGTTTAGCGTCGGTCATTGACCGACGCTAAAACGCGTGTGTATAGCGTCGGTCATCGACCGACGCTAAGTAGCGAAAATACAAATACCCCCATCCCACCGTGTGAAGTCATTTTGCACTTCTCCCCACAGCTTCAAATCCTCTCAACTCCCCGATTCCTCTGAAATCCTCTGAAATTGCTGCCATTCGAGCTAGGAGCTGCTGTGACGTTGTTCTCATCACCCGTGCTTCCTTCACATCTCCTCCTGTGTATCAGTGTAAGTTATTTAATTTTTTAATTTCTAGATTGTAATTTAAATTTCGTTTATTTTGTAGAGAATTAGAATTGTATATGTTCTGATTATTAGAATTGTAGTGAATTGAAATTGCTGGGACTCCTAGAATAATATTGAATTGTAGATTGTAATTTAAACTTCGTTTAGTTTCTAGATTGTATGTGTAATTAGCATTGTAGTGTATTGAAATAGTTATTCTGATTAGTTCTAATTGTATATGTTGTGTTTATTTTCTCAGTGCCCGTATCGACTAGATATTTTCTCGTGGTTCTGTCTTCTGCCTTTTTGTCACTCACCTTGGTGTAAGGTATGCATTTCTTAGCCTTTTTTTTACACGTAAATTAATTGATTGTAATATGCATGTCTCATAAAAATGATTTAACTAGTATAGTAATATGTATGTTGTCAAGATTAACTACTTCCTAGTAATATGTATGTTTTCTCAGTTATAATTTGTTTTTATGGTTTAATGAGAATAAAAGTATATGATTAGTGTGTTATGTGTTTTCAGTACGAATTATGTGGTAGTTATAATTTATTTTTACAATCAGATTAATTAGTGGAATTGTTTGTTATTTGTAATTAATTGTTAGAATATGATTAATTTTAGAATTCATTGGTTGAGTTAGGGTTTTTTTTAGTTAACTAAACTCAGTAGCGTATTGCTAGCTACTTCATGGTAATTTCGTACAAACACTAGTTTTTTTGAGTAAAAAAAAAACTAGTGTTTGTACATGATTCTAAATTAATGTTATAACATCTTAGCATTTTACCTAAGTTAACTTATATATAAATTATGATCTCCACGGCTAAGAATCTATTCCCTACACTAAATCAGGTATCTCCTAATGGATAAATCTTGGATTAACACCCCAAGATTATCATCGGAGTACATGACTGGCTTAGAAAGCTTTCTGAATTTTGCTTTCTCCAACAACAACGACGGAGAGCAAACAGTATGTCCATGTCCAAAATGTGGATTCAAGAAGTGGTTGTGTAGAGATGATGTGTACGAGCATTTACTCCGCAAGCCATTTCCACCAGGATATACTGTTTGGGATCGACATGGAGAGCGTCTCTATGGATCTTCTTCTAGGACTGCACATACAATAGTGCATGGAAGTGATCATATTAGATCACTTCGTTCAATGGTTAATGATGTTTTTGGTGTCGTTACTGAGGAGGTCCGCGAGCCTACTACTGAAGTACTTGGTAATGAAGATGTTAATGAGAAAGGTCAGATGAACGAAGAAATTGCTATGAGCGAAGATAATGACACCAACATCCCTGAGCCAATACGAGAGCCGGTTGATGATGACAATGTAAATTTGAGGGATTTACTAAAAGATGGAGAAACAGTACTATACGAAGGATGTAAGAAGTTCTCCAAATTATCTTTCATTCTGAGACTTTATCATATCAAGGGGATGCATAACATCAGCGATAAAGCAATATCAATGATCTTGAGTTGCTGCATGAAGCTTTTGAGTTTGCCAACATACCGCCTACAAGATATAGTGCAAAGAAAATGATCAAACGGCTTGGGCTGGGATACACGAAAATTCATGCATGTGTGAACGATTGTATGTTGTACTAGGGTAATGACATAGATGAGACGAGTTGCAGGATTTGCAAGCAGTCTAGATACAAGGATGGTGGTGTTGATGATGACGTAGTTGATGGAAGCAAAGAGAAGAAACTTAAGGCATTGAAAATATATCGATACTTTCCAATAATTCCAAGGTTGCAAAGATTGTTCATGTGCCCTAGAACAGCTGAGAGTATGGTGTGGCATTCTACAGAAAGAACTGTTGATGGAATGTCGCGGCATCCACGAGATGGTCAAGCGTGGGTTGACTTTGACACTAGGTATCCTGGGTTTGCTTCAGATCCGAGAAATGTTAGGCTCGGTCTTGCTACTGATGGCTTTAATCCTTTTGGGAATATGAGCCTTAGTCACAGCACATGGCCAATTGTACTAATGCCATACAACACGTCTCCGTGGGAATGCATGAAGTCAACAGGTATGATATTGTCTGATATCATTCCGGGAAAGAAAGCTCCTGGAAATGATATCGATGTCTACCTACAACCTTTAGTTGATGAGCTGAAAATGTTATGGGAAGGCGTAGAAGCATACGATTCAGTGAAGAAAGAATCATTCACGTTGAGGGCAGCGCTAATGTGGACAATTAGTGATTTCCCTAGACTGAGTTTATTATCTGGGTGGAACACTTATACAGGACAGGCTTGCCCCACTTGTAATCTAGATCAGGAGCCATTGCGTTTGGCGGGGAGTGGGAAGAATTGTTTCATAGGAAGTCGACGTTTCTTACCTGCAGAACATCCTTGGAGATTACAAAAATCCAAATTCAATGGTGATGTTGATTTAAGAGAGGCAACCAAACTCTTATCTGGCTATGAAATTTTGCATCAGGTTGAGAACATCAATGTTTCTTTTGGGAAGACGAAGGAGAGTGAACCGCCTAGGAAGAAAGCAAGAGGTGATGGAGGAAACAAAAAAAAAGCAGAACAATGGAAGAAGAAGAGTTGTTTCTTTCAGTTACCTTATTGGGAGTTCAATAAGTTGCGACACAATCTGGATGTTATGCACATAGAGAAGAATGTGTGCGATAATATCCTGTACACTTTGATAAATGAGAAAGATCGAAGTAAGGATCACCTGAAAGCAAGGATGGATTTGAAAATGACGAAAATCAGAAAAGAGCTTTGGCCAAGACTAGATGGGAAAACTTGTCCAGCAGCTATATACACAATGGGTAAACGAGAAATTCAAACAATGCTCGAAACCTTGAAAGACATTGTTGTACCAGATGGATACTCAAGCAACATATCTCATTGTGTTGATGTGGAGAACCGAAAGATATTAGGGTTGAAAACTCATGATTGTCATATATTAATGCATGAACTTTTACCATTGTCCATCCGGAATGTGTTGCCTGCACAGGTCTCATCTGTCTTAGTGGAATTCTGTTCATGCCTGAAGCAATTATGCTCGAAAGTGGTTCATGTTGATGGGTTGGATACGTTACAAGAACGAATTGTGGTAGCTCTATGTCGTTTGGAGATGATATCCCCCCCGTCGTTTTTCACAGTAATGGTTCATCTAGTGGTCCATCTAGTTGAAGAAGTTAGACTTGGGGGACCAGTCTATTACCGTTGGATGTACCCTATAGAAAGGTACAATATAACAGTCAAATTCTAATTATTTGTTGTCTTTGTCTATTCAGGTTAATATGAGTAGGAGGCGTGGTGGAGCAGCCGGTGGATCGAGTCAGGGTAGTAGTTCAGCTACTACCACTCACGTGTTCGGCCATTGTCCCGCCGAGGATCGAGTGAGGGTGTTAGAGGCAGAGGTCCAGCGCTTGAGCCATCTGGAGGCGGAGGTTCAGCGGCTCAGCCAGTTGGTGGGTTCATCTTCTAAGGGAAAAGGGAGGATGCCCCCAGATATGGATGCCGAGGACCTGGACTCGAACGATGAAGAGGATGATGAGTAGGTAGCTACAAAGTTTAGGTGGATGTTTTAGGTGCATGTGTTAGGAGAATGTTTTAGGAGAATATTTTAGGAGAATGTTTTAGGAGGATGTTTTCGACATTTATATTCAGTATGTTTATTGATTGGAAAAGTGAATCGTGAAAATGAAATAGATGTGTGCAGGAAAATTTATGCAGGTATTGGCACTAGAAGAGTATGAGAATAGGAAAAAATTGAGCAGAATTCTGCCCACTGGAACACATATTAGCGTCGGTCGGACCTATAATAGCGTCGGTCATGACCGACGCTAAATTCCCTACAGGTCAACGCGTTGTTGACCAGCTAACAGCGTTTTAGCGTCGGTCTGGTAAATTAGCGTCGGTCATAAATACCAATCGACGCTAAAATTTTGACCACTCGGTCCGGTTGGTGGTTCGACCGGAGCTGATTAGCGTCGGTTGGAACGCGTTTTAGCGTCGGTTGACCAAATGACCGACGCTAAGGTTTAGCATCACTGAATCTGGCGTCGGTCTTGCCGACCGACACTATTTATTTTGGCGTCGGTCATGACCGACGCTAAAACGCGTGTATGACCAACGCCAAATAGCGTTTCTTTTGTAGTGTTAAAAATAGAATCATCAGCTTGGGACAGCTTGATGAAGGCAGCTGTAGAATCGTAATTAAGGATGGGGTTCTGAGTATTGTGGATCGAAATAAAAAACTGATTTCAAGGGTTAGACATGGACAAAATCGTCTCTACACTTTGGATATGTGTGGAGCAGAATCAGTTTGTCTTATGGGGAAGCAAAAGGAAGATCCCTGGTTATGACATAAAAGCTTTGGACATGTAAACTTTTAGACTTTGAGGAGACTTGTTGAAGAAGATATGGTGAGGGGGGATGCCTCTCTAGTTCATGTGGAGTAGTATGTGAAGGTTGCATGATTGGGAAGCAAAAGAGAATGGCATTTCCATTGGAATCGAAGTTTCAAGCTACTATGCCTCTTCAACTCGTCCACGATGACATATGCGGTCTAATTATCCCAAACACTCATGGTGGAATGAACTATTTTTTGTTATTAGTAGATGACATCACTTGGTTCATGTGGTTCACTTCTCAGAACCAAAGTAGAGGCATTTAATGCTTTCAAGCAGATGCAATCGCTCACAGAAGTGGAGTCGGATCACAGCATTAAAACTCTCTGCACCGATCGAGGTGGTGAGTTTACTTACAAATAATTTGGTGAGCACTGCAACCAACTGGGGATTCAACATTAATTAAAGGCTCCCTATTATCCGCAACAAAATGGCGTAGTGGAACGGCGAAATCAAACGTTGTTCGGAATGGCTAGGAGTCGTTTTGGGGAGAGGTAGTGACAACATCAATATATCTTCTAAATCGAGCATAAAAAAAAGCATCAAGGGGATGCCACCATATATATGAGGCATGGTATCGACATAAACCAAGCATAAGTCATTTGGAACTTTCAGTTGTGTTGCATATGTGAAGTATACTGGTGGTCATTTGTACAAGGTTGAAGATAGGAGCAGACTTATGATATTTATAGGTTATAAATTGTCTATCTCCAAGGCTTACAAGATGTATGATCCCATAACCAAGCGGTTGGTTATAACGAGAGACGTGGTGTATAAGATGAAGATGAAATGACTGGAATTGATTCTAGTCTCGGGCCACATGGGTTACGGAGGATTGGAGAGATATATGACAAGGCTCAAATGTTGGAAGAAGAAGAATTATGATTCTGCCTTTATGGGTTAGAAGAGCCGTTGAATTGACCGAAGCCAAGAAAAACGAAGCTTGGCGGAAAGCAATGGCAGAGGAGTTGCACTCCACTGAGGGAGAATAAGATATGAGAGATGGTCGATTTTCCAAAGGGACATTAACCCATTGGACTCAAATAGGTGTTCAAGCTTAAGAAGGAAGTGAGCGGTACCGTAACCAAGCATAAGGCATGGCTAGTCGAGAAGGGATATGTTCATAAATATGGAGTCGACTTGAGGAAGTTTTCGCACCTGTAGCTCGTATGGAGTCAGTCTGACTACTACTTGCAAAATCGACACAATTAGGCTAGAAGGTTCATCATATGGATGTAAAGTCCGCATTCCTAAATGGGGACCTTGTAGAGGAGGTTTACGTTCAGCAGCCTCTAGGTTTCGAAGTACGTGGCAAGGAAGGAAAGGTGTTGAAGCTACATAAAGCTTTGTACGATTTGCGTCAAGCGTCAAGGGCGTGGAATGAGAAAAGCTTGATAAATCATTGAAGATGTTTGGGTTCGAAAAGAGTCTAGTTGAGCATGCTATAGAAGGACCAAAGGTCAGTCAAGGTTGGTTGTGGGTGTCTACGTTGATGATTTGGTTATCACGGGAGAGAACTCAGCCGAAGTAGAGTTCTTCAAGAATCAAATGAAGTCAGTGTTCAGTATGAGTGACCTTGAGCGGCTGAATTACTAACTTGGAATTCGAGTGAAGAAAACTAATGAAGGGATTTCGCTGAATCAATCTGCATACGCCTCACGATTGTTGAACAAGTGTTGAATATCATATTGCAATCCTACTCAAATTCCGATGGAGCCTCGACTGAAGTTGAGTAAGTTAAGCTCATATCCTTATGTTGATAGTAGTAATTATCGCAGTATTTTCGACAGTTTACGATACTTGGTGCATACTAGACCTGACATATGCTATGTTGTGGGTATTGTAAGTCGTTTCATGGAGAGTTCGACTAGTGAACATTATACTATAGTCAAGCATCTCTTGAGGTACATTAAGGGGACATCAAGTCATGGATGTTTCTATAGAAAGGAGAAAGGAGCACGAGCAGGTTTGGTTGGTTTTAGCGATAGTGACATGGTCGGTGACGTTGATGCTCGCAAGAGCACGAGTGGGTGTTGTTCAACCTGGGATCACATCCAATTAGTTGGTCCTCACACAAATAGAAGATGGTTGATTTGCCCTCTTGCGAGGCTGAATATATTGCCGCGACATCCGCAACTTGCCAAGGAATTTGGTTTGCTCGTTTGTTAGGAGACTTGTTTGGTGACGAAGGTGCCAAGGTTGTCTTGAACGTCGATAACCAATAAGCGATCTCGCTAAGCAAGAACCCAGTGTATCATGAACGAAGCAAGCACATTGACACTCGCTGCCACTTTATTCGCGAATGCGTTGAACAAGGTACGATTCTCAATGAATACATTCGCACCGAAGGTCAATTGGTAGACATTTTGACAAAACCATTGGGGAAGCTCGGGTTCTTGGAGATAAGAAACAAAGTTGGAGTTAAGGTTATCGCCTAGGACAATGTGTTTAAGGGAGAGACTGTTGGGTTAAACACATCGTCTAGGTATATTATTTTATATATTACAGTTAGTATGTAGACATGTCTTCAGTAGAGTTTTAAAACTCATGAAAAGACACCTTTTGTATTTGGGTTATTATTTTTAAAATGCTCTAACTTTGGCGATTTATTTTAAAAATGCACTAAGTTTCGGAAACCCCAAATCTATCCCAGACTTAACGCCGTTAGTCCTTATTTGTAAAATTTTAAACATTCTGAACCAAGTGGCTAACGGAAATAACTTTTAAGTTTTCTGTCTTCAAAAATTAGTACCCCAGGTTTGCCCAAATTGAATTTTGGAGCCTATTAATTTTAATCCCTTTTAAATCCAACCCAAACACACAGTTTTTCTTATTGCTGTTACTTTTTCCAGAAAAGTCTCTCTTCCTCTTCTTGTTATTATTTTCACACAATACGCCATTCCTCTCTCTCCAGTCCATATCGCCAAGCTTTAAAAGAAAGTAGTAGCATAATTTGCAAACTTTGGGTTATAAGTGAAGAGATCAGTTCCTTGTGATTATTAGCTTGTAGTGGAAACAAAGGAATCATATCACTTACGGTTCAGAAGCATGGTCTGAAGACTTTCTATTGTATCGAGCAGAAACGCGAGGCAACTTAATTCCATGGTTGGATGGACAAAGCCTCCTTTAGTCCTTTCGATTGGATCAAGTTAAATACGGATGGTAGTTATGTCGATCAAACTAATCGATGGTCATATGTGGTTTACTTAGAGATGATCAATGACATTGGGTGACTGGCTTCACAAATCATATTGGAGTGGCTCGTCGTTTCAGGCTAAGCTGGTGGCACTCCGAGATGGCCTATCGCTAGCTTGAGAGTTGTCATTCAGCAACATATAGGTAGAATGCGACTGCGTTGAGGCAGTTGAGGTTGTTGCAAAGACTGATATTTAAGATCACCGCAAACAGTTATTGGAATTGAAACTAAGAAACTACTCCTGACAAGGAACTGGAGATGTACCTTGAAACATCGTTTTCGAGAATAGCCACAAGTTCTTGAAAATGAACTAGAAAAGCTTAATAATGTAAGCTAGTTAACCATAGCAATAAACAAAATATTTAAACAACAAACTTTACTACAACAAAATAATGCAACAGTTATTGCTCAGCCATCATTCAAATCCTCCCACTGGTAACTGTACAAATCTCAAAAGCAGATATTACAACATTCATCAGAGCTCCATCAGCAACATCCTGATGGTTAAGTTATTTGTTCAGTTAAAGCTTTAATGAACATGACTAAGACAGACAGATGACCACAACAACACCAACAAAGCAGCTACGGATAATCTCTACTACCACAGCTATATCTTAAAGGTAAACTACAGAGTGGGGGAGGGCAACTAAAATTTCTATGTAAGCTAGGTGAGGATGCCTAAATGTATTTACTTCACACCTTTTTTTTTTTTTTAATCATCAACAAAAGTTCCAATGGAACCTCCCAATGAGTTTATTACTCTTGTTTACACATCTCATTCAATGGCTCTCTTTCTTTCCTTCTCTCTAGCCACCATCTACACCGCCAGCTACCTAAAATACCCACCTTACCGGCATCTACACAAACCCAATTCTCCATTCTGCTGCTGCTTTGTCTTCCCCCGCCCACCTCCTGCATCTTCATCTTGCTCGCTTTGATGCTGCCTTTTTCCCAACTTTATCCTTCCATTTGCTCTGCATATTTACAAATTCATGTTAAGTTTCACTGCTCTTTCCAATGTGAACTAAGCAATAAAATGAGAGAGAAGAGTACAAGAGGCTCATCGTCTGGGATTTCAGCATCCAGATCCATAGCAACCGGACTTGATGACTCTTTTGGACCAGTTTCATCCTCCTCAGCGTCATCTGCATCTTCATTTTCTTCTGAACCTGAATCATCTCCATCACCAGCTTCCTCTAATGTGCCTTCATCTGATTGATCTTCCTTCTCTTCTTCTGAATGAGATTCTTCATCAGCGTCACTCTTCTCTGATTCTTGTTTCTCACTTTCGTTATCAGAATCTTTTACTTTAGAACTTGGTTCTCCTTCTCCATCATCCTCCGAATGATCAGAGTTATTCGCTTCATCCTCCAAGTGTTTACCTCCAGAAGTTGACGTATCTTCCTTATCAGATTCCGCATCCTTTGTCAGAGTCTGGGTTTCTTCCTCCTCTCGTTCAACTTGAGAGTCATCTAGAAGGGAACAAACAGAGATCACTTTAGTTGGTACAATAGAACGTAAGATAGAGAAGACCAACCTATACAAAGTATCCCACCATGCACATAACAGTAAAGTCTCCAAAATCTTTGTACAGGCTAAAAACAATCGCTAGAGCAAATAACTAGTAGTGACAAGTACCAAAGAAGTGGCTTTTAGCACGGTTACACTTATTCAAACAAATTGAAAAATACATCTTAGAAGAAAAGGGAAAATATGCGTGGCAATCGCCAATAACCAGTGAACCCATGCAGCAGTGTCAACACTTCCAGGACATAGTACCTGATTTTGTTTCTTCTCCATCAGATGGCATAGAAAGCTCGTCTTCTGGCTCTTTCTGGACTAGCTGTGAGACTTTCTTCTGTGTTCTTTTACCTTTAACTCTATGAACATGAAGCAAACACATTATAGTCACCTCATCAACTCCACCAGCAAATAAGCAAAACAAAGGGAGGTAAATTGCTGCAGAAGTTATACAATACTAAGACATACATTTTGGTGGAGCTCTTATTCTGTTGTGAACCACCTTTACTCCTTTTCTTAGGCGTAGTGGACCTGTAAGAAGCTGGAATAAATTATAAAAGAATACTAGCAAGCTAACTGTACATAATTCAGTACCAAAGAAGCAAAAAATCTCAGCATCAGTTTTCCTTAGTTATTGTGGAAGAAGATAAAAGGAGGGTAGGAGCGAGGTGAAACATGTGTTGTCACACATGACGCTTACCCTTGTTTAGGAGGAGCACGCTTTGATGAATTTAACTTCTGCAAAGGTACAAGGAAGAAGAAAGTATCAGAACAGCTAGTCGACGTGAGCTATCTGACAGGAAAAAGTACACAGCTACAGAAACAAAGATAACAAGACCTTTATATGCTTCCGACCCTTGTCAATCAGTTCCCAACGCTCTCTATCCAAACGAAGAACTTCTATGTCTCCATCATCATATAAGATCTATACAATCCAAGAACAAAATATATATCAAGCAATGGTCCGAAGATTCACATAATCAGAACCATTGGGACAGCGGGAAGAGGTGCATCCTACCACATGCTTTCCCTTTAAAGGGTCATAAGACTTGACTGTTCCAGCATAAAACCTGCAATGTTTGGTATATTTTCAATTTCTAACACAACATATACAGAGCTTTCAAATTTTCAGAACAGCTATTGCAAGCATTTTTAAATAGAAACTTAAAAACAATGTTGTTGAGCTCACAAACTACACATTTTAAGATCAAAGGAAGACTGGAAATCATCAATCCACCAAGTAAATAATTAGGAACATTAAAATATTCCGGAACATTAAAGGCTTTAGTGCCTGGAAGTAATTATTCCCACGTGGATGTCAGCATTTCAGAGCATGTGAAACAAAGCATATCAAAGTTCTTGCATCAATAAAAAATAACATTTTATCCAAACAAGACTTCGCTCCAAGATCAAGGGACTACTTACTCCTTATCCATTGGCCACCAGACTTTTATTCTATTACCAATCAATTCCTCCATATCTATTCCACCATCCTTCTTTGCCACCTGAAAAAGGAAAATAGCATATTGGGTATGCAAATTGTACTTCCAGTATTTCTCATTAAGAGCACAACCCTCGGTAAATGAAGTTACTCATGCATAAACTAAGGGTTTGACTAAAGGAGCAGTCCAGGGAGACTTTCCATTTAAGCAACTACAGCAGGAAAACAGCTACCTAGGTAAAGCAAGGGCATCTAATTGGCATTCTGGTCATCAACAGTAACATTTAAAACAAGTTTTTTAAAATTAGAGTTGGTTAAAAAATTAAGTTGAATAATTAACTCATGAATCAAGATAACAATGTATTGATGTCGTCAAGAAGAAAAAAGAAGAAAAAGAAGAAAAACCTTTCTGGCTTCTGAAACACCTTGTCTTTTCCTCTTCGTACCAGATCCCGTCAAAGGCTTTGCAACATGCTTTCGGTTGTTCTTGTCATTCTTTGTGTGAAGACTAGGGCTCTGCAGCAAAATTTAACACGCAACCAAATCCATGAATTAACATACACAATAGAAAAGCACCTGCATTTTGCTTGCATTATACGTAACAAAAGATTCTACCGTCAAATTTTCTTCATCAGACTCCTTAGCTTCATTCTCGCTGCCATTTCCATCCAAATCAAACCTTTTGAATTCCTTCTTGGGTACAGAATTTCTACTCTTCCTAACACATGACACCAAAAAGTCAGAGCCACCACTTCTACCCATCTTTCTTGGAAAAGAGCCTTTGCTTCCAAAATCAGGACTAGGATCTTCTGCTGAAGCTCTTGAAGGAGCTTTCATTGGACTCTGGGACAATCTAGCAGCAGTATAAATGGATGCTGATCTCCGGCGCTTAGGAACTGGGACAGATGCTACATCAATTGCTTTTCTTTTCTCCCCCTTTCCGTGTTCCAGTTCTGATTTCAGCTTCCCAATTGGAGCATCTTTATGACCATTGCTTGCCTCAAATTTACCAGGCACTGCCACGTCATTCACGTTTATTTCCCTTACCATCTTCAAAATATCAAAATCATTTTCAGTGCTTTTGCCTTTAGCTGATGAAGGTTTTTCTTTCTTATTCCTTCCGGCTTTTGTTGACTTGGCCTTCAATTGTTTTAGCATCTCACCAAGAGGTTCTTCATTCTCTTCTATGTCACTATCTTTTCGAACTTCCTCCTCAGCAGTGGTTGGGGGAGCCTTTTGCTAAGAAAGAACAGAATGTTGGTGAATCACAACAGCTTAATGATGAAAATATTTATCTTATTGTGAGGGACTAATTCAATGGTGACAGGAGACATACTACTATGTTGGTTTCTAAATTAAGTGACTGAAAATGTGTTATTACACTCTCCTCGGCTAGCCATGTCTTCTCTTCATTTGCCTGTCCAAAAACCAAAGCAAATGAAATTGTACCAATGAGAGACATAAGCTTTGCACCCTATACCAATTACCATAAACAACACTACTACGACAAATGAAAAAACTATGTGATGGTGACTGAGGAGCAAAATTGACACAATAAAACTAAGAATGGGGTTAGAGAAAGTACCATAGAGTCATCTTCTTTCTTCTCATATGGTTTGTACAACACGGAAGGCAGGGTAACTGGTGAAGCCAACACTTGTAAGTCATCCTCCTTTGGAGCTAAGCGTTTGACGATCGACAACCCAAGTTCAGATACAGCCCGTGAATTCTGTTTATCACATTAGCAAGAAAAGTGAGACTGGCATTCTATGTTTCTCTCAAGTAGATTGTTCTACAATTTGTAGGGTTACTGTTTACATTACATTTACGGCTTTATTCAGCAAACTATAAATGACCACAGGCAAATATTATGAAGATCTGTAACAGGAAACTGCCAAATGTAGGTTCTTCTACTACCTTAGACTTTGTTCTCTCCATGATATCTTCTGAGCCCTTGATAGCCTGAAACACAGACATCATCATTGAAATGCTCTCCTTCGCACTGGTGTCCGCCTCTGACTTTACTTCTTCCTCTTTGTGCATCAGCAAAGAAAGAAACAAGTATAGTTGCCTGAAAAGTACACAACATAACTCTTCATCGACAATTTTAGTTGCTCTTACAAGTTCAAACAGTAAAGAAGTAATTTTCCAACTAAATGCGAATATGAAACAGGCAGCAAATCCGAGGCGCAGTTGATGTACCGATATATTGGCTCATATGCTTTAACATCTTTACACTCATCTATGTCAGGACATGAGATATGTGCAAGTGAATGGACCACATATGGCAGAATTGATTCAGGAAAGGCTGTTGAGGGACTTGCATCACTTTGTAAAGACACTTGGCGTGCCTTTGACTGGCAATGCATTTGAATAATATCAACGAGATTTTGCTTTTCCTGCAAAAATGAAATCCGCATAGACATTAGAAACAAGTAGAACCAGAGTACATCAATACATGTAAAAGAAGACATTGTAACTTGCAGCTAATGAGGTCAAACCCTATATACCTCCTCAAAATCAAGCTGCTCCGATTTTATCGGATAGAACAAGAATGCACAAGCATACTTGGGATCAAGAAGGCGGTCCTTTATATATTGATGAACTTTGGCGAGAAAGATCTTCCTAGCTTCAGGGAAAGCACTCTACATATGTAAGAGAGAATGCAAAGAGTTACTTTCAGTTGAAGTATCAATTATATAAAAGCAATGGAGAACCATTAAGAAGGCTAGAACATATTAAAAGAGGAATTTTGATATTTTCAGAAGGAACCCACCTCAGCTACTCTCAAAGTCAAGTGAAATATATCAATAGGTATCTTATGATCCCAGTGCTTTGACAGACGAAGAACTGCTTTTGCAGCAGCAAGCCTCAGATGTGCTTTATCAACCAAACTGTATGATAAGATGAGAAAAGGAAAAGAAGAGAAAACATGTCACCAGGTGTGCACTAGTACCATAAACTTTTAGATAGACAGGATACAAGTAAATTAATGCACTACCTTGATTCTATACCCTGTGATGTTTCAACATTCAGTAGGTTCCTCAGGATGTCTAGAAGGTCACCAATACCAGGACGAAGATGCACATCTTTAATAGGTAAATGGCTTTTAACGAACACCTTGAGCCCATATATCTACATCAATATGCATACACACCAAGTCACAAAGCCTATAGATAATCCCAAGTTCCATTCAATGCTTCACAACTGTGATAAATAAAGGAAGAACAAAGCAAACTTCAGAATCACTAACCTTCAACAAACTAGTTTCACTAACATCATCCCAACAAAGTTTGGTATTATCACCTAGTTGCTGCAACGGCAACACCACAAGATACAGAAAATTAATATAGAAAAAACAGGAAAAAATATGCAAAGCAAGAAGATCGCAGCAGCATACACTCTTGCAATTCAGAATTCCGCCTTTCACAAATTCCTGAATTTCAGTCTCTCTAGTTTCAAAAACCGACGTGGCAGTTTGTGCAATGCATCCCAGAGACTGGAGAACAGCAGGCAAATTTCTCTTCTCTTCCAGCATGCCAACAAGCTTCTGAACTCGGCAATCCAACAAGTTGTTAGCGAAAATTAGTACCTCAATCTAGGTTACCCTTTGAATGCTAATTATACCCTGCAAATGCAAATTGTCAAGTATGACAAAGAAAGGAACCTTGTATAAAACAGAGAGAGACTTGAGCCCATCATCCTTTGTTATTGCGGCAAGAGCATGCACAGCATATTTTGCCTGCCTTCGACTACCTTCTAGGCACAACCTTTCCAATATGAGGTCAATAGAACTGCAGCATAACAGCAAGAATAATAAATGAGAACAATTACAAAGAACGATCTCAAAGGTACTCGTAACTTCAAGATTTACACTACACCTTGAGGACACTGCAAGTTGCTCTCTGATAATGCCACCAGCCTTGGCCAAAACGTGTAAAGCACCTTCTTTGAGTATTTCATTATCGTCCTTTAAAAAACTTATCAATTCTTCTTCAGCTCCTCCAAATAGCAATGGGCCAAAACGTGCAAGAATCTGAGTGTTCATGGGACAAAATCATTGCATGAAGCTAAGTTCAAAGAAAACAGAAGACAAGAGGTATGCATCCATATACTCACAAAAAAGAAGAGAGAAAATTTCATTCAAAATACAATATAGAAGTATGAAGTCTGAAGTCTGAAAATTTCCCAGATCCCATCGAGGTAAATAAAACCACAAAACACTGTTTTTTGTGAACAATAGACCATGCAAAACACAGGAATCTTACCACCAATATATCCATTGATGATTGAATCAATTCTGAATTCCCGGAAGACTTATGTGATATAGCTTCCGAAAGAAATTCTTTAACATACTCCTTACTGAAAAGTAAATACGAACACTTGACAGACAGGCTGCTGAGAAAATCATAAAGCCTGTGTTTCTCACCGAGTACTTTTAGTAAATCTTCCTGCAAAAGAGAAAATAAGATGGGCAATTTGATCCATCAATAAAGATAGCTAAAGTCATCCTTGGGTTCACAAACATAATGGACCATAACACATAGATTAAATTTTGCACTCCACTAATCAGCTTTGCATCTTACATAATAATAGTCAGCAGCAATAGTGACAGCGGAACTGAAAGTGATAAGAAGAGTGGTTTTGGATATAATACATGAGATCGTGAATGACGAATTGATATCATCCACTACATTTAGAAAGCAATAGCCTGAGAAAGCTAGTTAAAAATGCACATTAAAGACTAATGGTGTAGACTATCTTGATTCATATTGAGCAACAGCACACCTCAAACTGATCTACACAAATAATTATTTTGCTTACCCGATAAGTGCAAGCTTGCTGCAAGCTAGTATTTACATCGAGCAGAGCAACTAAAATTTTCCAGATTTTCGCATCTTTCAGTTGATCAAGTACCAGAAAGTTTTCCTCAGCCTTAGCAGGATCAGCAAAGGAACGAGACATAATCCGAAAGCAGAACAGAATCTTCTTTTGGATCTCTGGTGCATCACCCTCCTGTAAATCAATATGAGTTAAAAGTTCATTTTCCTGTGACTCAAATTGACAGAAACAAATAATCTCCACAAGTTTCCAACCTGATGCATCGACCTAAGAGACATGTACCTCTGCATCTCTTGCTGTAACCTGAAAAACAAAAAACCAGAAATGTAGGTGGAGTTGAAGAAAGGTGAAGCTAAAACTGAGTTCCTTTAACATCAATCAGAATCAACAATTCACAACACACCGTAGCTTTTGCTCCAGTAATTTCTCAAGAGCTTTCACTTCAACTTTGTCAAAGGTAGCAAAGATTCTGACCCAAAGCACAACTCTGTCCTTCACCAAGAGATCACTTGGGAATAAAGAAACAGAGAGAATATACTCTATTGCATCTGATCTGAAGAGAAGAGTGACAAGTAGAGCACATTACTGATTGGTATCATCCAACAATGTCTGGAAACTAAGTAGGACATAGGCAAACATGATCCCTCAGATACAACTAGATTCACATCAGTCCTGGCTATTTTTTACCTAGAGCTTTTACCTGAAATCTTTATCGTAAAAGCATCTCAAAATCTTCCCAGGAACCCATTCATATTCACGGGAAATGATGGAGGAATCTGAAGATTTCGTGCAATAAGCCCTGAAGATCTCAGCTATCCTCTCCACGGTATGTTTTTTAACAGTAAGCTGGATATTTAGGAGAAAAATGTATAAGTTGGCCAACAAAGATAACTCATAGCAATACGGAAGAAACTGAAACTTTAGGAAAACCCTTGATCAAAAGCCCACGTACGGATTTGTCTCTAAGACGATCGGCAACCAGCTTTATAGTTTCAGCAGGAACAGAACCAGGGGCATGAATAGCAACATTGCAGATCACTTCGACAACCTGCCTCCTAACATTCTCATCAAAGTCTAACAATCGCTCACATAGCGCAGCTGGAAAATAGACACAATTTCAGAATTGAATTTATGGATAAAAACACAACATGAATGAAGTCATAAGGCCAATCAAAAGACTTACATATCATTTCAGAAGCCTCCGTGCGTAATGGGTTCGACAACAAACAGCGTTTTACATGCTCAAGAACAGACATTCTAACTTCAACTACCCTGTCAGTCAACCTTTTCAAGAATTCTAGAAAGATTGGCTGAAATGCCTCGATGATTGTGGATCCCTCTAAAGAAAAAAGTTCTCCAACTAGCCCTACTGCTTTCAAACGAGTGTCCAGCTGATCGGTCTGCAGATATTAAGTCATGGTTACTGAGAGAAACTTTCAAATCACGTGGCATTGAATTTCACCAAAATATTAATAAAGGGCCAGGAACAGCTGTTCTCATTCTAAAGATAAAACATTTTAACAGAAAGAACCACAAGATTATTCCTGTGAAGTCTAGAAATCTGCACAAGAGGTAATAAAGGTATAACTTCACTAGAAAACAGCAGGATGAAACTGCATATGAGAAAAACATGAGAAAGAAATAATGTATTTACCAACAACTCTCCGGTGAGGTATGGTACCACTCCAGACAAAATCTGAGGAGCACAACAGTAGATATCGTAGATAACTTCATGGTAGTCAATTTGAAAATCTGACAACCTGTTATCTCCAGACATTAACGACACAAGGATCTGTTTGATGCCAGCTTCAAGTTTAACTGCACACTGTTCTATGATATTCATAGCAAGCTTCCTTGCAGCCTTAGAAACATCCTGAAAATAGAAGTTGCACGCACAATTCTTATGATGCAATTTCAAACTAACATATTGAAGACAATTCAACAAACATGCACCATAATGGAGAGAATCTTACACTTTTATTACGGCCTAAAACAGATAATATTACAAGTAAAAGATCATCATTAACTTCTTCACTTTCTTCGATCAAAACGACCATGATGGTTTGCATGGACGTAAGTACATTTTCTTGATGATCATCCCTGCATTAGTGAAAATCAAATTATCAGACTAGATTTAATTACCTTGTCAGAAAATTGCTTGAATCCAGTAAGCCATAATAAACCAAGAAAAACATTTTGCATTAACACACATCTTGAAATCTTTTTTTATTAATTGTGTCAAGTGAGTCATACGGTCTATGATCTGTATTTTTCCTCAAATCATATGGAATTTAAAATTAACAGTAGCCTGACTAAAAATCCTTCATATGCACATAAACATTATTAATTGAGTATTCTAAAAGCAGATTAATTTTTCTTCAATTTGACATGTAAAACTATGGATTCTAAATTCCGAAAGCACTTAAGAGTTTCCAATAATATAGTCATCAGTAAGCTCGCATCAAATGTTATACCCAAAGGAAATGAAACAAGAACTTGGAACGGCTGATATGGAGAAAAAGGTACACTTTTTCACTTTGACTATGAACTGGAATAAAAAGATGAAAATACTACCTTAGTGAACTGCCTATGAAATCGACAGTTTGAGTCCATCAGATCATAGGTAAAGGTAATCAGGTGGTAACCCAACAAATGGTAAATATCAAACAAAACTCAAGGAAAGCAGACAATCGAGAGAACCAGACCTGGTGACAGCAAAAAATGTACTGAACATCTTTTTTATGAGATCATCACATTCAAGATCCAACATCACGACACAAGACCGGTATTTGGCAACAGTCTCCAAAATGACAACTCTCCTCCCAAATGATGGACCAGCAGCTGTATCACTTAAGCCACTGAAGGTGCTTACAATCAACTGAAATATATCCTGCAAAATGATGACCTGTCGGTAAGGATTCAAGAAGCTATGAATCGCAGATGCTATCAAGAAGACTATTTTATGTTGATGAGTTAAACAAGGGCCAACCACCTTCAAAACGTCATCACTGTAAGGAGCTTCGGGTGCAGTAATCCGGGTGATTTCACAGATACAGGTTGTAACTAGAAGCTTCACGTCCCTATCTTGATGCTTCAGCAATTCTGGCTTAACAATTGCAGTTAGAAATGGTTGCATGGACTCTGACATTGAAGGGGATGGCGATTGATCCATATCAGAGAGATATGAAGCAGCTTGCTGAAAAAAGGATCAAATTTCCATTACTGTGGATGTTAGTTTGTTTCACGATTGACAGAGACAAGACCTCTGATTGAGAACACCCTCGCATTTTGAATTGGAGTAAAACAGCTATTATTTAGAAGGCAATATCACAATCATGTTCATGACAACCAAGAAATAATAGGCTGGCTATCATATAACACCCAAAACTCAGGATTCAGCGAGCAACAGTTATAGATAACTTACTGGACCATGTAACAATTATATAGGAAAAACAAGCTGTTCAAACATGCAGTCAACTCCCTAAAAAATACATGCAGTCAACTTGAGACAAATTCAGTAGGCATATATACTCTGGTAATGCTTTTGTCCATTCCAGATCACTTTGTCTTTAAAGTTCCTGAGAACAATTTTGGTTCATATTTTCTGATCACGTTTGAAAAAAAAAACACATGAAATTGGGGCATTGATATCACCAGCAGCAACATGGTATTATCCCAGGAAGTCTTGCAAACTGAAAATATCTGCTCCCTCGTATAATTTTCTCACTAATCCAGGACATAAATCCCCCAATAACCTAGGGAACCATGAGGCAAGAGTATTAACTTTTGAAGTATCTGACACCAGGGAACGAGATCAGAATAATACCACAGTTTGGAATATGGTTTATGAATGTGTAGCATGAAAAACAGGACGGAATACAAGAAAGTGTGTCATCAAATTCCAAGGCTCGGGATACAAATCAGTTTGTCCATCTGACAAGTGACTTCAGCCACATTAAGTACCTCTATCTATAATCCCAATGGTAATACTGCAGGCTGCTACCTCTTTGTGTCCTTCCTAATTTCAATATGTTGCCCGTGCCTTATTCTAGTCATTAAGGATCCGCAGTGTTTCACTTGTTAGGAACTAGTTCAGGACCAGACACTACTCTATCAGAACCCTGACTAGAACTAGATAAAAATTGAACCCAGGGAAATTAAAGACCAACAGGGGCTGATGTTGTTCTCGCCAGAAAATGAAGAACTTTCAAAGTTAAATTCTGCAGTAAACCCTAATTTCATTACACTCGCCAGCTTACAACCTTCCACAATGAATCAGCCAAGGAAAAAGTCTATCTAGGGCAAGAAGAAAGGAACCTGAGCACCAAATCTCACAAATTTTACATTCTCAAAATCTCCTACGAACGAAAACCAACTCCTTAACCAAACTTAAGTACACTCCTTCCGTCAACTCAAAACAGACAAAATTGGGCTCAGCCAACCAAAATCAACAGCACGGGAAACATTAACTCGAAACATTCTCAGCTTCTAACCACCACAAATTTCTCAGAGTCCAAACAGATGAAAGAGGATAAAAAAGAACGAAGACGAAAAAAATTGAAAATAAAAAAAGCGCGAATTCTCTGCCAAACTCAGATCAGTGGAATTCACACAGACGCACACAATAACAGGAACAAATTAGGGAGAAATGAGAAGAAAGGGAAGGAAGACGCACCTTCAAGAGCTTAACCAAAGCATCCTTAGAAGAAGGAGGAGTGTCTAGCTTGGATCCTAGTTCCTTAAGCTGCTCCTCAAGCTTATCCGCCATACTCAAAGAAAGGCTTTTTCCGTACTTAGGATGTTGGGTTCAGAGCAAGACTTTGAAGCTTTCTTCGAACATCGAGCAAACAGCGAAAGCTCCACTCGCTATCTGGTCGATAGGGTTAAGCAAAAGAAAAATGTAAGAACGGAGGGGGGAAGAGAAGCAGATGCGAGAGTTTCACTTGCGTTGCGTGCTTTTCTCTCTCTATCTCTCTCTTCTTTCTCTATCCTCTTTTTTCAACTGTTTTTCTGTTTCCTGGGTTTGGTCTCGCTACGTTTCTAATATTTATTTTTTTTCTTTTTAATAATTAATTAATTAATAATTACGAATTGATTTATTTTTGTGCCTAATCGATGTTAGGATATAGTATAACTTTTAAGTAAATCCCATCAGAATTAGAATTTGAAATTTTTCTATTTCAAATTTGGTTACAATTCTTTTGTAATAATAAAGAAGCACTCTCAACTATGTGGATAATTTAATATAGCAAGTTTTATGTGTGTTTATGCAACTAACTTTGAGTAATAATGACTATATATATGTCTTAGATTTTTCCCCTATTTGGGTAGGAATTTAGGAATCAAAATTATTAAATTAATTTTTTGGTAGGTTTATATTTTGTATATAGTAAGTAATTGGATAGATATGAATTTATATAGTTAGTAGGAAAAAACTCAAAATTTATGAGTACTCAAACAAAAATATAAGTTACACTACATTAATAGATATGAATATATTTGGTTTCTCCCATTTAAAAAATAAAAATAAAATCATTGAATAGAAGGCTAAACCAAATAATTTTTGAAGCACATAATTCTTTTATGAATAAATGGTTTCATTTATGCATGGCAATTATGAATCGCAAATATGGTTACCCCTCCGAACCAACCCGATCAACACAACTGTTAACTGGTTGATCAGTTCTTGGTCGGGTCGAGAAATAATTGCATGTTGTCTAAATGATGCTCATCCTGGGGATGGTAATCACATTATTCAGCCCGACAACAAACCCGAACCTGGGTTGCCACCCAAAACTATGTCATTTCGTCTATAGTTGGTAAGATTATCACTAACTCACTAGTCACCATTCTCGATTTCATTATTCATTCTCCATCTTCATCGAAATCTTCTCGATTCTCTTACGGAAATCAGTGAGTTTGTTTTTTTTTTCCTTGTAAGTCTTCAATCTAGAATCTGCATCTATTGAATAGACTTCGATTTGTCTAATCTGTAGATATCATGATGAATCCTTATCCGATCAGTTATTGTGCTTTGCTGCTACTATGAGCCTATGGTTATAAGTATTTATTATTTCATTTAGTCGGCAGTCAGCTCAATTGAACTACTGAAGGGCAAAGGATGATCTTTCAGTTGACTGTTCGACTATTGAGTACGAACTATGAACCCAAATTCTCCCAAAGCTCCTCTTTCACATATATTACATATACTTTTACTTTTTTCGGTTGATTCATTATGTAGTTGAATCGTGCAGGACTACACATTATTCAATCATTCTGCAACTTCAATTGATTGTATTCACAATTCAAGGCTTGAGGCTACACTATTGGAGCTTAAGGCATACTATAGGTCAGTAGGTTGGTTGAATGAATTGATTGAATTCTCAATTCTATATTATATTCGAAGTTTCAAATAATAGAAATTCCAAGGAGAAACCCTAGTTAATTATTTATAATGGGAGAATCCTCTACAAGCAATATGGTATAAAAATAATAAAAATTCACACACTTTGAGAGGAGCCCAAATTTCAATATTTATAACAGGAAGATCCTCTTTCATTCTTTTTACAAGCAATGTGGTATAGAAAATAATATAAATTTCCAAACTTTGAGAGGTGCCCAAATTCAATATTTATATTGGGAAGATCCTCTTAAATGATGAGTTCCAAAGAAATCCAGCTTAGTTTTTATGTTGAACACTAGAAAATAGTAATAAGAGGGGTTGCAATTATAATAAGAATGATGAGAGTTAGAATCATGTGTCACCAATGTGGTATCCATAAAATCATATTAACTAACCATATTGAACTATACACGAGCAATGCTCAACGTGAAAACGAGTCGAGCTGGCTCATGAACTTATCGAATGAAACACATCTTGAAGCTCGAGTTAAATGGATTGTGGATTATGCACTATCGATCATGATATTTGTGTTATACTGAGTGACCAGGTTTTTATATGAATGTGTAGTATTGTATATGAGAAGAAGCTTGCCAAAAACATGGAAAAGCCCCAAGGTTAAAAGCCAAGTCCCTCACAAAAATGAGTAATACACAGAACTAGTGCCGAGGGAAGATAAAAAACTGCAGCCCACCAAGGAAAAAACAAAGGGGCTGACTAAATAGTTATAGAAAACCAAATCAAACTACTAACAAGCAAAAACCTGTTGGGAATATCATCATATGTTCTCCTCCACAACAAGGATGAGAACTATATATAGAGAGAGAGGTGTGGAGTTGGGAAGGCTGTGACAGAGATGATGGGTGACAGCCTTGGTAGAGCTGACGTCCTTGTCGGTGACGGCGTCGTCGGCACCATCGTCAAGCTCACTTTCCCACCTGTTGAAAAAGCTGACCGGAGAGCCGAAGAGCCGTCGCCGCCGCGTTCTAGTGGAAGAAGAGATTGTCACCGGAGACTGTTATTCTAGAGGTTGGGATTCGTCCCAATCTGAGGTTTTTCAGCCCGTCAACTGTACGGAGCTTTCAGGGATCTTAATCCCGGATAAAAAATCAGAGGAAGTTTACTTCCCGAGACATTATTCTAGAGATTGTGGATTTTCCCGATCTGAGAAATCTAAGCTCGTCTTTGACGTTGCTAAATAAAGGATCCTAATCCTTGATTCATTCTAGAGGAAGTTTCTTCCTGAGTTTATTGTTGGTTGAAAGATGGCAATTGAGTCGATTTATTTCAGGAACTAGTTATAATTCTTATTCAATGGTATACTGGTAGTATTCATAACAGAGAGATATAAGCATATTTGATCCCGCCTGGAGACCTTACTTTGTTCAATTTTTTATTTGCATAACAAGAGTTTAAAATCGGTTTCTGAAATCGTTCATGAGAACATTTCTTTTTCAAATGTTTGTTGGTTGATATGGGCTGTAAGAGAAACTACTTTCTTTGCAGCTTTCACCTTGAGATCAGGGTGGGTCTGGTGGAAATATACATAGTGAATTACAGTTCAAAAGTGGTTCTTTCCTTCTCTGTAATTTTTCTGCTGATTCATTGATTTCTGCCAGTGTTTGATTCATCTCCGGTAACTCTTCTGTCAGTTAAAATTTATCCGATGACATATTTGAAACTCCGGCGAGGTCTGCCATTAATGCATGACCGGAAATTTTGTTTAAAATCAATTGACGAATAAGTGATGGCTTAATTTTAGGCCTTCCAAGGATTCATGATTATCCTCAAGTAACGGATTAGTTGTCATGATTAAGGGTGATAACTGTCTATTTATTTGGACATTTAGTATTCTTTTTGGGCCTCCAGGCCATTTGTTAATTACTTGATTGGTGTCCGGGAATTGATTGACGCAGGCTCAGTAATAATTATTTCCTTTTTTTGGGACACTGGAGGAATCATTGACTGTCCCTTAACTCATCAAAATTAGCGTCATGCAATACAGATTGTAGTAATTTTACATTTGGTAAGATTTTATTAGTTGTGGGTAATCAATAGAATTTGTTAATGATTGAAAATCAAATAATTTTAGATAGAGATTAAACTTTTTTTATGAATAGATAGAGATTAAACTTTGAAATGTAATTATTGAACCTTAAAGGCTTAATACACTTTTTTGCCCATCTACTATGCAAAGTTAACAAACATACCCTTTAACTATTATCTAACTGATTTAACACCCTCTACTTTGAAAAGTTTAACAAATATTCCACTCCATTTATCTTTTCATCTAATGAGTTGATTATACGTGCTACGTCATATTATTTGTCAACAACATCGCTAATTGGGATGTCCACAAGGTGAAAATATTTAAATTAAAAAGAAAAGATAAAGGAAAAACACATTATAATCACTATTATGTACGGAGGTGTTTGTGGTATTCCTTTTTATTTTCTTTCTAATTTAAATAATTTTTGATTGTGAACATTCCAATCAGCGATAAATTGTATAAATAATATGACGTGGCACGTACAATCAACACATCATATGGAAAATAGGTGAAACATTAAACAGAGGGGCATATTTGTTAAACTTTTCAAAGTAGAGGGTGTAAAATCGGTTAGAAAATAGTAAAGGGGTACGTTTGTTAACTTTGCATAGTAGAAGGATAAAAAGGTGTATTAACCCAACCTTAAAAGATAGTTTTTGCAATATTTCATCTAGAAAAAAAACCTTTAAAATATTATGAAAATTGATCCTGCAATAAACGATGGGCACTAGCAAACAAGCAACTGAAAATTATTTTGAATTCAACCGGCTTGATTAATTTAAGATCATTTGGTTAATTAAATAATTGGTGGATAAATTTCCACCCCCAATCCCCTCTCCCCCCTTCCCCCGGTTTTTTCTTTTTTTTTTCCCTTTTTTTAGCTCCTAGGTTGGCTCATGGTCTACAATATCTCTTTTGGAGATATCCTGAAAAAAAAAACTTGTTGGGGATTTGATGTGTGAATGAAGGAATGAGCTAAGAGGTATTTAATACCACATTGCTAATTGATGGGAAAGTGGAGCTAGATATAAGAATTCAAGCCCACTAAGGTTGGTAAAAGGGTTGAGGTGGTGATGGGCCCTCGCGCCGTTATCGTTGCCTCGCCTCGAATTCGGATTCGGTCAAATGATTTGATTCAATTCTTTTGCTACTCGACCGATTCGGTTTGACCAAAAAGTCATACAGAATCTGTGGTTCAAATCCAAACCAGAATCAGGTTTTAAACCGGTTCAGACGCGAACCGACATGTTTGAAAACCCCTTCATTTACTATAAATAGCATATCAGTCCCTGCACTTTCTCCTACTGATTTTTCCCTCTTAAAACTTATTCTTTGCACGAAAAACCTTTTTGCATTCATTCTTTCAAAGAATTGTTACTTTGTTTATGTCGTTTACTGTTTCTGTCCACTGTGCAGTGCATGTCGTTGTTCTTGTTGGCATGATTTAGTATGTACGTCAAATTGCATGTCATTTTTTACGTTTTCCCTTGTTTGGTGTTACTGATTGGTTTTTTTTGCCAGGCGTTAGTTTTCTGTGCAGTTAGACTACCTACGACGTAGTAAACGTCAAAAGGTCCCTACATATTTTGGTCCTGATTTTCTAACATTCTTGTTAGAAAATGAGCCTCAAACATATAAGGACGCGATGAGTTCTTCTAGATCTCATTATTGGAAAGAGGTGGTCAATAGTGAAACTAAGTCCATTTTGCATAACCATACGTGGGAGTCGGTAGATCTTCCTCCAGGAAACAAACTCCTTGGTTATAAATGGATATTCAAACGAAAACTGAAAGATGATGGTACTATTGACAAGTATAAAGCGAGACTAGTGGTCAAAGTTTTTAGAAAAAAAAGGTATTGACTTTTTTGACACTTACTCCGCAGTCACAAGAATTACGTCGCTTCGTTTGTTAATTGATTTGGCTGCTGTGTATGTTCTTCAAATCCATCAAATGGATGTTAAAACCGCCTTTCTTAACGGTGACCTGGAGGAAGAGATCTACAGGAAACAACCCGAAGGGTTCGTTGTTCCAGGACAAGAACACAAGGTGTGTCGCTTGGTCAAGTCTCTGTATGGACTTAAACAAGCTCCTAAATAATGGCACGCGAAATTTGAGGTAGTGATGTTGTCAAATGGATTCAAGATTAATGAGTGCGATTAATGTGTGTACATTAAAGACACTCCTAATCATGAAGTCATTGTTTGTCTGTATGTAGATGACATGTTGATAATGAGTAAAGACATTATTGACATTAAATCTACGAAATGAATGCTTTCAAAGGCATTTGATATGAAGGACTTGGGGGTGGCTGACTTTATTCTAGGAATTAAAATCTATAAGACTCCTCAAGGTCTAGCTCTATCTCAGTCTCACTATATTGACAAAGTACTTGATAAGTTCAAGTATTTGGAGTTCAAAGCAGTGAAGACACTGATAGACGTGAACCTTGCTCTTACTAAAAACAAAGGTGCAAGTGAAGCGCAAACAGATTACGCTCAAGTGTTAGGCTGTCTGATGTACATCATGAATTGTACTAGACCAGATATTGCATGTGCAATAAGTAAGTTGAGTCGTTACACGAGCAATCTGACTGTAACTCATTGGATGGCAATGAGAGGTGTTTTGGGGTACTTGATGCACACCTAGAACTTTGCTTTTCATTACACGAGTTATCCGGCTGTACTTGAAGTATATTGTGATGTGAACTGGATCACCAGTTCAACCGAAATCAAGTCCACAAGTGGATATGTGTTTACGGTTGGTGGGGGAGCAGTATCTTGGAAATCCTCCAAGCAAACCTGCATAGCCCGTTCAACAATGGAATCTGAGTTCATTGCATTGGAAGCTGGTGAGGAAGCTGAGTGGCTTCAGAATTTCTTGAAAGATATTCCATTTTGGCCCAAGCCGTTATCACCAATAAGTATAGATTGTGATAGTCAAGCGGCGATTGGAAGGACAAAAAGTGTTATGTATAATGGTAAATCTCGTCACATTCGTCAACGACATAACACGGTTAGACAACTAATCTCTAGTGGTGTTATCTCAATTGATTATGTGAAATCAAAGGATAACGTGTCGGATCCACTTACAAAAGGCCTAACTAGAGATGTAGTTGAGAAGTCATCAAGGGGAATGGGATTATGGCCAAGGATATAATCAACATGACAGAAGCTCTACCTAGTTGACTGAAGATCTCAAGATCTAGGTTCAAGGAGAAAACAAAGTTGTGTTTGATGGTCCGATATTGTCAAAATTTCTCAAACTCATTCTCATGATGAGACAATGTTTAACAATAAGGGTAAGCCTATAACCAAGGCTTTTAATGGTTTCTAAGTTTGACCTCAAGTTGGTCAAATGATGTATTTATGAATACACGTTTAGAATCACCTATGTAAGTGTGAAGTGGAGTCGCTTCAAAGAGAACTAACGGTGGCCAAGTTCTCTACGCACTCATGAGACTAGGCGGTGTTCAAGGCTAAAATGAACACAACAGTGAGAACCAATGGACGGTTAAGGATTAGTTGTGTGACATACGTTGTCTTAGTATACACAAAAAGTCTACGGTTCAAAGATATCAAATCTACTGATGGACGAGTATACTTGATGTATGTTCACTACGAAAAGTTCAAAGGGAAACCTACTTACTCAGATGCAACTAATTCTTGCGAGCAAATCACACAGTTTTTGCATAGTTTTTAAAACTTAGCATTCTCCATTCATGTGGGGGATTTGATGTGTGAATGAAGGAATGAGATAAGGGGTGTTTAATACCACATTGCTAATTGATGGGAAAGTGGAGCTAGATATAAGAATTCAAGCCTACTAAGGTTGGTAAAAGGGTTGAGGTGGTGATGGGCCCTCGCGTCGTCGTCACCTCGCCTCGGATTCAGATTCAGATTTGGTCAAAAGATTTGATTTGATTCATTTCTTTTGCTACCTGGACGATTCGGTTTGACCGAAAAGTCATCCACAATATGTGGTTTAAATCCAAACCAGAATAAGGTTTTAAACCGATTCAGACGCGAACAGACATGTCTGTTCGGTTCAAAACCGCCCAACTACCATTCTTTCAAAGAACTGATATCGAGTCGTGTGATTGCATCGTTCGTTGTGTTCGTCGGTCACCTGTGTTTCCATCACCACTACGCTTGTGAGTATATCCGTTTTATTTTAGGAGAATTGATTCCATTAACCTTGGGTGACGTAGAGGGGAATAATAATTCTTAAGGACATATCGTGAAGTCGATTGACTCGGATTAGTCCTTCTGTTTTTTTGCACGCTTGCTTGTTGATTCCTGTTTTGCAGTTTACGATACTTATAAAACCTACCGCTACTAGAAAAGCTTGGAGAGACTTAACCGTTATCGAACCCAGCCGCCTCCAAACAGTATAAACTGCCACCATAAATCCGCCATCAGCTAATAACCAATCCCCAACCGCAAACCAAATCTTGCGAAGCATGGAAGCGGGAGGGTTCGACAAATGTGTACAAATTATATCATTGTGTTCTTTCCAAATAAATCAAAATACTGCATGCATGATAACATCCATCACAGGAAGCTCAACACACAATGACTAGTTTTTAATACCGGGTTTTATGGTCTAATTCCGGGAAAACCTCAAACCATTGAACCTCTTGTTGGACCGGTTCGATGTTCGGTCCGATCTTGACAACCTTGACAAAAATACAAATAAAGTATCAATTTGGACTAAATTAAATTTCGGTTGAACCGGCCAGTCTGGTCCAGTTCTGTCAACATTGCCAAAATTTTAATTTCTAAATAGTTATTGTATCTCATTAATCACATGCAACAAGCTCAATGTAAAGCTTTATCATGAGTAAAAATATATTTAGGAAAAATAAAATTATTATTTTACGCATTCGTCCAATGAGTGTATGTAGCCCGCTGCAACGCTGGAGCATTTAGTACAAAATAACGAGATTTTTTTCTATCGACATGTAATTTTTGTTAATTCTACTTAAATTTTACTTTTTCCCGGCCATTGTGAATTGGAATACAAATATCCTCATTAACCAAGTTCTTCACTTCTTTCTAATTAAAGGCCTTAATATATGCTTCCACAGTTTTGGGCACAAGAGGGAAACCCCCTCTTTGTGTTTAGCTTCTTGACTGACGAATAAAAAATCAGCGATCTTTTGTAGTGACTAACTGCTTTTTATTATTATGTAGTAAAAGGGGTGAATGGTTTGAAAGGTTGAATGTCTTGTGGGATATGTGGTAGTGGATGAGTGTTTAACATCATCTAAATCCCAAACACCGAATGGGTTTCTACTTTCTAATCCTCAAGTCGAGTTTATAGATTTTTAGCAAAAAAATATGTAAACTAACACTTATTCACCTTGTTGGATTGGTGGACCAATAAAGGTTCAACTAGAGGGTTGAAGGGGAGAGGATGAACCATTATACGTCTTGGGTTCCTTGAGGCTGGTTCCTTACAAGGAGAAATACAAGAGTATAGTTGTAATGGTTTATAGGTGTACGCAAGTGTATGAGCGGGTAACAAAGAAGTACCAGAGGTGAGCACTGTGAGCATATGACCAAGACCTTTAGCGTGTAGGGTAAGGGCCTGTAATATCGGGCGTTTTGTCTAATATTTGTGCGTTATGTCCACAATGGCATGAGCCAGAGATCCATTGTCTACTACTAAGTGCTTTTAGGTGGCATGATCTAGGTCGTCAAATACATTCCTATTCGTAGGCGAGTGGTTGGTGTCATGTCATGTTGAGGGGGATGTCCCTGATGGGACATTAACAAGTTACAAATGGTGCAGAGTGATAGGTGACTGATCGACAAGGTGGACACCCTGTTCCTGAGAAGATTTGAGGTGAGGGGTCTCTACCTGCTTTGTCAAGTCAGGTGGAGGCGAGGATGGACAAGCGGTGGAGGGCGAACGAGCCGTCCGCTCAGTGGCGGAGCCACATTAAGACCAGGGGGTGCACTGCAGCCCCCTTGGCCATTAAATAAAAATCAAAGATACATATATATCATCTAACATTCAACCCATGTACTATTTTACATAAAAGACTAGCAACATCACTTGCCATTTAATTTAGTGTAATATAGTTCATATAGATTAAAAGACTACATAATGATTATTTAGTGTAATATAGTTTATATTTTAACATTTGTAGTTAACCCTAACTTGTCGAATAATTTTAATAGCACAAAAAATTCATTCACATAACCTTCTGCCTGACTGATTTGCTGCCGAATTTTTTTTATCTCTCCAACTTTGTTCGCTGAGTCGTCGGCCACCATTCTCTTTTTCTATTCATGATTCATTTGTTAAGTTAGGAGTTTTCATACACAAAATATATCAAGAACAATCTCCAAAATTTGAAATTGGATGGACGATGTGTGATTGATCGTCTAAAATATGACATATATTGAATAATATTGTATTTTAGTTTGGACAATAAATGTATTTTATAATGCTTTCACAATACCAAATCTAGTTCTGGATCGTTGTAACTGGTGACTATTAGTGGATTATTGACTTATTAATCTTAAATATTATTTTGTTGATTTTTTGTTCCGTTTAGTGTTGACTTTTTTTATTACATTGTTGATTTTTTTTTTGTTACGAACAAAGCACTCCCTTTGCCAATTTCATGGCTCCGCCACTACGTCTTCTAAAGGGTCCAAGGACCAAGGGCCCAAAGGCCATTAGACATTGATTGATGAAATCCAAACACACATTTTAATTGTTATTCCCTCTCTAGGTTCAGAGACACCTTGGTTAAGCCTTTTCTCTATTTATGTTCTTCTTGAATACTAGCTTCTTTAGTAAAAAAAATTTGAATACTAGCTTCTTCCTTAGAAAAAAATTCTACTTAACATACACATAGAGGGCATAATTCTTTATAAAAAAATGCCAAAATGAGGGTGTTGATAACCATGAACATATCAATCACATGTTGAACGCTTTAATGCTCATTATGGATGGCTCAACTTGAATCTTACGCATTGATGGGACAACGACACTCCTTGATACAAACTTTTATTATTATCTAATATTAATAACAGTAAGTGTTTTCTTTTTGCCTAAAAAAAAAAATAGTAAGTGTCACAATGGTAGAAATTTAAACTTTTGAGAAGGAGGTCATGGTTTCAAGTCCCACCATCCTATGGAATACAATTATTCTTACCACCCTATCGGTTGTCGGTCCGCCTTTTTATTATTATCTAATATCAATAACATTAAGTGTCACAATTGTAGGAGTTTAAACTTTTGAGGAGGAGGTCATGGTTTCAAGTCCCACCATCACCCAATTGTACGATTTATTATTACTAAAGAGGCGGATCGACAACCGACAAGGTGGTAAGACATTTTTGTTACTTCCCTTGCAATCTCAGTCGTTAGATTAAAGTGATAAGATCTAATGACTGATATTGTTTCTTGATGCCGTCAAGAAACACTGGTCCTTGATGGAAAGTCAGTTCTAATGTTGGAAGGAGTTGAATGCCTAGTTGAATTATAAAAAGTTAATAAAATTATATTTGATTTGTACTTGATGTTCTTACGATGGTCATAAATTAGCTAGATGATAAAAAATCTCAATATGAACATAAAAATAAAAAATATGATTATTTGTTAATATAAATAAAGTGGAGTGATTTTTAAGTTATTATAATTTTAATTAAATTCAATTCTAAAAATGAATTAGTAATGGAATGTTGAGATTTAATCTTAAAATTGAATGGATGAGATTTATTTTGATTGGTTCAAATAAAGGGGAGCATCTGGTGCCCCAGGAGCATAAATCTCATCCATTCATTTTTAAGATCTAATCTTAGCCTTCCATAACTAATTAATTTTTGGAATTTAAATTAATTAAAATAAAATAACTAAAAAATCACCCAACTTTATTTATATTAACCAGTGTTGTCATGACCGGACCGGTTCGACAGGTAAAACCGGGAACCGGGGCCAAAATTGGTCCGGTCAGCTTTCAAATCAATGCTGGTTCAATTGAGAAAAAAATCGGTTCGACCCGGTAAAACCGCCAAAATCGGTCGACCCGCTTCGAGCGGTTTGACCGGTCGGACTCCTCTCAGTCTCTCTCGATAGTGGCCTCAGAAACTTTTCTCTTCTACACTGTCACCGTTCGTCTCGACAGCCACCGTCCGTCTCGACAGTCGCCGTCCGTCTTCTAACTCGTCGTCGTCGTATACTCATATTGTCAAGAAAGGAGGATTGTTTGTTGCTGGAAGATGATGATTAATAGAGGACAGAAAGAAAGTAATATAATTAGACGATAGAAAGAAAGTAATATAATTTGGTCATGGAGAATGGAAAGAGAGATTTGATTTGGTGAATGGAAAGGGAAAGAGATCTGATTTGGTGAGGGGGAAGGAAATAAAAAGAAGTAGGATGAGATGAGAAAAGAAAGAGGGCGGCGCAAATAAGGGATTTTGCCTTAGGGTTTCAGAAATAATTATATATATATATGCTGAGCAATTTACTATTTGATACCCAAATTATAGAAAATTATTAATAACATCACATATGTTTTTTAAAGTGACAGATAATGATTATAATAGTGTGACTGGTTTTTTACACTGGTTTTGACGGTCTGATACCGGTCGAACCTTAAACCCTCAAACCTTTCACTGGACCGGTTCGACGACCGGTCCGGTCTTGACAACATTGATATTAACAAATAATCATATTTTTATTTTATGTTCATATTAAGATTTATGATCATCTAATTAACTTATGACCATCATAAGAACACCAAGTACAAATTTTTATAACTTTTAATAATTCAACTAGTCATTCAACTTCTTCCAACATTAGAACCGGCTTGTTATCAAGGACCAAGGTTTCTTGACGGCATTAAGAAACAATATCGGCCATCAGATCTTATCACTTTAATCTAACGACTGAGATTGCAAGGGAAGTTACAAAAATTTCTCATGCCATTATGGCTCTATAAATTAGACAAAATGTTCCATATTGCACCATAAATAAGTACAATATTCACTACAAAAAAAGGTTCTTTAGCGTCGCTTACCGGGGAAGAGTTTAGCGTCGGTCGACAAGCGATCGACGCTAAAACTGACCAAAAACCGACGCTAAATTTGGTTTTCGGTTAGAAACGAAGCTAACCAGCTTTGGCATCGGTTACCGACATGTTTTAGCGTCGGTCGGCGACCGACGCTAGAACACATATATATTTAAACCACTCAGCCGCCACCCTAACCCTAATCGCATCTCTCTCCTCCATCTTTCTTCTTCTTCCTTTCTTCTTCCTCCTTCATCCTTCTTCTTCTTCCTCTTCTCTTTTTCTGAAACTTTTTATGAAATTCTTCTTCTTCTTCTTCCTTTTCCAGATCTCCTCCATCTTTCTTCTTCCTCCTCCACCTTCTTCTTCCTTTTCCAGATCTCCTCCATCTTTCTTCTTCTTCCTCCTCCACCTTCTTCTTCCTTTTCCAGATCTCCTCCATCTTTCTTCTTCTTCCTTTCTTCTTCCTCCTCCACCTTCTTCTTCCTCTTCCTCTTCTTCCTTTTCCAGATCTCCAAATCCAGCCTTCCTCTTCTTCCCTCTTCCCTCTTCCTCTTCTTCTCCTCTTCTTCTTCTTCTCATCTTCTCTATTTCTCCCCAGCCATCAGTCTCCAGTCGTCCATCGCCGTCATCGGCACCGCCGCCACCGCCACCATCGCCGCCGCCGCCACCACCATCATCACGTTGATCGGTCAAGGATTGACTGATTAGACAAGTAGTGACCAAAAGGGTGACCTAATAAATTTAAGTGACCAAATTGTATAACTGGAAAATGAAGTGACTGGTTGGACATTAATAGAAAATGGAGTGACAAAATAGAAAATGAAAATAAAAAACGAATAAAAAAACGAAAACAAAAAAAAATTGGGTTGGTCAGCGACCCATTCGGTCAAGGATTTAGCGTCGCTCGTTATACGGATTTAGCGTCGGTCGCGTTTCGGCCGACACTAAAATTTAGCGTCGGTCGCGTTTCGACCGACACTAAAATTTAGCGTCGGTAAATTTGGCGTCGCTTTTTTGACCGACGCTAAATACCTTAGCGTCGGTCAGCTGACCGACGCTATCCAACGTTTCTGACCGACGCTAAACAATCGGATTTTTATAGTGATTATTATTAGTGGCTCTACATAGAATCATCTTTCATTGAATATTGTCATGAGTTTTGAAAATTAGAAAAGAGAAACAATTACAGGATGAGCTCTAAAAGATGGAAAAGAATGAACAAGCAAAGACTGACTATCCATTTGTTTATATAGAATTGATCAAAAAGTAATGTGCTTACGTTCATGTTTGTCAATAGTATTATACTATTATGTTTTTAGTTACATTAACCTATTTAATAATAATTTATTTTCTTATTTCACATTAGTTAATGTCCATGGAATGTTGTGAGTTATATAAACAGAGGTAAATACAATATCTGAAAAAAAAAAAAAACATGTAACTGCATACTCCTTAATAAAATAATTTTATTATTATCCAATATCAATAATGATAAGTGTCTTAATCGCAAGTCGGTCCCGATGTTGGAAGGAGTTGAATGACTAGTTGAATCATGAAAAGTTATAAAAATTGTATTTGATATGTACTTGATGTTATTATGATGATCATAAGTTAATTTGATGATCATAAGTCTTAATATGAACATAAAATAAAAAAATATGACTATTTGTTAATATAAATAAAATGAAGTGATTTTTAGTTATTTTAATTTTCATTATTTTAAATTTAGGAGATAATTTAATTATGGATGGCTCAAATTAGATCTTAAGAATGAACGAATGAGATTTAATTTGATTGGTTCAAACAAAGGGGAGTATCTGATGCCCTGAGAGCACTGTAGTGTGTGTCTATATATATATATATATTCCCAATTAAACAATGTTTAGTTAGCCAAAACAGGGCTACCGAAGTTGATGTAGTGTGTTGAATTCACATTAATTCACGTTAAGAAGATGAAAGTTGGGAAGGATGGAACCAAATGACAAAGTTGTTGAAGTACGAGGAGGTAAAAAAGTGTTTTACAATGTAGTGTACTATCTGTTAAGTTAGCAAAATACGGAAAATAGAGAAGAACAAAGTGTTATTTTTTCTTTGTAAGTCTTAGGAGTATCTTTAGCTTTGGTCTGATTTGCTCAGGTTACTAAGGAGTTTGACTTGATAATCATAACTATCGTGACTCGAAGTAAAAAAAAAATCTTTATGTGCTAAATAATATTTTTTAGTTTTTACACAGTACTATTCGTTAAATTATGAGATGATTATTTGATAGTACAAATCCTTCATTGAAGAGACAAACACTTCTTTCCAGGTGCATAAAGAAGATTGGTGAACGGTTTGATAGTATTTTTCCAATGAAAAAGTGAATAGGTTGGGCGAGAATTAAATATTCATTGAACAAATATCAAAGAGTTACATGATATTTTTTCTTCATAAAATGGATGTCTAAGAGCAAATTTTGTGATCATTCAAAAATTCTCTAAAAACTTATCAAGAACAACTTAATAAAGATATTATCATTGATCAATAAGACAACAATCTTATAATTATTCAACCAACTATGTGGTACATTTTTGTTGAGGAAGATTCTCAAAAAAATTATCAAGAACAACTTAATGAAGTCATTAAGCATTGACCAACAACTCTCTAATTATTCAACCAACTATATGGTATAGACTCTCAAATTCAACATTCTCGTAGTCAATACTGTGGCTTAGGTATGTGCGCCCAACATATGGTGCAATTAATAACAGAGATGAAAAAGCAGGAAAAGAACATGGTAAGCTCCACACATTCACAACAATGACAACGATTGACTGAATAAACTATATGGCACATTTTTCGGCTTATAAGCCCATTCAGTACCTTACGTTTGGGGTAATAACAAATCAGTACCCACAGTTTAAAAAATAACTTATGAGTGTCGTTCGTATGAAAATTTAACACATCCATCCGAAATGACAATTTCGTCCAATTTTGCCGTTAAATTGCCACATCACGCGTCTTATTTTGATTAAAATGCTAACGTGGATATATCCACGTCACCTCACCTGAATAAAATGACCCCCTCTGCAATTTCTGTCTCTCTTTCTCTTTCTCAATTTGTTCCTCACCTGAATAATTATTCCCCTCTTCTTCTCTCTCCACCGACGGAGCTCCGCCAACCACCGCGGCAGTCCACTACATGTCCATATCAAACTCAATACCTCCACCGTCGCCGCCTCTATCAGCCTCGTCCTACCACCCCCAATCTATCATTCGCCTCCCCCGCCTTACTTAAGACGGCTATTGGCGCCGCTCTACAAGCAGCACTCCTGGTCACCGGAGTATTGAGCAATTGAAGCTTCTTTCCCTGAATTGAATGCCAATTCGTTGAACGGAGCTTTTGTTTGTCACGAATTAGGATTTAATTTGAATTCGAAATTGGATTGGGTTTGATTGTAGGTGAGAATCCCCAGACGGTGACGAAGACGCGGATGAGGTATTGGAACATCACAAAGTTGAAGCAGCTCCTTACCTTGTTGGTTCGTTGCTGAGCGAGCTTGGTAATTTGACGAATCTCGATTACTTCTGGATGGCGGATTGTAACCTCGAAGATTCGATTCCTTACTCACTTGGTCAGTTGAGCAAGCCGGAGAATTTGGATCGAACCTAACTAATAACTAACACATGGCAAAGGAAAACAAATAGGGAGGGGTTTTAATTTTCAATTGACGGATCAGGCACAACTAACGTGGATATATCCACATCTGTGTTTTAATCCAAATAAGACGCGTGATGTGGCCATTTACGGACAAAATTGGATAGAATCGTCATTTTGGATGAATGTGTTAAATTTTCATACGAACAACACTCGCAAGTTATTTTTCAAACGGTGGGTACTGATTTGTTAATACCCCAAACGTAAAGTACTGAATGGACTTATTAGCCCACATTTTTCATCACATTATTACTCCCCAATTTCAACTATATGGAAATTTCCATATCAATATCTCTTCCCCAACTCGAAAGATTTGGTCGACACTCGATGAACAATTGTTTTTTTTCCGAAGCCTTCTATTCCGTTTCCTAATGGTTGCATTGTACAACATATAAAATGCAAACTTTTTATCCCTATAAACAACAACAAACTCACGTCAATTACAAAATGTAAGATACCGAAAAAATTATATCAAACATACCGAAATAAAAAAATTGATTGTCTTTCTTTTCTTTATTGAATTTAAGAGAATGAGTAAATCATTGAGTAAAGTAAGTGACTAATTCTAAAGGTAGAATACTTTACCATTAGCATGGAAGAAAGGAGAAATAAAAGCTTCAAATTGAGAATGGGTCAGATTCATTGTATTTTTATATAAAAATTAAAACTTGTTAGGTAATCATATTTTAGTTAGGACATGTACTTCTTTCTAAATTAATGACCACTAACTATTAATTAATTGGTTCCGACAAAATTTCACCGCAATTATCTCCAATTCACAAGTTAACTATTTTTTTGTTCTCTATCTAGGTTGAAATTTATCTAAAACTGAAGATATGTCTGTCATGGGAAGTGACGAATCGAGAGTCATGTGTATCCTAGTGAAAAAACTTATAATGTGAACCTTAGAATTGTTGCTAAAATAGGTACTTCAATCTGCCCTCCAAAGATAAGGTTAGGAATATTATTAAGGTATTGAAATATTGTTAACATAAAAAATTAATTTTTGACACTAGCAATCCATATTACATAATGATGAAGTTTAATAAAAATCTCAATTCTGTTTTGTCTATTTATAGTAAGGGGCTAGCACTGATGCAAAGTGGGTGACGATGGAAATGTGAAAAAAATATATTTCCATTTATATTTTATGGAAGGTCGAGTATTCAAGTTTGAAGTGAACAATGAGTTGTGTCCTTATAAAAGTGGCGAACACGAGATCACATCACCCAACCGATCCAAACTCGTGATCTGTTTGTAAATTGGAAATACCACTTTCCACCCTATGCCTAGCTAACTTAACAGATATCCTACTACGCTATAAATCGATTTTTTTACCCCATTCTACTTCAGTCACTTTGCCTTTTGTGTCATTCCGTCCCAACTTTTGCCTTCTTAATGTTAAATTCGGAAAGTCCTGCTCTGGAGAATTGCGAGGGGAGTGCTCCCCACCCGTATGGCACACCAAAATAGACGATTGCAGGTCCCTGATGCTTGCGGCACTTGTGATAAGGAGATGGAGACAAGCTGGCATCTTTTTCTCTCGTGTGATTTTGCTAAGGAGTGCTGGATAAAGGCGGGGCTACTTAACGATGTCGAGAACATAATTGGGGAGTCCGAGAGCATGGCCGATTGGATTTTTAAAGCCATACATTTGCTGCCGAAAGAGAAAATCCAAGCCGTTGTTGCAATATTCAGTGAACTCTGGCGGGAAAGAAATAACAGGGTATGGACAGAGGATATAAGACCGGCGAGAATCATTGTCTGTACAGCCTTGGACTCGATTCATGAATGGAAGCAAGCAAATGCAAGCGACACCAGCACCCAAATAAACCAAGCAGATAACTATTGCGGACATTGGCACCCATCAGCAGTGACCATGGTCAAATGTAATGTTGACGCAGCACGATTTCAAGAGGAATTTAAATGGGGGAGTGGTATGTTGATCCAGCAGGCAAACGGAGCCGTTGTGGCGTTCCGTATGAATACGACGCCAGGGTGCCCGCCAGCAAGAATATGTGAAGCTAATGCAATGCTTGAGGCGATTAAATGGTTGAATGAAGGCAATTTTGACAGTGTGCTTATTGAAACAGATTCCCGTGAGGTTGAAAGAGCAATTAATCAAGCGGAGGAAGATGTCACAGAGTTCGAGGTGATTATTCAAGACTGCAGGAAACTCATTAAACCCGGATTCTTGACAGGAGTGTTAGGAGAATTCGAAACGAGGCTGCCCATCTTTTGGCTAGGCACTCTCACCTCGTTGCCTCACTGATGACACTCGTTTTGACGTGATTATCAGCCTCATTTAAGTGACATTTCTTTGCTTAAGACATGTTTTTTAGGGTAGAATAACGAATATTCAATCGATTGCCCTATCTCGTGCCATTTGTGTTACCTTGGCCCGTTTCGGGTCTATTTGATGGTTTTCTAGTATTTTTTATGATAGCACAGGTTTTTGCCATCGGATACGGTAGCCGAGGACGTGTCTTAGACGTTGGAACCCCGAAGAATCACACATAAATCAAACGGAGAGATCACTCAAGTCAAAGAAATTCCTGCTCCATTTACACATATATTTTCGGCGAAAATACCCTTGGGTTTTCGCCGAAAACGAAAGAAGGAATCCACTGCCCCGATTAAGAAGAAGTTTTCACCGAAATTCCTCTATTATTTTCGGCGAAAATATCAAGGGAAATCAGAAAATCTCGGGTAGGTTTAAATACAGAAATCGGCGGCTAATGGAGGGGGATTACAATTTGACGACTGACAACACACAGCTAGAAGGGGGAGAGGAGAAACGAGTAGATAGAGTTTGAGGAGCCAGGAACGGTTCGTGACGTCATCCATCCATCTCGGAGAGCCAGTGCTAGGAGTTGAAGATCCAGCAGATTGAAGCTGCCAGGAAACATCGAAATTAGGTTTTACAGTTCTTCTCTGTCTTCCTACCTGAGATGTATTCTTTGTTTATCTTCGATTCTTCTGTATTGAATATGAGTAGCTAAACTCGTGTAGCTTAGATTAGATGAACCCTAAGTGACCCAGGGCTTAAAGCGGTCACGGATCGGCGGTGATTAGATTCGAAATTCATTCAATTTCATCTTTCATGTTTGATTTGTTCTTCGTTCTTTGTGTTTCTTGTCTGGTTTGGCCACCTAGATTAGATTCTTGTTAAGCTAAGGATAGAAGCGAACGCTCGCCTTACTTTAAAACACCAAATCGAACAATTAACCTTATAATTGGAGTGTGCCTTTCGTAGGAACCGATTAGGGTTAATCCATTGCAAGAGTAACTCATTAATCATTAGAATTTGCACCAATTAAGTTAAGTCATTGCGAGAGGCGACCGTACCCGGGCGGCTAATTAATCGTGGTAGCTAGATCGGATAGAGCGAACGTTCGCCAGTCTTAAACCTAAGGGTCAGGAGTTATGATGGTGTCTGTGAACTGAATGAACTAGAATCGAAAATCGCTGGTCTGTTGACTGCTGCTGCTCTGGTAATCTAAGGGGATTCGAAGTCTAAGCTTGTCTGTCATCTTTCTAGTCAATCAATCAATCTTCAATCTTTCTTCGCTTTAATTCTCATTTCAAATTATCTTTGCATTTTAGTATATAAGTCATGGAACTCACACCACGCACAACTTGTGTTTAAACTTGAATTAAATTGCCAACATCTTTGAGTAAGGAAGTAGAGGAAACCCCTGGAATACGATCTACCCTAGCTTCACAGCTGGGTAGTTATTTGATTGACCGCTATTCTGCAGCCCATCAAATTGGCGCCGTTGCCGGGGACTCTTCTATTTCGTTGAAAGAAGAGTTGGCACTTTTTATTCTTCTACCTTTCCATCTTTCATTTTCCATCACACTTTGATTTTACACCGGTTGTGTTTATTTTTGTCTCTTGTAGATCATAGCAGGTACAAAAACGGATCACTTCCGTTCCATCTTCCTTTACCGCAATGGCTACTCTCAAAAGTGTTGCGGACTACAATAAGCCGCGTGCATCCAACTTTCGATCCCCCATCACCGTGCTTTCTAATGACGATGATCCTGACAATGAGATTAAGATTCCTCTCCTAGAACTGATCTTTAAGGACGTGCAATTCGAAGGGAGGCCAGATGATAACCCCTGCACCCATCTAGATGACTTTTTGGCTGTCTGTAACACCTTCAAGTCTGGGAACCTCAACAAGAACGCTTTATATCTCTGAGTTTTTCCCTTCTCTCTCAGAGGTGCAGCTAAGCAGTGGCTTGGAAGCAAGCCGCCGGGTCATTACACTAACTGGGAAGCATTAGCTAAAGATTTTGTTGAGGAATACTTTCCTCCCACAAGAACAACTGCTTATAAAGACCACATTTCCAGATTCACTCAGAGAGAGGATGCAAGCCTGTATGACACTTGGAATGAATTCCAGTCTCTTCTCTTCGACTGCCCTCACCATGGGTATGAACAAAAACAGCTGGCTGAGTTCTTTGCTCGAGGTATGCGCAAAGAATCTGCAAACTGGGTCAACTCTCTAGCTGGCGGAGATTGCACCGCCCTTACTCCTCAGGATGCTCTTCTGCATTTTGCTGACTGTGCTTCAAAGTCTAGAAACTGGGAGAGGCAAATAGAAGGAAACAAGAGTCAGAGTCAGATGAGTGTTGCAGAGCAGATCAAGACAGAGGTCCAAAAACATCTGCAAGCAGCTGGTATTCCCCTAGATCCCCCGTCAGCCACCATCTTTTCAGTTGACTGTGGATGGTGTGGGTCCTGTGCTCATAACGGTGGAAGCTGCCTCAACTTCGGCACAACAGAAGTCTGGTCTACAGAAGAGATAAACTTCATCGATCAGGGCTTCACTAATAATCAAAAAGGTTACGCCGGTTATAGAAACTATGAGTCGCGGAACCAGAGCAACCGGTTAGTAGATCCTTATTATAGACCTCCGGGATTCGTTGGAGGACAACACCAGTTTCAAGCAAAGCCGTACTACAATAGAGACATGGACTATGAGAAGAAGTTTGATCAGATCATGAGCCGACTTGACGACCATGACATTCAGTTAAAAGCTCAAGCGGCACTCAATCAAGGACAAAGAGCTCAAAGTCAAAGGATAGAGGATGCTATAAGCAATATGACTAAACTTTTTACTAGCAATCCTCTCCTTAATCCAGAAGCATTTCAAGCAGACTCCGGTACAAAGAGCGAACACGCTCAAGCCATTACCACCAGGAGCGGCAAGCAAATAACTGATCCAAAGGCTCCGGAACCTGACGTGATACTAGATACCAGTGCTGCCATGGATATGCCAGAAATTGAAGATATCACAGAAGAGGAAGAGGAAGCATCCGCTCCTCCTCCTCCTCCGCCCAGGACAACTCCTAAGCCTGTTTTGGCGCCATATGTTCCTCGTATTCCCTTCCCAAAAGCTGCAAGGAGCAAGGCTAAGGATCACGACACTCAGTACAAGAAGTGGTACAATGTTCTTAAGACTGCAGAGATCAAGATACCAGTGACAGAAGCTGTAGAGATTATACCACCACTTGGGAAGTTCTTTAAAGACCTAGTGAAGAAAGTGAAGAATGGAGAGGTGTACTCTGTCACGCTTACTAATGAATGCACGTCTATTCTCGGTGCGCCATCCCCCATTCGACAGCCGCCACCACCCCCAGCTAAGTGTCCTGATCTCGGTTCTTTTACATTACCGTGCATTATTAATGGCATTAAAATTGATCGCAGTCTGGTTGATTCTGGTGCTTCTATTAATGTTATGCCTGTTTATCTGTATGAAAAGCTAAATCTAGGGAAATTAAAACCAATTACTCTGCATCTCGTGTTAGCCGATAGGTCTGTCAAACTACCTAGGGGTGTAATAGAAGATGTAACTGTTTGTTGTGGTCCGTTTACTATAATTGCGGATTTTGTTGTTCTTGATACTCGTGAGTTAGACGGAACACTTATCCTAGGTCGACCTTTCTTAGCAACTGCTGGTGTGAATATAAACTGCAAACAAGGCCTGTTAACTTTAAGCGTAGGTCAAGAGAGTGTTGCATTCTGCATTAAAGATAGCATGAGATATTCTGTTGCCCAAGATGATAAATGTTATGCTATTGATCCCCTAGAGTTGGCCTCGGCCAACTCCTTTACTAATGCTTTATCTAGTGATCCGCTAGAGTTGTGTTTGATTTCAGGGATTGATAATGCGTTAGACGATCCAGAGCAGTGCTTATGGCAATATGAACTAGACGAACAGAAGGCGACATTCACACCCATCACTGCGCCCACACATATTGAGCCAGCTTCGAGTCGGATTACCACTTCATATGAGAATCCGCCAGAACTTACTCTGAAGGAGCTGCCTAACTACCTAGAATACGCATTCATGGGGAAGGACTGCCAGTTACCTGTCATCATCAATTCGAACCTGTCTCCCGAGCAGAAAGAGCAACTGATCGGGCTACTCAAAAAGCATGTCCGAGCTATTGCCTGGCAGTTAGCAGACATCAGAGGCATCTCTGAAACCTTCAGCAAGCATCGGATAGTCGTTGATGAAGAATTCAAACCAGTTAGACAACCGCAACGCCGACTTAATCCTCTGGTGCAGGAAGTTGTAAAGAAAGAAGTACTCAAGCTTCTAGATGCCGGTATCATCTATCCTATTGCCGACAGTCCTTGGGTCAGTCCGACCCAAATCATTCCAAAGAAAGGAGGAATCACAGTCATCCCTAATCCAAAGGGTGAACTCATTCCTACCCGAACAGTTACCGGATGGAGAGTCTGTATCGATTATCGATGACTCAGTGATGCCACCAAGAAGGATCACTTCCCACTGCCGTTCATTGATCATATGCTTGAACGATTAGCTGGTCATGAATACTACTGCTTCTTAGACGGGATGTCCAGTTACTTTCAGATCCCCATCGAGCTTGATGATCAAGAGAAGATGACCTTCACATGCCCATTTGGTACGTTTGCTTATCGTCGTATTCCTTTTGGTTTATGTAATGCGCCTGCTACCTTTCAGAGATGCATGCTTGCAATATTTGGAGATCTGGTAGAGAATGTGGTGGAGGTGTTCATGGACGACTTCTCCGTCTATGGAGACTCATTTTCTAAGTGCCTGGCTAATCTGGACAAGGTGCTAGCTCGTTGTTAGGAAACCAACCTGGCACTTAGTTGGTAGAAATGTCACTTTATGGTTACAGAAGGTATTGTTCTTGGCCATAGAATATCTAAGACAGGTATAGAAGTCAATCGTGCCAAGCTTGAGACCATTGCCAGCTTACCCCCCGCCGACCTCAGTTAAGACGGTTCGAAGTTTCCTGGGTCATGCTGGATTTTATCGAAGATTCATCAGAGATTTCTCCAAGATCACTCTACCAATGACGAAGCTTCTTGAGAAAGATGTTCCTTTCGTCTTTGATAAAGCCTGTATTGAAGCCTTTGAAACCTTGAAGACTCAACTCACCACCGCACCAATTCTTACAGCACCGGATTGGAATCTTCCATTTGAGATTATGTGCGATGCTAGTGACTTTGCCGTTGGCGCGGTTCTTGGTCAGAAGAAGGAGAAGAGATTTCATCCTATCTACTTTGCGAGCAAGACACTCAATGATGCTCAGAGAAACTACACTACTACGAAGAAAGAGCTCCTTGCTATCGTTTTCTCCTTTGATAAGTTTAGGCAGTATCTGGTTCTTTCACATACCATCGTCTACACAGATCATGCTGCCCTGCGCCATTTATTAGCCAAGCAGGACTCGAAGCCACGTCTCATCCGATGGATCCTTCTCCTCCAAGAGTTTGACATTGAAATTAAAGATAAGAAGGGAGCAGAGAATCTAGCAGCGGATCATCTTTCCCGACTGGAGGAATCGCAAACAGGTAAGTCTACTACCCCTATCAATGATTCTTTCCCTGACGAGCTGTTGCGTGTTGAAACATATGAACAGGTAAACATCATAGCTATCGAGCCCTGGGCAATTCCTCACGCTCAAGATCTGAGTAATGCCGCCGATTCAGAGGAGCCTTGGTAAGCAACTCTGGCTAACTATCTCTCACACGACATTGTACCTCCTGAGCTGGATTTCAATGCACGCAAGAAGCTCTTTAAAGAAGCCAAGTCATACTTCTGGGATGAGCCATTCTTATACCGCATCAGTCTTGACGGGATGATCCGGAGATGTTTCTCTTACACTGAAGCAGCTGACATCATGCGTAAGTGCCATGAAGGACAGTTCGGAGGACACTTTGGAGGAAACCGCACGGTAAGAAAGGTACTCGAAACAGGTTTTTATTGGCCTTCAATCTTTAGTGACTGCGACGTTTTTGCTCGACGTTGTGATGCATGCCAGAGATCAGGTAACATCTCTAACCGTAATGAGATGCCCCAAATTGTTTCTTTAACTGTTGAACTTTTTGATGTTTGGGGAATCGATTTTATGGGTCCGTTCACACCCTCCAACGGAAACAAGTACATTCTTGTAGCCGTTGATTACGTTTCTAAGTGGGCTGAGGCTGAAGCTTTACCCACTAATGATTCTAGAGTGGTGGGTCGGTTCCTTACCCGTCTTTTCACGCGTTTCGGTTCACCGCGCTTCATCATAAGCGATAGGGGTACCTATTTCCATGGACAATTCGACCGAGTGTGCAAACGCTTTGGCGTCACCCACCGAATGTCCACGGCTTACCACCCTCAAGCGAATGGTCAGGCGGAAGTGACGAACCGTGAGCTCAAGCGGATTCTTGATAGGACAGTTGGCCGGTCTCGCAAGGACTGGTCATCTAAGCTCAATGATGCCTTATGGGCATATCGAACTGCCTACAAGACCCCCATCGGTACCTCACCGTATCAGTTGGTCTATGGCAAGTCATGTCATTTGCCAGTTGAGCTTGAGCATAAGGCATTCTGGGCTAACAAAGAGTTGAACATGAGCTATGCAGTAGCAGGTAATAACCGCCACAACCAGATCGCGGAGCTTGAGGAACACCGACTCCACGCATATGAGAAAGTTATACAAAGAGCGCACAAAGAAAATTCATGACTCTCAATTGAAGACGATCAAGCAGTTTTATCCCGGAGAAGAAGTACTCGTATATAACTCTCGATTGAAGCTCTTTTGGGTAAGTTGAAATCCCGATGGTCTGGCCCTTATACCGTGGTCCGACAGACACCCTTAGGCAGCCTCTACATTAAATTTCACGATCAAGAGCCGTTTGTGGTCAACGGGCATAGGCTTAAGAAGTATCTGCAAGGGTTAGCTGTCTCTTCCATCGACGTGCACTACTTCACGACGGAACCGTGACACGATCGTCTGGCTCACGGACGTTAAACAAAAGCGCTTCGTGGGAGGCAACCCACGGCTGGAGTCAGTAACTTTTCGTTTTGAGTCATTTTTGTTTTAAACCCCTTTTGAAAAAAAAAAACACAGCCGTCGTTTTCAAATAAATTTTCGGCGAAAATGTGCCATTAATTTCGCCGAAAACATGTGTTTAAAATCGACCTGTTTCTCCTGTTCCGACTTTTCGAACCGAGACCCTCATCTTTTCGGCGAAAACTTTTCTTCATTTAAACTAGGATTTTCGCCGAAAATCTATCCCTTTTTTCGCCAAAAATTATTTCCCCTTTTCACCGGTATAAGGCCCCTTGGGTTTTTGTTTTCGCGAAGTTCATAAACCCCCCACCCGAAAACTTCAACCGACTCTCTCTCTCTCCGGCGTTGAGTTCCACCGCCGCCCAACCAACCGCCGCTGACTCAGCCGCCGCCGACCTCCTCGCTTCACTAGCCCCTGTTTCGAAACCCTATAATCGAGCCTTTCAGCTCCGGTTCCGGCCGACCTAGTTTTCAAGTTTTTCATCGATTCCTCGAATTTCCTACCGTTTTCTAGAGTCATGTCTTCACGGTTAGTTGTTCAGCCCTTGATTGTGAATCTTTTGGCTTTTTGACTTTCGGTTTTCGGCATGGTTGACTTTGGTTGACTTTTTGGTTCTCACTCATTCTTCATGATTGCTTTGTCGGTGTCAATTGGCTAGGTTCTGGCATTCCTTTGTGATCTTTTCGGAATCGTGACTTGTTGTCTGTGAGATCGTGTTCATGAATCATTCCATTCTTCATGCTTGCTAAATGAATTGATAGTTCTTTAGTGCTATATCTTGATTCGATGATCTCTCGGTTAATTTGTTTACCCCAACTTGTCAACTTAAGTGTGGGGTAAGATTCTTGTCATCTGATGCTGGTCATCTCTGAGTTGTGTTTTACAGGGCTCCCAAGCGTTTTAAGACTACCAGTGCAGATAGAGCGCAGCGATCCTCAGCTCGCCAGACACGGACACCATCCTCCTGACCAAAAGTTCCAGCTGCACCAACATCGACGGCTGTGGCCATCATTCCCGAGGATGCACCGACCCCTGCGACTCCTATTTCCTCTATTCCTACACCTGCCAATGGGCTATACATCCTTTCATCGCCGCCCTGGAGCCGCACCAGCTAGAGGTATTTTAGAAGATCAAAGACATTCCTCCGGCTAAGGTGGCAGTTCTTTCTCTCGACAGACTCAAGGCGCACAATCCGGCTTGGCACTCGACCATCGACACCACCCTTCATAAAGTCGGGTTGCGAGTGCTGACCGCTCATGGCTCCCCCTACCCGCTTGCCGCTCTCCAAGAGTTCTGGAGTTCATTCCGGCGCCTCACCCCGAAGCCCATTCGCGAGCAGAAATTCGTTTCCTTTCGCCTCGGTGGTGTTCTTCATGAGAAGTCCCTTCGCGAGTTCGGCCGCCTGCTGGATCCGCACGTCAACCTCGACACAACATTAGCTGGCTTCGAGGACACATACTCCATCACGAGTGCTCCTTACCCAGACGTGTGGAGATGGGCCTGCTGCGAAGATGAGATCTCACCTATCGTCAACCCCACGGTCGGTGACATCTTCCACCCTATTCTTAAATTCTTGCATTATGTTTGGGTGCAATCTCTGTGTTATTGCAGCAAGACGAGCCGTCACCACGTTTCTTTGGAGGAGCTCGTATTATTCCGTGCTTTAGAAGAGGACGCCAACCTGCATCCCGGATGGTGGCTTGCACGATTCTTTCACAAGCGCACTACCACCAAGAAGCTTCCTTCTGAGCTTCCAGGAGGGCCCTTCATTTCAATTCTGATCGACAACCTCCAGCTCGGTGACAAATGGGGCCCCGACATTCCTCGTATCCCGATTGAGCATAAAGGTGCTGAACTCGCCATAGCACGGGGTATCGACCTTTCAGCGGATTTTGAGCATTGCACATCGCTCCCTCACCGCACTCACCAGTCAGTTTACCGCCCGCCGTCGCGAGCGCAAATCACCGCAGAGATGAATGAGAGGATGGCGCGTATTGAGAAGTGGCAGATAGACTACTCGGCTGGTTCGCTTCAATGGCAGAAGGACCGAGTAGCACATGAAGAGACTCAGAACGAGCGTTGGTCCACTCTCCAGCAATTCATGGCCGCCCAGTCTGCCCAACACACGGATGATATCGCATGGCAACAGCAGCTGGAGCAGCGGCTTGGCCTTTCATCTATCACGAATCCACCTCCACCCCCTCCCGCGGAACAGTGATCAGGTTGTCTCTACCCTTTTCCATTTCTTTTCTTTCTTCTTTTCGGTTTCTACCCAATTTTATTCTGTGTGGATCCGGGACACTTGTCCCGGTGTCCTTTTGATCTTTTTGTTGTTTGTGTTTTGTAGGATTTTAAGTAGCTACTCTGCTCCGCTCTGGCACCTCCGCGTTCTTCCACTACACCAACCATCACCCTCTAGGTTCTTCGTATCTCTCTCCTTCAAATTAGTCCTGTGAGGACACGGAACAGTCTAAGTGTGGGGTAGGGTGTTAGAGAACCATGCATGATCTTGATTGCCTATATCTTTGTGTGTACCTCGTGATTCCTGTCCAGTCCCTCTAGCAATAGAATGGCTCAGTTTTTGATTTTTGAGGTTAAGTTGTTGTTCAAACCTTCATAATGATGCTTAGACTGCTTAACCTAGAACTTGAAAACCAACTTGTCTACTTTGATGCTAAATTGCCTGGTCAGAACATAATTTTTAAAATCACACTTGTAGTTTGTAGCCTTGATTGCATGAAAATGACCGAATCCGTCTAGCAAACCAAATGTGAGCTTTTGATCCATTGCACGTAACTTGCAATTTCAATTCTTTCTGAGTGGTTTTTTGTTTGCTTGGATGAGTTAGAATTTGCATGAGACCTACTCGAGACCACACGATGACACGAGTTCTAGAAGGATAGGGGCACCTAGATTCAGCTACTAAGCCAGATAGCCTACCTAACGATAAAATCCATTAGGTGTAGTCCCTTGAGCTTGGCCTGTTCTTTCGGTTCGATTATACATTACAGCCATTTCCCAATTCTTTCATTCCCCGTTGATCCCCTGTGGTTGTAGTTCTAGATTGACCTACCGGAAGTCGGTTTGTGGTAACCTGCCTATAGCCATTAAACAGGTGGTCTTAGCTAATATGTTCAGATGTGTAAATCCCTCTAGCAACTAAAAGAAGATCGGCACAAAAGAAAAAGAAAAAAAGTAAAAGTAAGAAAAGAAAGAAAATTTCGAAAAAGTGAAGAAAAGAAAAAAATCAGAAAAGTTTCAAAGTTTTAGTTCAATAAAACGTTCTTCTCCCTACAAATGGAAGAACGAAGTCAAAAGAAAAGTTGAAAAGAAAAAAATCGTGTAAAGAAAAAGAATAAGTGCTAGGTTGCTTGAGGGTATCATAGGATGAGCATTCATTATTCCACTCGTGTTTGGTTAGACGGTAGGAAGCCGCAGATTAGATTCGAGGGAAGTTAGTCGAAAGCTGCACCGCACAAAGCCATCATCATACATTCTCATCATCCATCTCATTATAAACCCGAGTAGTGTAGAATTCATTACGGTCCTAGCAGGGAAGTCCTTCTTGACTAGATACTCGTTTTGTCACAGTGGTGGAGATGTGGTCGAAACGCAAACCTATGACAGAATTCGGTAACAGAAAATGATGGAGAGCAGAAACACGTCCTTAAACACAGAGAGTGAGAGTTCCCATTGTACTGTTTATATCCTGTGTGAGGAGTCTTGTCGGTCAAGTCAAATTCGTGCATAATTGGTTACTAATTACTTGTCGTGTGTAGTTTATTAGTGAGACCAGGTAGTTTGGCTGATCTGTATGCATGTTAGGTTTCTTGTTCTAGGATCGAGCTGTCTAATAATTCATTGTGTTTGATTGAGCTCTAATTTAACCGATTGTATCATTTGTGAACATGAGCGTTTCTATTTAGTTTGCTTGAGGACAAGCAAAAGCTTAAGTGTGGGGTATTTGATGACACTCGTTTTGACGTGATTATCAGCCTCATTTAAGCGACATTTCTTTGCTTAAGACATGTTTTTCAGGGTAGAATAACGAATATTCAATCGATTGCCCTATCTCGTGCCATTTGTGTTACCTTGGCCCGTTTCGGGTCTATTTGATGGTTTTCTAGTGTTTTTTATGATAGCACAGGTTTTTGCCATCGAATACGGTAGCCGAGGACGTGTCTTAGACGTTGGAACCCCGAAGAATCACACATGAATCAAACGGAGAGATCACTCAAGTCAAAGAAACTCCTGCTCCATTTACACATATATTTTCGGCGAAAATACCCTTGGGTTTTCGCCGAAAACGAAAGAAGGAATCCACTGCCCCGATTAAGAAGAAGTTTTCGCCGAAATTCCTCTATTATTTTCGGCGAAAATATCAAGGGAAATCAGAAAATCTCGGGTAGGTTTAAATACAGAAATCAGCGGCTAATGGAGGGGGATTACAATTTGACGACTGACAACACACAGCTAGAAGGGGGGAGAGGAGAAACGAGTAGATAGAGTTCGAGGAGCCAGGAACGGTTCGTGACGTCATCCATCCATCTCGGAGAGCCAGTGCTAGGAGTTGAAGATCCAGCAGATTGAAGCTGCCAGGAAACATCGAAATTAGGTTTTACAGTTCTTCTCTGTCTTCCTACCTGAGATGTATTCTTTGTTTATCTTCGATTCTTCTGAATTGAATAAGAGTAGCTAAACTCGTGTAGCTTAGATTAGATGAACCCTAAGTGACCCAGGGCTTAAAGAGGTCACGGATCGGCGGTGATTAGATTCGAAATTCATTCAGTTTCATCTTTCATGTTTGATTTGTTCTTCGTTCTCTGTGTTTCTTGTCTGGTTTGGCCACCTAGATTAGATTCTTGTTAAGCTAAGGATAGAAGCGAACGCTCGCCTTACTTTAAAACACCAAATCGAACAATTAACCTTATAATTGGAGTGTGCCTTTCGTAGGAACCGATTAGGGTTAATCCATTGCAAGAGTAACTCATTAATCATTAGAATTTGTACCAATTAAGTTAAGTCGTTGCGAGAGGCGACCGTACTCGGACGGCTAATTAATCGTGGTAGCTAGATCGGATAGAGCGAACGTTCGCCAGTCTTAAACCTAAGGGTCAGGAGTTATGATGGTGTCTGTGAACTGAATGAACTAGAATCGAAAATCGCTGGTCTGTTGACTGCTGCTGCTCTGGTAATCTAAGGGGGATTCGAAGTCTAAGCTTGTCTGTCATCTTTCTAGTCAATCAATCAATCTTCAATCTTTCTTCGCTTTAATTCTCATTTCAAATTATCTTTGCATTTTAGTATAGAAGTCGTGGAACTCACACCACGCACAACTTGTGTTTAAACTTGAATTAAATTGCCAACATCTTTGAGTAAGGAAGTAGAGGAAACCCCTGGAATACGATCTACCCTAGCTTCACAGCTGGGTAGTTATTTGATTGACCGCTATTCTGCAGCCCATCACTCACCTACGTCAGGTGTAGCGCCTCCGATTTGGCTTAATAATGCTTTGTGTACTGTCTGTTCGAACCCGGAGCATTAATAAGATGAGATGATAATTCTACTGTAAAAAAAAACGTTAAATTCGAACACATAAGTAAATGTTTCCAAAGTTTAGTGAGTCAGCATTGAAGTTTAAAATCACATGTTTTATCATAACACTTCGGTAACCCTAGCTAACATTAAAAGTCAACATTTCTAAAATTTCAAACACAAATAATGAGTCCAAATCCCGAACACTAATGAATAATACCAACTCACTAAATTTTAACCCACAAACACTACATCATAGACTCAAACTCTCAATTGTATCCCAAACTCTAACATTTGATGATAAGTCCAATCTAAAAAATCATGAACGCCAAAAATAACTCAAAATCTCTAACATTTTATCCTAACCCTTGAATACTTAACGCAATCCCTCAAACTCCAAAGTTCATACACAAATATGATAGCATTGGAGCATCTGGTGCTCCGGGAGCGCTGTATATGGTGGCGACTACAACGCTCCTGGAGCACCAGATGCTCCCCTATGTCTGAACCAATCAAAACGAATCTTATCCATTCATTCGTAAGATCTAATCTGAGCCTTTCATAACTAATTTATTTTAATAATTTAAAATAATGATAATTAAAATAACTAAAAGGTTACTCAACTTTATTGATATAAATAAATAATAATAACTCTTTATTTTTATGTTCAAAATAAGTTTATCCACACCAAATTAAATTATGATCATCATAAAAACACATAAAGTACATATTGTTACAATTATTTTGTAACTTATTAAATCACTTTACCCTTTTCAAACATCCATCCATACTTTTACTCAATCAAACTCACCCACCCATCTTACTCACTCATCCCAACTGAGTGTATGATTTTACTCCAACCAACTCACCCAACTCACTCAAATCATATCACCTCATGCAACCCGATAGAATGGGTTTTGGTGATATGAAAAATTGGGTGGGTGGGTTTGCTCTTCACTCAGGTGGTATGGGGGATTAAGATGGGTGGGTGAGTTTGATTGAGTAAAAGTATGGATGGATGTTTAAAAAAGGTGAAGTGATTTCACAAGTTATAAAATACTTGTACTTAATATGTACTTTATATTCTTATGATGATCATAATTTAATTTGGTATGGTTAAAACTTAATTTGAAAATAAAAATAAAGATTTATGATGATTTATTTATTTAGTTATTTTATTATCATTTATTTATATACTAAAATTAAATTAGTTATGGATGGCTCAAATTAGATCTTCCAAGATGAACGAATAAGATTAGTTTTGATTGGTTCAACTCTTCCTCTTCTTTTCTTCCTTCTCATTCCTACTTCATCCCTACATCAGCTCTCTCTTCCTTTTCACTTCCTCATGGCAAACCGTTCTGCCTTCCACATCAATGACCTCATGCATCATTCGGATGACGATCGCCAAAGGTACATCAACAAGTTCTGAACGAGGCCTTTACTTTCAAACCTTCGACACTTTCCAGGAGCATTCTCTAAATATGGCATTAACGTCTATGAACCTCTCTTTCATATTGGGTGGTCAAACTTCATTCCATCCATGCCTGATGTTTGTTATCCAGATCCAGTCAGGATGTTCTTTGCCAACATTCGCCCTTCCTCCACCTCACCGTTTGAACTTGAAACCCAAGTTCTTGTTCACTTCATTCAAATCACCCCACAATTGCTCTCTAGGGTTCTAGGAGGTCCCATCTATGGCCACACAATTCAAAATGACTTTCAGCTTGCTCTTTCTCGCTTTAGCATTCCGGCAACACTTTCTATGATGAACATCTTCGCTCCACCAAACACCACCCTGATTCCAGTTAGGTATCTTAATGCTCACCATCGCGTCCTCTTTTTGTACATCACTCGTCACTTCCTTCCTCGTGCTCATGACCTTGACGTTCTCCTTCCTCTGGATACTATACAATGCTACGGTATCCAAACATCTTTTGTGTTTACATCACATGCATATGCAAGTTCTGAGGAATGCTGCTGAAGATTCGTATGAAGGTCCCCTTCCTCTTGCTTCCTTCATCACCAAGCTGTTAACATTCAATGGGGTAGATTTCCAAATTGCTACCCTTGATCCAAAGGTTAACTACATCAGACCGCAACATGTCATGCAGAATATTTCACTTTCTTCTGCACCTCAAAAGCCGAAGTCGGATATCTCCAAGTTGGAAATGTGAAGAAAATATATTTCCATTTATATATCATGGAAGATAGAGTATTAGAGTTTGAATTGAACAATGAGTTGTATCCTTCTAAAAGTGGTGAACACGATATCACCATTGCCCAACCGATCCAAACTCGTGATCTGTTTGTAAATGGGAAATACCACTTTCCACCCTATACCTAGCTAACTTAACAGATAGCCTGCTATGCTATAAATCAGTTTTTTTACCCCATTATACTTCAATCACTTTGCCTTTTGTGTCATTCGGTCCCAACTTTTTTCTTCTTAACATTAAATTCAGACATATAAGTAAATGTTTCCAAAGTTTAGTGAGTAAGCTTTGAAGTTTGAAATCACGTGTTTTATTATAACACTTCGGTATCCCTAGGTATTGGTACCCTAGCATTTCTAAGATTTCAAACTCAAATAATGAGTCCTAAACTTATTGCAATAAATCTCGAACACTAATGAATAATACTAACTCACTAAACACTAAATTTTAACCTACAAACACTACATCATAGACTCAAACTCTAAATTGTATCCCAAACTCTAACATTTGACGATAAGTTGAATTTAAAAAATCATAAACGCCAAAAATAAACTCAAAATCTCTAACACTGTATCCTAACCCCTGAACACTAAACGCAAGCCCTCAAACTCCAAAGTTCAAAAACAAATATGATAGAATTTTAGTGTTAGGGTATTGATACCCCCGGAGTATCAAAGTGTTAGCCATATAAATATATATATATATGTATATTCCCAATTAAACAATGTATATTTAGCCAAAAAATTGCTACCAAAGTTGATGTAGTGTGTCGTATTCACATTAATTCACCTTAAGAAGATGAAAGTTGGGACAGAAAGAACTAAAAGAAAAAGTTGTTGAAGTACGCGAGGAGGTAAAAAAGTGTTTTATAATGTAGTGGACTATCTGTTAAGTTGGCAAAATACCAGTGTTAACAGATTCGGACCGGACTGGCCTGTCCGACAAGTAAAACTGGAAACCAGTGCTCAGCCCGATCTGGTCTGCCCATTAAATACCATCAGTCTGAGATTGAGAAGCGGTTCTGATACACCTGTTAATACACACGCCACGCCGTGGACACGCCCAGAGAAGCCATGGACAAGAAGCAAGAAGAAAATCTTCAAGACGAGGGTCATCGCGTATGTGGAGGACTGGAGCCGGACCGAGCATGAGGAGGATGACCACCGGATGCTGAGGACCGGATGCCTGGTGCTGGAGATCATCATTCCGAGTACCGAACCGATGTCGGATTGGGGGCCGAGACTACTAATGCTGGTCCCGATACATGCCGAATCGGAGGTACACGCCGAACCAAAGATACACGCCGAACCGGAGGTACACACCGAGGCCGAACCAGAGATACATGCCGAGGCCGAATTGGAGACTAAAACTAATGCTGCACCGGATGCTGAGACGCAACCAAGCACTGAAGACGAGCTAGACGTGAATAATCGACCAAGGGGAGCTGATCCGAGGAATACAAATGAGGTTGTGCCAATACACAATGAGACTCGACAGTTGGGAGCCCGAGCAACCGATCCGAATAGCGTCCGAGAGCCAGAATCCGCGCCACACACAAATTACCGTGAATCCGTCCGCAATAAGGATTTCGTGACACACAAGGATTCCTGAAGCCGCGACCGAAAACATTGAATTCCAAGTCCTTTTCGGAGTAAGAATGTCGGGGAATGCGTTGTCCATGCCGAATTAGGATTATTTTACCCAGTTTAAGGTTTTGAGACTTATTTAGTAGTTTTTCCTTTTTAGGATCGAATTTCTTCTTTTTAGATAGTTTTTCGGAGTATTTTAATATTGTAGAGTTAGAGTAGAACAAGGAATCGGAGAATCCTTTGGCCGAACCCCAACCTATAAATAGGAACCTCTGTACTACGGTTTTACTTAGACTTTGAATAATAAAATTGATTTCAGAACTTTTGTTCTTGTTTCCTTCTAGCTTTTGCTCGTTGTTGTATAGCTTTTAGGTTGTTTTATTGGGGCTCGAGGTTTCCACCCTTGACTGCGTGGCATCGTTCGACTTTAAGACTTAGGGTTCCTAGCTCATTATAGCTAGTGGGTCCAAGTCCGGTTCCATCCCGGTTTCGAGATTATATTCGATTGCTAGGCTACTAAGCATATTGGTATAGGGTCGCAGCCCACGGCTTCCGTCGGTTCATATAAGGGCTTGGTTGGTGATTCTTGAGTAGAAACTGGTGAATTTTAGATTAAAAATGATAGAAACTTGAGTAGAACTAGACTCATTTATGTTTATTTACTATACAAACTTCAAGATGAGCTCAGATTTAAATTACAAAAGTTCTAGTTAAGCTTGAGCTCATCTCATCATGAGTAATTAAAGAGCCAAACTCGAGTTGGGTCACGTTCAGCATGAGCTTCGAATTTTTAGCTCAAGTTCGAGTAGCGAGCCAAGTTTTAGTTTGGCGAAGTTCACTACAATTTAGCTCGTGAACAGCTCCACTTGCGACACTTAATACTATTAACCAAACCGGTCAACATACAAAACTTGACCAAGACTCAACTAATCAAATTAGGAAGTCATTAAGATAAAATGGAAATACAAAATTAGGTACACAACAATTATAAAATGGAACTAATTGGCCCTACAAGAATGAAATAATTCATCTATATTAATTGCTAATTTGTCCAAATTGTCCATGGTACATGTCAAATACGATTCAACAATAACTCGTTCCCAAAATCTCAAATCGATATCACAAGTTCAAAAACCTGCAACTCGTAGTGTGTTCATAAAACAAAAATAAAAAAGCTATGAAAACCTGCCATTGTTGGGATCTCCATTGCTCTCAAGCACCATCAGTGAGGTTGAGTGTCATCTTAATGTTCATGGCGGTCAATTCAGCTGCAAGGTACTTGAAAACGAAAGGCATTGCAATAGTCTCCATACCCTTGTTTGGCTTGCACGCAATGCAAGCTATCTTCTTACGAGGACGGATCCCACCCATGACTTTGACCATCCTTTTGCTCGGTTGGGTGAAGGTTGCGGTCATGACGCCCCCGCATTTCAAGCAAATGTCTGCTACCAAACTCAAAAGTGAAGGATAAGGTCCATGGTCAAACTGAAGTTCAATCATCCAACACTTCTATTTTCCCAATACATGGTAAACATGTTGGTGGCGTGTCATAGTTTCAATTATCTAGTATGGAGATGTTACAAGCACACCAACATGTTCTTATGAATAGTAATCACATTAGACCTTCATCGAGTAAGTATTTTCTAACACTAGCTAGTATAATTACCAGTTGATTGTAGTACTTGGTAAACTACTTATTTCTTGTTCTAATGATAAACTAGGGAGTTTCAGATTGTGACAAGACAACGACTCCATGGAAAATCAGCAACGTAAGTGAAAAAACAGTACACAAAGACTTTGTGAATTGGTTTAGGGGTCGATTTAGCAATCAAGTACATATGGTGTCTATTTACCATATTTCACCAATAATCATTAACCCTATTACTAATCCCCATTCTTAATTCTTTAGATACTTGATGATCAAACTGAGGTTCATTCCAAGGATCTAGAGGTCCTTAACGGCAATCAAGAATATTCAATGGTTATGATGTTAACGGTTACCGATTCTTTACACTTGCATGTGAGCAATTTCTCAAAACTCAGAACAATGGTGTATATGATAGCTATGCAATGCAAAGCCATGCCAACACAGTGAATATGTAACACCCGACCCGAATCAGCTCGGTGAAACCCGAGGTTGAACCGGTATCGAGTATTACCCGGTGGAAAACGACAGAGATAACAATCAAATCCAAGCTTTAAATAAGAGTTTAAGTGAGAGGCCTCCATAAACCATGAAAACATAAACTGTTTGCAACTCCAAATCCATCATAAAACCCATAAAATCCAACATAATCAGAAAGATACATAAATCCAAGTAAAACCCCCAAAATGTCCCAAGTCAACTGAAATATAAAAAATAGGTCAACTCCAAGTAGGCTCCAGTCTTCACCTCATAGCTTCAGCCCAGCACTTCTCGGAATCCACCCTCAACTCTGACACCACACCACTCTCTCTAGCCACGAGATCCTGAAAGGGAGAAAGGGATCAATTTCCTATTGAAATTGAGTGAACCCACTGGGCCTACCTACACGTTGTCCTACTCTATGGAGCGGTCCCAACTCCGCACAAGACATTTAACAATGGAACCAACCCAACCCCCCTTTCCATATTTTAATTCCCTAAAGCAGTCTGGGTGATCACGTTGGTCAGTTCTTGTTCTCAAGTACAAATCGAATAGCAAATAACATAGATCAAGCATCAATTCCCTTCGCAACAACATTACCACAACACCAGTCAACCAGGTCACCACACAACACAACACAACACATTCACATTCAAATTGTCTAGGTGAGTTATTAGGCGCCAATAAGGAGTTTATCCCGCACCACCCCTGCCGGCCTGACGCACCTCTCTCCCCTGGAGAGGTCCAAGACGCATCCTCTCCCTTGGAGGATACCACGAGACCTTTCCCCTGAAGGAATCGTTAACTTGACTCAACCAAACAAATCACGCCTTTCCCTTGAAGACGTGACCGCACCTCTTTCCCTTGAAGAGGCACTTAGCACCCATAGTGCAGTTTTAGGGGGCAGTGCAGGCTCCTTCCGGTTCTATTTCCACACATACAATTCTCAACATCACATTCTCAAATCATACATCACATCTACTACCAACATACAACACAAAACAGCCACATCTCATTCATAGTCCATAGTTCACAACACATCTCGTCCTCCATGCCCCTGTCATGTTCACAGCACACACATCACAATCAATAGGATAACCGGCTAGCTCACCGGCCTCCCCCACCTGCAAGTACAGGGGAAGCCATGTCATGAGTCTAGGGGTCACCCACCTGTTCCTCTTATTCAGAGCGACCCCACATTGGCAGGGCAACCCTCCTGCATCCACAACCAGCAATTCATAATATCATAGCACCCACACTCATTTCCCAACCATCCTAATTCTCACTTCTATGTCAATCCATTACTTAATTCACTTCAGTTCACAACCAACCCCAAATCATAGCAATCAACAACAACGATCAACCACGGCAATCATCAATAGCAATCAAGTACATTCACAGAACAGTTTATCCCCTTTTACGCTCATCATTTTCATGCATAACCTAGGTTTTGTTCTAAGTCCAATTGAAACTCCTCACGCTGTCCAAACTACTTACACAACGCTAAGCCCTCACCTGAAATAGAAGACGAGGCTCTAATTGTCTTCTAGTTCCCCAGAAACTCGATTCCCAACCACCAAACTCGTAGCTCTACCCTTCCTTACTGCTCACGACCTACACCCAGAAACCCAAAATGGAGGTTAGCGATCTCTTCTCCTCGTCGCTACGAATCCATAGCAACAAACGGAACTCAATTCCGATCTCTACAGCTCCCGGAATCACCCTTCGAAGATTGCTTGCACTAGGTTCGTCAATGGCTTTTCGGGGAGAGAGAAAGGGGAGAAGAAGTTATGAATTTCCGTGCAAATCCGTCCTTTTATGCACGAAAAGTGCGCCTGGTATGTCAAAAAGTGCGCCGGCGCACATTGACCCCTAAAAGGCGCACATTTTGAATATTCCGCCGAAAGTTTGCTGAATTAATTGAAAAGTGCGCCTGGCACTTCTAAAAGTGCGCCTGCGCACTTCAGGGCCCAAAATCGGCACTTTTTGGTGCATCACCGATCCCCTCTTTGCAACTTCGACCCAACTTAAACCCGAATGACCCAAAACTCAAGGGGAGCTTAAGAGCACTGATTCCAGTACCCTAGTCTACCGATCTTGAGTTCCAAACCGTTTGGTTGAGCGGGGATGTTACAAGTCTCCACAACTTCAAGGATTTCGTCCCCGAAATCATCCCTAACTCATCCTAGCAATATGATACCGAACACACAGCTAAAATTGCAGCAATCCAAGTATCCTATTGACTTCCGAAATTCCTAACGACGAACCACCAGCCTTCCTTTAACTACTCATCAGCCCTACACCCACTCCCAACACTCTACTTTCACCGAGCACACCCTAGACCTTCTTGGAACCAACACCACCACAAGCAAACACAAAAGCATACATCAAGGGAAATTAATACCTGAATCATACACTTCCACTAACTCCGGGGTACCGCCGCCTCATACTCTCCTCAGTCTCCCAAGTAGCCGACTCGCTCTCATGGTTCCTCCATACCACCTTGAGCTGCGGAATCTGCTTATTCCTCAAGACCCGGACTTGCCTATCCATGATCGCGACTGGCTTCTCCTCATAAGTCAAGTCTTGCTCAATCTCCACCTCCTCCGGCTGAATTACATGAGAAGGGTCCCCATGATACCGCCTAAGCACGCTCACATGGAACACATTGTGTATCCTTTCCAACTCCCTCGGCAAAGCCAACACATAAGCCACCGGACCCGACTTAGCGAGGATCACATAAGGACCGATGTACCGAGGTGCCAACTTCCCTTTTCTACCGAAACGCATCAGCCCTTTCCACGGCGACACCTTCAAAAATACTTTCTCCCCAGTATTGAAACTCAGCTCTCTAGCACGACCGTCGGCATACGCTTTTTGCCTATCTTGAGCCGCTCTCAATCTCTCCTTGATAACCTTAACCCGATCAGCCGTCTCTTGCACAACTTGAGGACCCGAAAACACCCTCGTACCTTCCTCATCCCAACACAAAGGCGTCCTACACTTCCTCCCATACAAGGCCTCAAAAGGAGCGGACTTCAAACTACTATGATACGAGTTATTATAGGCGAACTCAATCAAAGGTAGCAATTCAGTCCAAGGGGTTTGAAACTCCATAGCACAGCTTCTCAACAACTCCTCCAAGGTAAGGATCGTTCTCTCCGATTGCCCATCAGTCTGAGGATGATACGCCGTCGAGAACTTGAGCTTAGTTCCCAATGCCGTATGCAGCCCCTCCCAAAAATGAGACGTGAAACTCGGATCCCAATCAGAGACGATGGATTGAGGAACCCCATGCAACCTTACCACCTCCTCTATATACAACTTTGCTAACACCTCCACACTAGGCTTAAACCGAATGGGTATGAAATGAGCAACTTTCGTCAAGCGATCGACTATTACCCACACGGCATCTTTCCCCTCTCTAGTCGGCGGAAAACCCGATACGAAGTCCATGGTGATGTCCGCAAACTTCCACTCCGGAATAGGTAGGGACTGAAGTAACCCACCCGGAGCTCTATGCTCCGCCTTAGCCTTCTGACAAACCAAACAAGTCGCCACATAACGAGCCACATCCTTCTTCATCCCCGGCCACCAAAAACTTAACTTCAGATCATTGTACATCTTCGTCATCCCGGGATGCATAACATACATCGAAGAATGAGCCTCCTCCAATATCCCCTTCCTCAACTCCTCTACCTCCGACACACACACACGACCCTTGCATTTCAACAATCCGCCAACCACCTCAAATCCATTATCCAAGCCCTTCTCAACCTCCCCTCGGATAGCCACCAGAGTAGCATCCTTGAGCTGCTCCTCACCAATCCTATCATTCAGCATAGGCCTAATGTTGAGCTTGGCAAGCAAACTTCCCACATCATCTAACTGCATCTCCACCCTTAAAGCTCTAAGATCCACCAACTCCTTTCGACTTAAAGCATCCGCAACCACATTAGCTTTAACAGGATGGTAGTCAATGGTACAGTCATAATCCTTCAAGAGCTCCACCCAACGCCGTTGTCTACTATTCAGTTCCTTTTGATCCATAAGGTGCTTAAGGCTCTTGTGATCGGTCATGATCTTAAACGTCTCACCATACAAATAATGCCTCCACAACTTCAAAGCGAACACCACTGCAGCTAACTCCAAGTCATGAGTTGGGTAGTTCACCTCATGCACCCTAAGCTGTCGGGAGGCATAAGCGACAACCTTCCCATTCTGCATCAACACACAGCCCAATCCTTGCAAAGACGCATCACTAAACACCACATACTCTCCACCTTCTACTGGCAAAGTCAACACCGGAGCTGAAGTCAACCTCTTCTTCAACTCCTCAAAGCTCCTCTGACATTCCTCGCTCCACTCATACTTCGACCCCTTCCTCAACAACTTATGTAGAGGAGACGCTATGGTAGAGAACCCCTCTACAAACCTTCGGTAGTAACCAGCTAACCCCAAGAAGCTCCTCAGTTGCGACACATCCCTAGGTGGAGACCAATTAATCACCGCTTCAATCTTCTTTGGGTCAACCTCCACACCTCTCTTAGAAACCACATGCCCAAGAAACAACACTTCCTCCAACCAAAAGGCACACTTCGAGAACTTGGCAAAAAGTTGCTGTTCCCTCAACCTCCGAAAAACAATCCTCAAGTGCTCCTCATGCTCCTCCCTAGTCTTAGAATAAATAAGGATATCATCGATGAACACTATCACGAACTTATCCAAATATTCGTGGAAAACCTTGTTCATGAGAGCCATGAACGCGGCGGGGGCATTGGTTAGACCGAAAGGCATCACAAGAAACTCATAGTGTCCATAGCGGGTCCTAAAGGCTGTCATAGGCACCGATCCTTCCTCCACCTTCAACTGGTGATAACCCGACCTCAAATCTATCTTCGAGAACACTTCAGCCCCTTGCAATTGATCGAAGAGATCGTCTATCCTCGGAAGTGGGTAACGATTCTTGATCGTCGCCTTGTTCAACCGCCTATAGTCAATACACATTCGCATCGACCCATCCTTCTTCTTCACAAACAACACCGGTGCCCCCCACGGTGATACACTTGGGCGGATGAACCCCTTATCCAAGAGCTCCTGCAATTGCTCCTTCAACTCCTTTAACTCCGTGGAATAGAGATTGGAGCAGTTCCAGGAACCAGCTCTATATTGAACTCCACCTCACGCTCGATCGGTGCTCCGGGTAGTTCCTCAAACACATCCGCAAACTCCCGAGCTACCGGTACCTTCTCCAACTCCTCATTCTGCTCAACTGACACCTGCACCAATAAAGCCTCACACCCTTCTTGGATCAGAGAGAAGGCTTGCATTGCTGAAATTACCCCCATAGGTGCGGATTCTCTCTTCCTAACACCCTTGAACACCACTTGACCAACACCCCCCACCTGAAGCAACACCTCCTTCCTCTGGCAATCAAGCAAGGCCCCATGCCTAGCCAACCAATCCATGCCGAGAATAACGTCGAATTCATTGAAAGGAAGCACCACCAAATCAGCCAAGAACTCTACACCTCCCACTAGCACTCTACACCCTCTACACACTCTATCCACCCGAACAGAAGTCCCCAAAGGAGTTCTGACACCCCAACTAACACCCAAACTACTAGCTACAACACCCAAACTACTCAAACATTTCTCAGATACAAAGGAATGGGTTGACCCCGAATCAAACAAGGCATAAGCTGAAAGACCCAAGATTGAGATCATACCAGTCACCACGTCGTTCGCATTTTCTGCTGCGCCCTTAGTGAGAGCATAAAGCCGTCCTTGATCCCCTCCAGCTCCCACCGGCATGGCATTAGCACCCATTCCTCGTCCAGCTCCCGAGGCTCTCCTGCCATAACTGCCTCCTCCTCTACCCCCTTGACTCCCCGACGGAGCTCTAGGTCCCTGCACCGATCCCACAGACTGGGTCGGCACCGCACTCCTGGTCGGGCAAACATTGCTCCGGTGTCCACGCTGCCCACAGGTGTAGCATGTTACTGGAGCGGTCCTCACCAGATGACACATGCCGTAATGAGGTTTCCCACATGTGCCACAGGTGGGAAGCCCAGTTGACGCCCCTCCCGATCGAGCCGAACCTGCACCCCTCATCTTACAAGTCGCGCTCTTGTGTCCCGGATTTCCACAGGTGAAACAGGTCACCACCCCACGCATCGGGGCCGACTGAGTGCTCCTGAACCCCGAGTAAGACTGATGTGGTCGCTTAACAGTCTGACTCTGAGCCACAGACTGTGAAGGCGGTGCTGTCGCCTTCCTCTTCCGGTCCTCCTTCTTCCCCAGCTCTAATAACTCCCTCTCCATAGCAGCCCCTTTCACCGCCACCAAACTCCCCATGTCACCAGATGTGACCCCCTCCTGAATCTCCCACCTCAGACCCCTCTTGAACCGACGGATCAACTTTTGCTCTCGGTTAGCATGCTCATCGTACCATTGGGAGAGGTTGGTGAACTCCATATAGTACTGCAGAACCAACTTCTCACCCTGCACCAGCTCGAGAAACTCCTTGGACTTTGCCTCCCTCCAAATATCCGGACAAAACTGGTCACGGAACATCCCTAAGAACTCCTCAAACCCCAGCTCAGGCGGGTACACCTGACTCTCCGGCAAGGACTCCCACCACTCCAAGGCATGACCCTTTAGCAAGAAGGTCATGGCTTGCAACCTCATCTCCTCCTCAAATCCAGCCCTCAAGAACTTGAAGTTGCACTCCTTAATCCATCGCTCAGCCACAGCCGGATCAGCCACCTCCCCGGCGAACTCACTGAAGTTCCAACCCTTCAAGTCCGACGGCCGAAACCGACGCCCCACTGCTCCATGCTCGGAGTGACCCACGGAGTGACTTCCCATCGACTGGTTCTCACTACAGGAGGACATTAAACATTTCAGTTGACCGCTCAAGAAAATTCAAACAGTTGACTCATCGTTTGCTTTCAAAACTCCCCACCCATTTAAAACAGTTTGACAAAAACCTTTGGAATGTCGGTCCAGTACCGATGTCTCATCCTCCCTCCCAACGAGGTTAATTACTCCCCAAAGAGAGAAGATAATCAACCGTACAGCAGCGACAAACCAGGCTCTGATACCATTTGTAACACCCGACCCGAATCAGCTCGGTGAAACCCGAGGTTGAACCGGTATCGAGTATTACCCAGTGGAAAACGACAGAGATAACAATCAAATCCAAGCTTTAAATAAGAGTTTAAGTGAGAAGCCTCCATAAACCATGAAAACATAAACTGTTTGCAACTCCAAATCCATCATAAAACCCATAAAATCCAACATAATCAGAAAGATACATAAATCCAAGTAAAACCCCCAAAATGTCCCAAGTCAACTGAAATATAAAAAATAGGTCAACTCCAAGTAGGCTCCAGTCTTCACCTCATAGCTTCAGCCCAGCACTTCTCGGAATCCACCCTCAACTCTGACACCACACCACTCTCTCTAGCCACGAGATCCTGAAAGGGAGAAAGGGATCAATTTCCTATTGAAATTGAGTGAACCCACTGGGCCTACCTACACGTTGTCCTACTCTATGGAGCGGTCCCAACTCCGCACAAGACATTCAACAATGGAACCAACCCAACCCCCCTTTCCATATTTTAATTCCCTAAAGCAGTCTGGGTGATCACGTTGGTCAGTTCTTGTTCTCAAGTACAAATCGAATAGCAAAATAACATAGATCAAGCATCAATTCCCTTCGCAACAACATTACCACAACACCAGTCAACCAGGTCACCACACAACACAACACAACACATTCACATTCAAATTGTCTAGGTGAGTTATTAGGCGCCAATAAGGAGTTTATCCCGCACCACCCCTGCCGGCCTGACGCACCTCTCTCCCCTGGAGAGGTCCAAGACGCATCCTCTCCCTTGGAGGATACCACGAGACCTTTCCCCTGAAGGAATCGTTAACTTGACTCAACCAAACAAATCACGCCTTTCCCTTGAAGACGTGACCGCACCTCTTTCCCTTGAAGAGGCACTTAGCACCCATAGTGCAGTTTTAGGGGGCAGTGCAGGCTCCTTCCGGTTCTATTTCCACACATACAATTCTCAACATCACATTCTCAAATCATACATCACATCTACTACCAACATACAACACAAAACAGCCACATCTCATTCATAGTCCATAGTTCACAACACATCTCGTCCTCCATGCCCCTGTCATGTTCACAGCACACACATCACAATCAATAGGATAACCGGCTAGCTCACCGGCCTCCCCCACCTGCAAGTACAGTGGAAGCCATGTCATGAGTCTAGGGGTCACCCACCTATTCCTCTTATTCAGAGCGACCCCACATTGGCAGGGCAACCCTCCTGCATCCACAACCAGCAATTCATAATATCATAGCACCCGCACTCATTTCCCAACCATCCTAATTCTCACTTCTATGTCAATCCATTACTTAATTCACTTCAGTTCACAACCAACCCCAAATCATAGCAATCAACAACAACGATCAACCACGGCAATCATCAATAGCAATCAAGTACATTCACAGAACAGTTTATCCCCTTTTACGCTCATCATTTTCACGCATAACCTAGGTTTTGTTCTAAGTCCAATTGAAACTCCTCACGCTGTCCAAACTACTTACACAACGCTAAGCCCTCACCTGAAATAGAAGACGAGGCTCTAATCGTCTTCTAGTTCCCCAGAAACTCGATTCCCAACCACCAAACTCGTAGCTCTACCCTTCCTTACTGCTCACGACCTACACCCAGAAACCCAAAATGGAGGTTAGCGATCTCTTCTCCTCGTCGCTACGAATCCATAGCAACAAACGGAACTCAATTCCGACCTCTACAGCTCCCGGAATCACCCTTCGAAGATTGCTCGCACTAGGTTCGTCAATGGCTTTTCGGGGAGAGAGAAAGGGGAGAAAAGTTATGAATTTCCGTGCAAATCCATCCTTTTATGCACGAAAAGTGCGCCTGGTATGTCAAAAAGTGCGCCGGCGCACATTGACCCCTAAAAGGCGCACATTTTGAATATTCCACCGAAAGTTTGCTGAATTAATTGAAAAGTGCGCCTGGCACTTCTAAAAGTGCGCCTGCGCACTTCAGGGCCCAAAATCGGCACTTTTTGGTGCATCACCGATCCCCTCTTTGCAACTTCGACCCAACTTAAACCCGAATGACCCAAAACTCAAGGGGAGCTTAAAAGCACTGATTCCAGTACCCTAGTCTACCGATCTTGAGTTCCAAACTGTTTGGTTGAGCGGGATGTTACAGAATAATCATCCAGTGTCGATGCAATTATCGTATTATGGAAAATTGGTTACCATAATTGAGTTGAATTATCATGAACAATTCTCTAGGATATGTGAAGAAGGATTCATTGGATTTCTGTCACTAGATTTCTCACATTTTATATATTGACAATCGTGTTGATGATGAGCCTTATATTAAATCCAATAAATCTTGAATGGTCTACTATCTTGAAGGTAAAATGGACATGGGTCGGTGCATTTTGGTTCATATCAACCAAGAGATGTATACTACATGGATGATACGTGCCCGTTACTGGTTCGAGAGATTAGAGTTCTGAGCGGATATGAAATGTGAGTTCTATGAACTTCTGTTCATTCATCTGTTTCCTGACCCGAACAGGACAACATGTGTTTCACCTTGAGTAACGACCGTAGCCTACCTGATAGCTACCTGCATTGTTAGGGTGTCACGACCATAGTCAAGCTCTTGACCACGAGCGTTGTAGTGAGGCCAACGACCATAGTACATGAGACTACAGGCGTTGTGACCTACCCAACGTGCATTGTGTCATTAGGATTTAATGATTTCTAAAGCAGAAGTTTTGAAAGGGATCATTTTTATATTTTCTCTCTTTTGACGAACAAACCGGAAACTGAGAGAGAAGTTCATATACTAGGAGCTAGAGACGTTAGATCATCGTTAAACTTCGAAGGAAGGTCTAGGGGAAAGACATGATCATTCCCCTCTTTTGATTTTAGGTAAAATTTTCTCCTTGTTGTTTATGATTCAAGGTTGAGGTGTTTGATCACTCGATATTAACATCATTTTATCCCTCATAATTGATACATATTCATATGGTTTTTAAGTGTTTTTGTCATCTCTTAGTGACTTTGCACTTAATTTTGTTAATTAGTCGTAAATAGCCTATTGGGAACCTTGTGGTCCATTTTCACTCCTCTCGGGGTATTTTTGATTAGTTTTCAAGTCATGCCATGATAGAGCTTGAAAACACGAAGCCACGAGTTCAGATGGTGGCCAATTAGAAGTCTGGATGCTCTAAATTTCATCAAAGAATGGAGCCCAGCTCAACTGGTGCGTTGGAGGTGATGAGCACGATGTACCGCGCCACCGACACATTTTTTCCTATTTTATACAAATCGACCAGCTCCATCGGCGCAATGTCGGTGATGAGATGAATCTCCTCCATTACCCACAACTCACTTGGGACAGTCCCTCTTGACCCGATTGACCACACCAGAACCACCCTCCAGTCAAGATCTGACACTCCCTAGGATGGGGTATGCCACAAGTGGTACATGGTGGATGCCTGTCACTTGGCGCATCATTGTTTTATTGCTGACCTTGAGGCACAGATCACCTAGTCTTCTGGTTGGAAACTCCAACAAACTCCCTTCTCCTTTGTTGAATAGGACCAGTAACAGCTCCAGCTGAGCTAGCTTCCTTCATCTTTTTCTCCTCTTGCCAAGCCTGACGCTCATCCCTTTATTTGTTCTCCAGCAACTCATCTCTCAAGGAATCTAGGTTGACGTCAGCAATCCTCCCCATGCCACTGGTCGTAAGTCCATCTTGGATCGTTGCTTTCAGTCCTTCCAAGAACTGCTACTTCAGCTCCTCGTCATTCTACTTCGGAGCTCCCTGGTACCATGTGATAAGGCGTACAAACTCCTAGTAATACTCCGCTACCAACTTCTCCCTTTTATTTAGAGTATGGAACTCCAACTTCTTAGCTCGCTACTAGGTTGCAGGCATGTACTCACTCCTGAATACTTGCTTGAATCTTTCATACCCGATCGGGAAGGGGTTTTCCTCAACAACTGCCAAGTTGCTCCACCACTCCTTGGCATCTTGATGACACTCGATTTGACGTGATTATCAGCCTCATTTAAGCGACATTTCTTTGCTTAAGACATGGTTTTTAGGGTAGAATAACGAATATTCAATCGATTGCCCTATCTCGTGCCATTTGTGTTACCTTGGCCCATTTCGGGTCTATTTGATGGTTTTCTAGTGTTTTTATGTTAGCACAGGTTTTTGCCATCGAATAAGTAACCAAAGACGTGTCTAAGGCATTGGAACCTCGAGGAATCAAACCGGAATTGATCCAAGGAGCCGATCAAGTCAAACCAAAAGTCTGCCCGTTCACACTTACATTTTCGGCGAAAATGGCCTATGGTTTTCGGCAAAAATGCAAGAACAATTCACTGATGCTCAGCCAAAGAAGTTTTCGGCGAAACCGTTGGGTTTTCGGACCGAAACGAAAATCACAGGAGAATCAGCCGGCGGGACTTCCATTCACAAGCATATTTTCGGCGAAAATAATTCACTATTTTCGGCGAAAATATTAGAAGAAATCCGACTGATTAGGGTTAAGTATAAATAATTAGCCTGGCGGCCCAAAAGGAGATATACATCATAATTTGCAAAATACAACTTTTCGAGATCAGAATTCAGAGAATCCTCTCAAGTTCTGGAGCGAAGAGTTAGAGTTCGAAGAGCCGGAGAGAGATCGTAACGCCATCCCTTTCATCTCGGAGAACCGGAGCTAGGAGTGTTATCTACCGAAGATCGAAGTCTGTCAGAGTCGTCTAAATTAGGTTTTTCAGAATCTTTTCTGTTTTTCCTCTGGATGATGAACTCTCTCTTTGTCTTTGTTTCTTTTGTAATAATCATGAGTAGTTAAACTCGTTAGAGCTTAGACTAGATGAACCCTAAGTGACCCAGGGCTTTAAAGCGGTCACGGATCGGCGATGATTAGATTCAAAATTCAATCAGTTCTTTTTCATGTTTGATTTGTTCTTCATTGTTCATGTTTCTTGTCTGGATTGATCACCTAGATTAGATTCTGGTTAAGCTAAGGATAGAAGCGAACGCTCGCCTTACTTTAGAACATCAAATTGAACAATTAACCTTATAATTGGAGCGTGCCTTTCGTAGGAACTAGTTAGGGTTAATCCACTGCAAGAGTAACTCATTAATCATTAGTAATTACACCAGTTAATTAAGTCGTTGCGAGAGGCGACCGTACCCGGGCGGCTAGTTAACCTTGGTAGTTAGAACGGATAGAGCGAACGTTCGCCGGTCTTAAACCTAAGGGTAAGGAGTTATGGTGGTGTCTTAGTAATTGATTGAATGAGAATCGAAATCCGCTGATCTGTTGATTGCCAATGCTCTGGGGAACGAAGGGGGATTCAAAGTCTAAGTTCGTCTGTCATCCTTGTTTTCAAACCCTAATTCCCAATCTGCTTTAGTTTAATTTTTAATTTCTCCGCATTTCGTAGATTTAGAAGTCGTGGAACTCACACCACGCACAACTTGCTTGCATTTGAGTATTTTGCCAGTTTTAAAGTAGTCAATCTTAGAAGACCCCTGGAATACGATCTACCCTAGCTTTTGTAGCTTTGTTAGTTATTTGTGTGAAACGCACCACAACGACTGTGCGTTCACCAAATTGGCGCCGTTGCCGGGGACTTCTTTTGATTGTTTGAAAGAAGAACTGGCAATATATTCTTCTACTTTCCATCTTTCACCTTTCCATCCACTTCGATTTTACACTGGTTTTGTTTGTCTTTGTTATCTGTAGGTTTACAGGTGTATGCCTCACCGTCCTTGGACTCGCTCTCAAACCGAACAGGCTAAGAGTGCAGAGAGACCAGGCAGTTCTGCTCCACCTCTACGATCACAGATTTTGAAGAAAGGCAGATCCAATCCATTCATCACTCCGATCAAGATCGAGGAACTGAAGGAGAGTTCCTCATCTCCATTTTCACCCGCACCGTCATCTTCATCCGCTTCATACACTGTAACATCCCAAACTTGATTAATCGGTTGAAATTTAATTATTCGAATCATCTCTCGTTGTTTTAAACTTGGTCGAATGGAATTCAAATTAAATTGTTAATTCACCGATTTAATTTAGTCCAAGTTTTGAAGGTTGGACTTCTTGGATTAATTAATTTGAGTTAACCGTCGGGTCGAGGTTCAAAATCAATTGGGTGACCAAACCAATTTGACCAACCCAAATAACCCAACTTCCTCTAGCATGCTTAAATGCCTTTGTTCAAATAAATAAATTAGAGAAGGGAGCATGTGTGTACGGGAATGAAGAAGATGGGACTTTGGGCTTTAAGCCCATACGTTTACTAGGAGGAGATGGCGCTAAGGCCCACTCGGCTTGGATTGGGCAGCTGCGGAATAGGAGAAGGAGGCAGGGGGTTAAGGGTTGGGTGTTCCTGAAATTTGGAGCAGGACAAATATGCAAGCAATGGCGGCTGGGAAGAAAGAAAAGAAAGAATCAGTCGGCACGAAGTTCGAGGTTGGATGGCTGCGGAAAACGTTGTACGTGGAATCTCGAATCACTTGGGTATTAGACTTTGGCCCTCGAGTTAACGTTGGTGAAGAAGGAGATTAGGAACTGTTGTCGGAGAACTCGAAGAGTATTAGCCGGGAGGAGAACGAGCCGAACGTGGGGTGACGAGCGGCCGAAGTGAGGTGGTTCTCGATTGAAAACAAATGTTCAAGGGTCGGTGATCGTTCCTGAGGGGTTAAGGAAGGGTCGGTGGAGTTTCGGGTCAAGGAACGCCAGTTACAAGGTAGTTGGAGCGACTGAGACGGCGGTCGGAGAGCTCGCCGGTGTTGAGCAACTCGTCGGAGAAGAAGATGGACGAAACTGCCCACTTTTGGAAGTTCAGTGAACCCTTTGAGCTTTTCAAAAAGATAAGTGATCAGGTTGTGATTTCAGTAAAGCTGTGGTGTTTTCTGGAAGTTTGAGTTAAGGGTCTGTTTGGCAGGGTTTGTGGCGTTGGTTCAGAGTTTTGGTCATAACTCCTTTGTTAGAGCTCCGATTGACGAACCGTCAGAACCAGTGGAATCAGAACGACGAGACGGACATTATAGGACAGAATTCAGGGGCTTCTTCTAGGCTAAGGTGAGGGTTTAGCGTACGATAGGTAGTATTGGTCGATGTGAGGAGTTGCAACCTTGACTTAGATGAATATAGGTTTTGCATGGAATTGAAAGAGAGTAAAAGGGGAAACTGTTCTGCATTGGATTGTTATGTAAATTGTGATGTTTGATGATTGTTTTGTGAATGTTAATTGCTACATTGATTGATAATTGTTGGCTGATGTGATGTGGTTGGATTAGGGAAATGATTAACGATGATGTTAAATGGATCCGACTTAGCAATGAGTGTAGGAGGTGTGGGACGTGATTCTTGTAAATTGTATCTATACCTTATGCTGACAGTTGTGGTTGCAGGAGGGTGGTCCTGCTAATGTGGGGTCGCCCTTTAAATGGTGAACAGGTGGATGGCCCTGCCAATGTGGGGTCGTCCAATGAAGGATGAACAGGAGGGTAACCCTAAGACTCACGACATGGCTATCCCTGTACTTGCAGGTGGGGGTGGCCGGTGAGCTAGCCGTTTACCCTTAAACTGTGTGTGAATTGTGGAATTATTGGATGAAGTGTCATGTGATTATAAATGTGTGAATGGATGATATGATGTTATTTGATATTGGGTTGAGATGATGCTACGTGGTGTTTTGGATGGATTGATGTTACGTGCATTGGTAGAATTGATGCTAGGTGCCGTTTTTAGTGGAATTGATGATGTGTGTGAAGGTGGTTGTTAATGTGTTTAGGGTTGTAGACTTATGATTTCGAATTGGCTAATAGAATTGGTAAAAGGATTTGTACATGGACATGGACAATAGAAATGGTACGTGGAATTGGCTAATGGAATTAGATAGTGGATTTAGACATTGGAGTTGGGTGAAATGAGGAATGTAGTGAAATGTGACTGTGAATGTGAGATTTGATGGTTTGATGCTATGAGTGTTGGATGAATTGAATGCTATGTGTTGTTTTGGGGTGATGTGGATGATATGTGTAATGGGGGTCTATAATGTGATTGCGTTGTACGATTGTGATATGGAATTGGTACGTGGAATTGGTTGGATGGAATTGTCAAGTGGAATTGCTATGTGGAATTGGTTGAATGGAATTGGAACATGGAATTGGGACGTGGAATTGGTACATGGAATGGTGATGTGGAATTCTGTTGTGGACTTGGACTGTGGAATTATGTGGTGAACTTGAATTGTGGAATTGTGATATGGAATTGAATTGTTGATGTGTGTGATCGATGTAGTTATGTTTAATGGAATTGATTGATAGAACTGGAAGGAGCCAACGTTACCCCACCCGAAATACTGGTTGAGATTGAGTCTGATTCACTGGGGTGAATCCCTTGGTTGGGTTACCAAGGTCGGTTGTTATTCTCCTTCGTGGAAGGATCCTATATGGATGCGTCTGATGGTATACTCCTTCGGGGAAGGATCCTTGAGGGATGCGTCTGGATGATGTGATGGCCGGCGGGGTAGCGGGGGAACAACTCCTTATGGCGCCTAATTAACTCACCTAGTAAATGAAGATGTGTACTGTTATGTGTGTGTGTGTGTGTGTGTGTTGTGTTGGATGAGTGTGTGAACTGATATGTGATGTGATGGTTTGTGGGTTGTGTGGGTTGATCTGAGGACTATTTGTTGTTGATGGTTTCAGTCGTGGGTTTGATGCTTAGTGGTTAATGCGTTTTATGATGTTGTGGGTTGTGTATATGTGTGGACATTGATGGTGACTTGCAAGATGACTTGTGAGGAGATGTGACTTGCATGTATGACGCTTCCTAGATATGCGATGATGAGTTGTTTGGTGATATGACGTTGATATGGGTGCATAATAAACTATGTTATATTACTATTAATGTGGATTGAGAATGTCGAACTGAGAATGACCACTGTACGATCACCTAGACTGTGTTAGGGAATTAAAATCGGTAAACGCTGAGTCTGATTCCGTTGATGATGTTGTGTGAGGAGTTGGAATCTCTCCTTTTGGCTAGGTTCGGCGCATAGTTAAACCCAGTGGGTTCACTCAATTTCAATAGGAAATTGACCCCCCTCTAGTTTCTCTTTTCAGGTTCGCGTGGTTAGAGTGAGTGAGTTAAAGTTCAGGAGTTTCCTTGTGTGTCGAGTGTCGGTGTGTTGTTGGCGTGGAGGAGATTCTTGAAGGCTTGGACCAGGAGTTAACCATGTTTTGATTTTGTTGACTATTTCGGGTTGGGATATTTTGTATCGGATTGTTTTGAGCTTGGAATTGGAAATGAACTTCGGCTTTGTATTTTACCTCTGTTATCGGTTTTGGATTTGAATAATGGAGGCGCTTCTGTTTTACTTTGGATTTAAGTTTATTTCGAATTTCAAGGTTGTTTCCCTTTTTATTTTAAATGATGTATTTTAGTGTAGCACTCAAACCGGTTCGACCACGGGTAAACCGGGTCGGTTTGGGACGGGTGTTACATACACCGAGTCGCTCTCACCTTCTCCATCTCCCGCCATGGACGATAGATTACCACCACCACGACCAAATGGCGATCAACCGCCGCCGCCACCACCTGCACAGAAGAGTCTAGCAGACTATAACAAGCCGAGCGCGACTAGCGTTCGATCTGCCATTGCCGTTCCGCGCATTGAAGGAGATCCTGACTATGAGATCAAGATTCCATTCTTGACTATGATCTCTAGGGATTTACAGTTTGAAGGCAGACCCCTAGACAATCCGTGCACTCATCTTGCAGATTTCCTTGATCTCTGCAGCACTTTCAAGAGTGGAAACCTCGACAAAAACACTCTTTGTCTGAGAGCTTTCCCGTTCTCTCTGAAAGGCCCTGCTAAGAGGTGGCTTACTGGCAAACCACCTGGCTATTACACTGATTGGGATACTCTGGCTCAGGACTTCGTTGAAGAATACTTCCCTCCGGCCAGAACAACCGCCATCAAGGACAGCATCGCCAGATTCTCCCAGAAAGAAGGAGAAAGCTTATATGATACTTGGAATCGATTCCAAGAATTTCTCTACACCTGCCCTCATCAAGGACAGCATCGCCAGATTCTCCCAGACTTCAGCCGGGGAGGCAACCCACGGCTGAAGTCTGTTTTTAATTTTCTGTCAAACTTAGTGTTTTAGAGTCGGTTCGGGGGAGCCAAAGTGTCAGTTTGTTTGATTTATTATTTTTCGTGTAGAGTCTGTGTGTCATAGAGTCAGTTGCAAGTTGATTGAGGTCGTTCCGATTTTTGTGGATTTAACGTTGATTTTCTGAAGTTGGCCGGATTTGCGAAAATATTTTCACCCGAGTAGTTCAATATTTTCGGCGAAATCACCGCTTATTTTCGGCGAAATCGCTCTTTGATTTTCGAACCCGGTCTCCTGTTTCACATTTTCGGTTCGAAAAGTTATATGTTTTCGGCGAAAACCTATTTGAAAACCGGCAGCCATTTTAACTCCAATTTTTGGCGAAAACAACCTATTGGTTTCGCCGAAAATTCCTTTGAAAATCCGAAAATTCACCCTTTAAAATCCGGTCTTGTTTCCTCTCTCTTTCACTTGCCATTTTCGAACATAAAAACCGAAACCCCCCTTTTCTTTTTCAAATCGCCGCCGCCACCCCCCTTTAAAACCGCCGTCGCCGACCACCGCCGCTCAACTCCCCTCCCAATTCCGATCGATTCGAGCCCTAGAACAGCCCAATCGGAGCTCTACAGCTCCAGTTCACCGAAACCCTCATTTTCAAAGTTTTTCACCGATTCCTCCCAACCCGTTCATTTTTAGCAGTCATGGCTTCAAGGTAAGTTGTAGAACTTTTCAATACGAATCTTTTGACATATGGATTGCTGAATTTCGCCGGGGTTGACTTTCGGTTGACTTTTCGGTTTGCCTCGATTTGCGTGCCGACTGTTTTCGTGTGAACTAGGTTAGCTGAACTTATAGAACTGTTCTAGCATGCTTAGGGAGTTCCGTGCTTAATTTCCATATCATTTGATCGTGTGTTGCTATGCATACGATTGATTCTTTGTTATTTTGACTTATGAGAAATGTCGGTTTGACCATGAACTGTTTTTGATCATTTGGCTGTCATTTGTGTTCATTCTCGTTCAGATTATCGTGCTTGCCATTTGAGATCATATTTTACCGTCATTCCCCAAGTTGTGATAGTCTTGCCATGATTAGGGTTCAATATGCTATACATGTTGACTTTCTAAATGTCGGTTTGACTTTTTGAACTCTGATTGTGCTTATCCGATTCTGGCTGTTCCTAAGTATGTATTTTATTGTCTATGATTATCGGTTACTCCGCTTTGCTTACCCCACTTAGTTTCCCTCATTTCTTTGTGAAATTGAGTTTTTCTACTAAGTGTGGGGTAGGGTTTTAGTTGACTAATCTGGTTTCATTCTGGTCTTAGGAACACCACTTATGAGCGCAGGACTAAGGCGCGACTTGATGGCGCCTCGAGCTCAGGAGCTGCCGCCCCTGTCACACCCGCCGTTCTGGGTCCTCCACCCGCACTACCTCGCCGGGCTGGATACCATCGCACTATCGCCCGTCTACCTGACTTCTACTTCGAGTGCTTCCAGAAGATCGAGCACGTTCGGGGAGCTGACGTGCGCCCTCTCTCCATGGAGTCCCTCTTCAATCAGGACGAGGACTACCACCGGAATGTGCATGACGCCCTAGCACCGGCAGGTCTCCTCGAGCTGACCACCATCGCTGCCGAGTTCCCAGACATCGACCTTTGATCTGGATGAGCACAAGAGGAAGCAGCGCCAGAAGGTTGTGACCTTCTATCTTGGTGGGGTGTACAGGCAGCTCACCTACAATGAGTTTGCTGCTCATCTCGACATCCCCTACGAGCACTATCACGATCATCACCTAGGCAGGGGCGAAGATGATAACGAGGAGGAGTACCACGCGCTCTGGAGCCACATGACAGGCGTACCAGGCGATCGCCTCGGGGTGAACAACTCAGTTAAGTCTCTCTCCCACCCTCTCTTTAAATTTATTCATATGGTTTGACGTAGATCCCTTTTATATGTACCCGATAAGGATCGCGACCATATCCTTAAGGAGGAGCTTATGCTTCTCCGAGCCATCCGAGAGAGCTACCCTCTACACCCCGGCTGGGTGCTGGCACGCATCTTCCGCCAGAAGACCAGGAGGAAGACGCCACCTCGCAGACTCTTGGGGGGCAACTTCATAGGGCAGCTCATCATCTCCTTCGGCATCAACCATGAATATGGCCAGCACATTCCACGACACCGAGTTAGGACTGTTGGAGGAGACTTAGCGGTTGAGTACGACTTAGAACTCGACCTCAGCCCCCATGTAGCAGCAGATCCTCCACTCCAGCCTATGGTCGAGTCGGAGGAAGAAGATGATGCTGAGCAGGAGCAGCCCCAGCCGCCGCCAGAGTTCCAAGACTATATACGCTCGCCACATCATCAGGCAGGGTATGTGCACCAGTCGCCGCCGCACATTCCAGTTACACACCAGGCGCCTCCCAAACAGCCGCGACACCACCCCGCGGATGTTGGAGAGTTATACGAGCGACTGCAGGAGTGGCACATCACCGACAACGCCACCCAAGAGGCGCGATGGACTATTATGCAGCAACATATGCGCCGCGCCGACAGGCGATATGAGGCACAGCTGGCGTGGCAACGCCAGCTCGGCGAATTTCTCCACTTTCCACCTCCCGGCTCACCTGACCACCAGTGACCGGGTTATGTCCTCTTTCTTGTCCCTTCTTTTTATTTATTCTTTTCGGATTTCGGTCCAACTTTTTTCTGTGTGGATCCGGGACACTTGTCCCGGTTTCCTTTTTATGTTTTATTTGTTTTGTTTAGTAGGCAGTTGGGAGATTCCCTTTGCTTCGCTTGGGTAGATTCCCTCCACTTCGAGGACCCGTGCTCATCCCTACACCAATCATCTCGGTCCAGGTTCTTCTACTTCACTCTGAACTCTCGAATTAGTACTGTGAGGACACAGTCCGATTTAAGTGTGGGGTAGGATGCTAGAGAACCTTGCATGAACTTGATTGCCCTTGATTGTGTTTTGATGTGTGCCTTGTTATTCCATTCTAGTCTCTCTAGCATTAGAATGGCTCAGTTCTTGATTTTTGATGTTAAGTTGTTGTTCAAACCTTCATAATGATGCTTAGACTGCTTAATCTAGAACTTGAGAACCAACTTGTTTACTTTGATGCTAAATTGCCTGGTCAGAACAGAATTTTGAAATCACACTTGTAGTTTGTAGCCTTGATTGCATGAAAATGACCGAATCCGACTAGCAAACCAACTGTGAGCTTTTGATCCATTGCACGTAACTTGCAATTTAAATTCTTTCTGAGTGGTTTTCTGTTTACTTGAATGAGTTAGAATTTGCATGAGACCTACTCGAGACCACACGATGACACGAGTTCTAGAAGGATAGGGGCACCTAGATTCAGCTACTAAGCCAGATAGCCTACCAAACGATAAAATCCACTAGGTTTAGACCCTTGAGCTTGGCCTGTTCTTTCGGTTCGATAATACATTACAGCCATTTCCCATTTCTTTCATTCCCCGTTGATCCCCTGTGGTTGTAGTTCAAGATTGACCTACCGGAAGTCGGTTTGTGGTAACCTGCCTATAGCCATTAAACAGGTGGTCTTAGCTAATATGTCCAGACGTGTAAACCCCTCTAGCAACTAAAAGAAAATCGGCACAAAAGAAAAAAAAGTAAAGTAAGAAAAGAAAGAAAATTCGAAAAAAAATAGTGAAGAAAAGAAAAAAATCAGAAAAGTTCAAAGTTTTAGTTCAATAAAACGTTCTTCTCCCTACAAATGGAAGAACGAAGTCAAAAGAAAAGTTCAAAAGAAAGAAAAGAAGAAAAAAATTGTGTAAAGAAAAAGAATAAGTGCTAGGTTGCTTGAGGGTATCATAGGACGAGCGTTCATTATTCCACCCGTGTTTGGTTAGACGGTAGGAAGCCATAGATTAGATTCGAGGAAAGTTAGTCGAAAGCTACACTGCACAAAGCCATCATCATTCATTCCCATCATCCTTCTCATTATAAACCCGAGTAGTGTAGATTTTATTACGGTCCTAGCAGGGAAGTCCTTCTTGACTAGATACTCGTGTTGTCACAGTGGTGGAGATGTGGTCGAAATGCAAACCTATGACAGAATTCGGTAACAGAAAATGATCGAGAGCAGAAACACGTCCTTAAACACAGAGAGTGAGAGTCCCCATTGTACTATATATATCCTGTGTGAGGAGTCTGGTCGGTCAGGTCAAATTCGTGCATAATTGGTTGCTAATTACTTGTCGTGTGCAGTTTATTAGTGAGACCAGGTAGTTTGGCTGATCTGTATGCATGTTAGGTTTCTTGTTCTAGGATCGATCTGTCTAATAATTCATTGTGTTTGATTGAGCTCCAATTTAATCGATCTTATCATTTATGAACATGAGCGTTTCTATTCAGTTTGCTTGAGGACAAGCAAAAGCTTAAGTGTGGGGTATTTGATGACACTCGATTTGACGTGATTATCAGCCTCATTTAAGCGACATTTCTTTGCTTAAGACATGGTTTTTTAGGGTAGAATAACGAATATTCAATCGATTGCCCTATCTCGTGCCATTTGTGTTACCTTGGCCCATTTTGGGTCTATTTGATGGTTTTCTAGTGTTTTTATGTTAGCACAGGTTTTTGCCGTCGAATAAGTAACCAAGGACGTGTCTAAGGCATTGGAACCTCGAGGAATCAAACCGGAATCGATCCAAGGAGCCGATCAAGTCAAACCAAAAGTCTGCCCGTTCACACTTACATTTTCGGCGAAAATGGCCTATGGTTTTCGGCGAAAATGCAAGAACAATTCACTGATGCTCAGGCAAAGAAGTTTTCGGCGAAACCGTTGGGTTTTCGGACCGAAACGAAAATCACAGGAGAATCAGCCCGCGGGACTTCCATTCACAAGCATATTTTCGGCGAAAATAATTCACTATTTTTGGTGAAAATATTAGAAGAAATCCGACTGATTAGGGTTAAGTATAAATACTTAACCCGACGGCCCAAAATGAGATATACATCATAATTCGCAAAATACAACTTTTCGAGATCAGAATTCAGAGAATCCTCTCAAGTTCTGGAGCGAAGAGTTAGAGTTCGAAGAGCCGGAGAGTGATCGTGACGCCATCCCTTTCATCTCGGAGAACCGGAGCTAGGAGTGTTATCTACCGAAGATCGAAGTCTGTCAGAGTCGTCTAAATTAGGTTTTTCAGATTCTTTTCTGTTTTTCCTCTGGATGATGAACTCTCTCTTTGTCTTTGTTTCTTTTGTAATAATCATGAGTAGTTAAACTCGTTAGAGCTTAGACTAGATGAACCCTAAGTGACCTAGGGCTTTAAAGCGGTCACGGATCGGCTGTGATTAGATTCAAAATTCAATCAGTTCTTTTTCATGTTTGATTTGTTCTTCATTGTTCATGTTTCTTGTCTGGATTGATCACCTAGATTAGATTCTGGTTAAGCTAAGGATAGAAGCGAACGCTCGCCTTACTTTAGAACATCAAATTGAACAATTAACCTTATAATTGGAGAGTGCCTTTCGTAGGAACCGGTTAGGGTTAATCCATTGCAAGAGTAACTCATTAATCATTAGTAATTACACCAGTTAATTAAGTCGTTGCGAGAGGCGACCGTACCCGGGCGGCTAGTTAACCTTGGTAGTTAGAACGGATAGAGCGAACGTTCGCCGGTCTAAACCTAAGGGTAAGGATTTATGGTGGTGTCTTAGTAATTGATTGAATGAGAATCGAAATCTGCTGATCTGTTGATTGCCAATGCTCTGGGAACGAAGGGGGATTCAAAGTCTAAGTTCGTCTGTCATCCGCTTCATACACCGAGTCGCTCTCACCTCCTCCATCTCCCGCCATGGACGATAGATTACCACCACCACCACCAAATGGCGATCAACCGCCGCCGCCTCCACCTGCACAGAAGAGTCTAGCAGACTATAACAAGCCGAGCGCGACTAGCGTTCGATCTGCCATTGCCGTTCCGCGCATTGAAGGAGATCCTGACTATGAGATCAAGATTCCATTCTTGACTATGATCTCTAGGGATTTACAGTTTGAAGGCAGGCCCCTAGACAATCCGTGCACTCATCTTGCAGATTTCCTTGATCTCTGCAGCACTTTTAAGAGTGGAAACCTCGACAAAAGCACTCTTTGTCTGAGAGCTTTCCCGTTCTCTCTGAAAGGCCCTGCTAAGAGGTGGCTTACTGGCAAACCACCTGGCTATTACACTGATTGGGATACTCTGGCTCAGGACTTCGTTGAAGAATACTTCCCTCCGGCCAGAACAACCGCCATCAAGGACAGCATCGCCAGATTCTCCCAGAAAGAAGGAGAAAGCTTATATGATACTTGGAATCGATTCCAAAAATTTCTCTACACCTGCCCTCATCATGGATTCGAGCAGAGGCAGTTAGCTGAAATCTTTTCTCGAGGACTTCGAGAAGAATCTGCCAAGTGGGTCAATTCTCTAGCTGAAGGGGATTGCACTACACTAACACCTGAAACTGCTCTTCTTCACTTCGCAAACTGTGCTTCCAAGTCAAGGAACTGGGAACGACAATCTGAAGGATCAAGGAGCAAGCTAGATCTCGAAGCTACAATCAAAGCAGAGGTAGAGAAGCATTTGAAGAAGTCTACCACACCGATCAAGCCGCCGGCAGCCTCTGTCTACGTTGCCGATTGCGAGTGGTGTGGAGCTTGCGCACATAACGGAGGCCGTCGTCAGAATTTCGGTAAGGCAGAAGTCTGGTCTGCCGAAGAGGTAAATTTCATCCAACAAGGCTTCATCAATAATCAGAATGGTTATGCTGGCTACCGTAACTTCAGACAGCAAGGGAACTATCAAGACAGACCTCCCTACAATGCCGGCGCCAACCATAACCATAACCAGAACCAGAATAACCGCCCGGCTGGTCCAGCTCAGGATCAGAAGCCTAACCATCCGCCGGCAGGTGTCTACCAGCCGCCGCATCGCAATCCGGGTAATTATGGAACTGCTCCGGGTAATTATGGAACTGCTCCTGGCAATCGCCAGAATCAATATCTTAATAATACCTATCCAGGGCAACATCATCAGAGAGAGAACAATGTCAGTGACCTGGATAAGAAGCTCAGCCAGATCATCACAAGACTCGATGATCATGACAGTAGTTCAAGGCTCAAGCTCTTCTCAATCAAGAACAGATAGCATCTGGACAAAGAATTGAGCAAGCCGTGAACAACATCTTGAGCATGCTAGCATCTGGTCGACCATTTGGCCAACTTCCAAGCCAGACAGAGCCGAATCCGCGAAAGGAGCAAGCCAAGATGGTAACCGCTCGAAAACTCCCAACCTTCATTGCTGATGCTTGTTCTGTCTTACGCAGGATCGCTGAAACTCCGGAGGAAGAAGAAGAACAGGAACCGGCGCCTAAGGAGGATGATCCTCCTCTTGCACCGTACGTCGTGAAGCCTCCTTTTCCTAGAGCATTGCTGCCAAATGCAAGGATCGAGACTGGCATGAAGGGGAACAAGGAAGGATATCCTGACATTCGTATTAAGAAACCTGCCTCTCCATATCCAGCTAAGTTATCTGATCCTGGTTCCTTTACTTTGCCTCTGGTCATCAATGATGTTGAGATTGAACGTTGTTTAGTTGATCTAGGAGCGTCTGTTAATGTCATGCCTATGAGCCTGTTTGAAAAGTTAAACCTAGGAGAACTTGATCCGCCTAGTATGCAACTTGTCTTTGCTGATAGATCACTTAAAACCCCTAAGGGAGAGATTAAAGACATTGTTACTAAATGTGGTCCGTTCACGTTCTTAGCTGACTATGTGATTATGGATACTAGTACAGATGATTCTACCATACTCATAGGTCGACCTTTCATGGCTACTACTGGAATGAATATTAACGTTCCCAATGGTTCTGTAACTCTAAGGGTCGGTAAAGAAACAAAAACGTTCCGTCTTAGAGATTGCATGAAATATGACTCTAGGAATGAAGAATCTCACTGCCTAGCTGTTGAAACTGTGGAGGTGACTCCGGTCAACTCCGTTACTAATGCTTCTTCCAGTGTCTCTAGATCAGTTGTTGCTGCAGATATTAAACAAAGAAGAAGCCAGAAACTTCGGTTCAGAAGCCGCTCAAAAAGAAGAAGAAGGAACTGCAAGCCTCTTCTAAGCCACCGCGCACTAAACCGAGCAGACCTCGGGGAAAGAACAAGAAGACGAAGACCCAAATGGTCTGGAGGCCAAAGATTCCGCCGTCTTCCACCGAGTCAGCTGCACCACCAATTAGTTCTGAGAAACCGGCGCCGGAACAAGTATGGAAGGAGAAGCCGAAAGCATCTCCTAACGAAATACTGACGATCACCGATCCTGGTGATACCAAGCCGAAGATAAAAGAAAAGAAGAAGCCGACAGTCCTCATTCCTTCCATCGTAACACTCAAGAAGGATGACCTCTCCAGAGAACTGTTCGGACCGTTCAAGTTCGTCGATCATCTTCCCGATGGACGTACCAAGCTCTTACATGCAAACGGGAAGAGGTTCACGCTTACCGGAGAAGTCCCGAAGCTGTACTTCATGAACTCCGACGCGAGCGTTAAGGAGAATCTAAGTTGGGATGTCTCCTAATACCGTCCAGGTATCGTCCAGCTCAAGGACGTTAATAAACGAGCGCTTCGTGGGAGGCAACCCACGGCTGAAGTCTGTTTTTAATTTTGTGTCAAACTTAGTGTTTTAGAGTCGGTTCGGGGGAGCCAAAAGTGTCAGTTTGTTTGATTTATTATTTTTCGTGTAGAGTCTGTGTGTCATAGAGTCAGTTGCAAGTTGATTGAGGTCGTTCCGATTTTTGTGGATTTAACGTTGATTTTCTGAAGTTGGCCGGATTTGCGAAAATATTTTCACCCGAGTAGTTCAAACTTTTCGGCGAAATCACCCCTTATTTTCGGCGAAATCGCCCTTTGATTTTCGAACCCGGTCTCCTGTTTCACATTTTCGGTTCGAAAAGTTATATGTTTTCGGCGAAAACCTATTTGAAAACCGGCAGCCATTTTAACTCCAATTTTCGGCGAAAACAACCTATTGGTTTCGCCGAAAATTCCTTTGAAAATCCGAAAATTCACCCTTTAAAATCCGGTCTTGTTTCCTCTCTCTTTCACTTGCCATTTTTGAACATAAAAACCGAAACCCCCCTTTTCTTTTTCAAATCGCCGCCGCCACCCCCTTTAAAACCGTCGTCGCCGACCACCGCCGCTCAACTCCCCTCCCAATTCCGATCGATTCGAGCCCTAGAACAGCCCAATCGGAGCTCTACAGCTCCAGTTCACCGAAACCCTCGTTTTCAAAGTTTTTCACCGATTCCTCCCAACCGTTCATTTTTAGCAGTCATGGCTTCAAGGTAAGTTGTAGAACTTTTCAATACGAATCTTTTGACATATGGATTGCTAAATTTCGTCGGGGTTGACTTTCGGTTGACTTTTCGGTTTGCCTCGATTTGCGTGCCGACTGTTTTCGTGTGAACTAGGTTAGCTGAACTTATAGAACTGTTCTAGCATGCTTAGGGAGTTCCGTGCTTAATTTCCATATCATTTGATCGTGTGTTGCTGTGCATACGATTGATTCTTTGTTATTTTGACTTATGAGAAATGTCGGTTTGACCATAAACTGTTTTTGATCATTTGGCTGTCATTTGTGTTCATTCTCGTTCAGATTATCGTGCTTGCCATTTGAGATCATATTTTACCGTCATTCCCCAAGTTGTGATAGTCTTGCCATGATTAGGGTTCAATATGCTATACATGTTGACTTTCTAAATGTCGGTTTGACTTTTTGAACTCTGATTGTGCTTATCCGATTCTGGCTGTTCCTAAGTATGTATTTTATTGTCTATGATTATCGGTTACTCCGCTTTGCTTACCCCACTTAGTTTCCCTCATTTCTTTGTGAAATTGAGTTTTTCTACTAAGTGTGGGGTAGGGTTTTAGTTGACTAATCTGGTTTCATTCTGGTCTTAGGAACACCACTTATGAGCGCAGGACTAAGGCGCGACTTGATGGCGCCTCGAGCTCAGGAGCTGCCGCCCTGTCACACCCGCCGTTCTGGGTCCTCCACCCGCACTACCTCGCCGAGCTGGATACCATCGCACTATCGCCCGTCTACCTGACTTCTACTTCGAGTGCTTCCAGAAGATCGAGCACGTTCGGGGAGCTGACGTGCGCCCTCTCTCCATGGAGTCCCTCTTCGATCACGACGAGGACTACCACCGGAATGTGCATGACGTCCTAGCACTGGCAGGTCTCCTCGAGCTGACCACCATCGCTGCCGAGTTCCCAGACATTGCCCTCCAGGAGTTCTGGGCGACCTTTGATCTGGATGAGCACAAGAGGAAGCAGCGCCAGAAGGTTGTGACCTTCTATCTTGGTGGGGTGTACAGGCAGCTCACCTACGATGAGTTTGCTGCTCATCTCGGCATCCCCTACGAGCACTATCACGATCATCACCTAGGCTGGGGCGAAGATGATAACGAGGAGGAGTACCACGCGCTCTGGAGCCACATGACAGGCGTACCTGGCGATCGCCTCAGGGTGAACAACTCAGTTAAGTCTCTCTCCCACCCTCTCTTTAAATTTATTCATATGGTTTGGCGTAGATCCCTTTTATATGTACCCGACAAGGATCGCCACCATATCCTTAAGGAGGAGCTTATGCTTCTCCGAGCCATCCGAGAGAGCTACCCTCTACACCCCGGCTGGGTGCTGGCACGCATCTTCCGCCAGAAGACCAGGAGGAAGACGCCACCTCGCAGACTCTTGGGGGGCAACTTCATAGGGCAGCTCATCATCTCCTTCGGCATCAGCCATGAATATGGCCAGCACATTCCACGACACCGAGTTAGGACTGTTGGAGGAGACTTAGCGGTTGAGTACGACTTAGAACTCGACCTCAGCCCCCATGTAGCAGCAGATCCTCCACTCCAGCCTGTGGTCGAGTCGGAGGAAGAAGATGATGCTGAGCAGGAGCAGCCCCAGCCGCCGCCAGAGTTCCAAGACTATATACCCTCGCCACATCATCAGGCAGGGTATGTGCACCAGTCGTCGCCGCACATTCCAGTTACACACCAGGCGCCTCCCCAACAGCCGCGACACCACCCCGCGGATGTTGGAGAGTTATACGAGCGACTGCAGGAGTGGCGCATCACCGACAACGCCACCCAAGAGGTGCGATGGACTATTATGCAGCAACATATGCGCCGCGCCGACAGGCGATATGAGGCACAGCTGGCGTGGCAACGCCAGCTCGGCGAATTTCTCCACTTTCCACCTCCCGGCTCACCTGACCACCAGTGACCGGGTTATGTCCTCTTTCTTGTCCTTCTTTTTATTTATTCTTTTCAGATTTCGGTCCAACTTTTTTCTGTGTGGATCCGGGACACTTGTCCCGGTTTCCTTTTTATGTTTTATTTGTTTTTGTTTTGTAGGCAGTTGGGAGATTCCCTTTGCTTCGCTTGGATAGATTCCCTCCGCTCCGAGGACCCGTGCTCATCCCCTACGCCAATCATCTCGGTCCAGGTTCTTCTACTTCACTCTGAACTCTCGAATTAGTCCTGTGAGGGCACAGTCCGATTTAAGTGTGGGGTAGGATGCTAGAGAACCTTGCATGAACTTGATTGCCCTTGATTGTGTTTTATGTGTGCCTTGTGATTCCATTCCAGTCTCTCTAGCATTAGAATGGCTCAGTTCTTGATTTTTGATGTTAAGTTGTTGTTGAAACCTTCATAATGATGCTTAGACTGCTTAATCTAGAACTTGAGAACCAACTTGTTTACTTTGATGCTAAATTGCCTGGTCAGAACAGAATTTTGAAATCACACTTGTAGTTTGTAGCCTTGATTGCATGAAAATGACCGAATCCGACTAGCAAACCAACTGTGAGCTTTTGATCCATTGCACGTAACTTGCAATTTAAATTCTTTTTGAGTGGTTTTCTGTTTACTTGAATGAGTTAGAATTTGCATGAGACCTACTCGAGACCACACGATGACACGAGTTCTAGAAGGATAGGGGCACCTAAATTCAGCTACTAAGCCAGATAGCCTACCAAACGATAAAATCCACTAGGTTTAGACCCTTGAGCTTGGCCTGTTCTTTCGGTTCGATAATACATTACAGCCATTTCCCATTTTTTTCATTCCCCGTTGATCCCCTGTGGTTGTAGTTCTAGATTGACCTACCGGAAGTCGGTTTGTGGTAACCTGCGTATAGCGATTAAACAGGTGGTCTTAGCTAATATGTCCAGACGTGTAAACCCCTCTAGCAACTAAAAGAAAATCGGCACAAAAGAAAAAAAAAGTAAAGTAAGAAAAGAAAGTAAATTCGAAAAAAAAAATAGTGAAGAAAAGAAAAAAAATCAGAAAAGTTCAAAGTTTTAGTTCAATAAAACGTTATTCTCCCTACAAATGGAAGAACGAAGTCAAAAGAAATGTTCAAAAGAAAGAAAAGAAGAAAAAAATCGTGTAAAGAAAAAGAATAAGTGCTAGGTTGCTTGAGGGTATCATAGGACGAGCGTTCATTATTCCACCCGTGTTTGGTTAGACGGTAGGAAGCCATAGATTAGATTCAAGGGAAGTTAGTCGAAAGCTACACCGCACAAAGCCATCATCATTCATTCCCATCATCCTTCTCATTATAAACCCGAGTAGTGTAGATTTTATTACGGTCCTAGCAGGGAAGTCCTTCTTGACTAGATACTCGTGTTGTCACAGTGGTGGAGATGTGGTCGAAATGCAAACCTATGACAGAATTCGGTAACAGAAAATGATCGAGAGCAGAAAACTGGTGAGCCGCCCGTCGTTAAGGGGTTCAACCAATTAAAAACTACTAATGCTAAAAAGCGTATAGCAGATCGTATTCCGAGGGCTTTCTATGATTGGTTACTTCAGAACTAGCAAAATACTCAAAGGTAAACACGTTGTGCGTGGTGTGAGTTCCACGACTTCTACTTCTAAGAAATGCAGAAAAATTAAAAAGATTAAACTAAAGCAGATTGGGAATTAGGGTTTGAAAACAAGGATGACAGACGAACTTAGACTTTGAATCCCCCTTCGTTCCCCAGAGCATTGGCAATCAACAGATCAACGAATTTCGATTCTCATTCAATCAATTACTAAGACACCACCATAACTCCTTACCCTTAGGTTTAAGACCGGCGAACGTTCGCTCTATCCGTTCTAACTACCAAGATTAACTAGCCGCCCGGGTACGGTCGCCTCTCGCAACGACTTAATTAATTGGTGTGATTACTAGTGATTAATGAGTTACTCTTGCAGTGAATTAACCCTAACCTGTTCCTACGAAAGGCACACTCCAATTATAAGGTTAATTGTTTAATTCGATGTTCTAAAGTAAGGCGAGCGTTCGCTTCTATCCTTAGCTTTAACAAGAATCTAATCTAGGTGATCAATCCAGACAAGAAACATGAACAATGAAGAACGAATCAAACATGAAAAAAACTGATCGAATTTCGAATCTAATCACTGCCGTTCCGTGACCGCTTTAAAGCCCTGGGTCACTTAGGGTTCATCTAGTCTAAGCTCTAAAGGGTTTAGCTACTCATGATTATTACAAAAGAAACAAAGACAAGGAAAGAGTTCATCATTCAAAGGAAGAACAGAAAAGAATCTGAAAAACCTAATTTGGACGACTCTGGCAGACTTCGATCTTCGGTAAGTTACACTCCTAGCTCCGGTTCTCCGAGATGGAAGGGATGGCGTCACGATCTCTATCCGGCTCTTCGAACTCCAGCTCTTCGCTCCAGAACTTCAGAGAATTCTGATCTCGAAAAGTTGTGTTTTGTAAATTATGATTGTATTTTCTTGCCTCCTCTTTTTGGGCCTCCGGGTTAAGTATTTATACTTAACCCTAAATTAGCCGGATCAGCTTGATGTTTTCGCCGAAAATTCCTTTGAGTTCAACCGGCTGATTTCTCTGGTCCTGAATTTCGGTCCGAAGGCTTAATGTTTTCGCCGAAATTTTCCTTCACTTGGCACCAGTCTGAACGCACTAATATTTTCGCCGAATATATAAGCCTATTTTCGCCGAATGTGCAAGTGTGAATGGCAGATTTTCGGTTTGACTTGATCGACTCCTTGGATCAATTCCGGTTTGATTCCTCGAGGTTCCAACGCCTTAGACACGTCCATGGCTACTCTATTTGACGGCAAAAACCTGTGCTAACACAAAAACACTAGAAAACCATCAAATAGACCCGAAACGGGCCAAGGTAACACAAATGGCACGAGATAGGGAAATCGATTGAATATTCGTTATTCTACCCTAAAAACCATGTCTTAAGCAAAGAAATGTCGCTTAAATGAGGCTGATAATCACGTCAAATCGAGTGTCATCAAATACCCCACACTTAAGCTTTTGCTTGTCCTCAAGCAAACTGAATAGAAATGCTCATGTTCATAAATGATAAGATCGAGTAAATTGGAGCTCAATCAAACACAATGAATTATTGGACAGATCGATCCCAGAACGAGAAACCTAACATGCATACAGATCAGCCAAACTACCTGGTCTCACTAATAAACTGCACACGACAAGTAATTAGCAACCAATTATGCACGAATTTGACCTGACCGACCAGACTCCTCACACAGAATGTATATAGTACAATGGGAACTCTCACTCTCTGTGTTTAGGGACGTGTTTCTGCTCTCGATCATTTTCTGTTACCGAATTCTGTCATAGGTTTGCATTTCGACCACATCTCCACCACTGTGACAACAGGAGTATCTAGTCAAGAAGGACTTCCCTGCTAGGACCGTAATGAATACTACACTACTCAGGTTTATAATGAGATGGATGATGGGAATGAATGATGATGGCTTTGTGCGGTGTAGCTTTCGACTAACTTCCCTCGAATCTAATCTATGGCTTCCTACCGTCTAACCAAACACGGGTGGAATGATGAACGCTCGTCTTATGATACCCTCCAGCAACCTAGCACTTATTCTTTTTCTTTACACGATTTTTTCTTTTCTTTTCAACTTTTCTTTTGACTTCGTTCTTCCATTTGTAGGGAGAAGAACGTTTTATTGAACTACACTTTGAAACTTTTCTGATTTTCTTTTCTTCAATTTTTCTTCAATTTTTCTTCTTTTCTTACTTCACTTTTTTTTCTTTTGTGCCGATTTTTCTTTTAGTTGCTAGAGGGGTTTACACGTCTGGGCATATTAGCTAAGACCACCTGTTTAATGGCTATAGGCAGGTTACCACAAACCGACTTCCGGTAGGTCAATCTAGAACTACAACCACAGGGGATCAACGAGGAATGAAAGAAATGGGAAATGGCTGTAATGTATTATCGAACTGAAAGAACAGGCCAAGCTCAAGGATCTAAACCTAGTGGATTTATCGTTTGGTAGGCTATCTGGCTTAGTAGCTGAATCTAGGTGCCCCTATCCTTCTAGAACTTGTGTCATCGTGTGGTCTCGAGTAGGTCTCATGCAAATTCTAACTCATTCAAGTAAACAGAAAACCACTCAGAAAGAATTAAAATTGCAAGTTACGTGCAATGGATCAAAAGCTCACAGTTGGTTTGCTAGTCGGATTCGGTCATTTTCATGCAATCAAGGCTACAAACTACAAGTGTGATTTTAAAATTCTGTTCTGACCAGGCAATTTAGCATCAAAGCATACAAGTTGGTTCTCAAGTTCTAGGTTAAGCAGTCTAAGCATCATTATGAAAGTTTGAACAACAACTTAACATAAAAAATCAAGAACTGAGCCATTCTAATGCTAGAGAGACTGGAATGGAATAACGAGGCACACATAAAACACAATCAAGGGCAATCAAGTTCATGCAAGGTTCAGGTTCTCTAGCATCCTACCCCACACTTAAATCGGACTGTGTCCTCACAGGACTAATTCTAGAGTTCAGAGTGGAATGTAAGAACCTGGATGAGGACGGTTGATTTCAGAGGGTAAGCACGGATCCTCGGAGCAGAGGGAAGTGTATCAGAACCTGAAGCAAAGGAAGTCTACCGATTGCCTACAAAACAAAAACAAATGAAACATAAAAAGGAAACCGGGACAAGTATCCCGAATCCACACAGAAAAAAGTTGGATCGAAATCTAAAAATAATAAATAAAAAGAAGACACCAGAAAAGGAATACAACCCGATCACTGCTGGTCCGGTGAGCCGGGAGGTGGAAAGTGGAGAAATTCGCCGAGCTGGCGTTGCCACGCCATCTGTGCCTCATATCGCCGGTCGGCGCGGCGTATATGTTACTGCATAATAGTCCATCGCGCCTCTTGAGTGGCGTTGTCGGTGATGTGCCACTCCTGAAGTCGCTCGTACAACTCACCAACGTCCGCAGGGTGGTGTCGGGGCTGATGAGTAGGCGCCTGGTATGGATCTGGAATGTGCGGCGGCGACTGGTGGATGTACCCTGCCTGATGGTGGGCGAGGGTATATAATCATGAAACTCAGGCGGCGGCTACGGCTGCTGCTCCTCAGCATCATCTTCTTCCTCTGACTCGACCACAGGCTGGAGTGGAGGATCAGCTGCTACATGGGGACTGAGGTCGAGTTCTAAGTCGTACTCAACCGCCAAGTCTCCTCCAACGGTCCGAACTGGATGTCGTGGAATGTGCGGGCCATACTCATGGCTGATGCCGAAGGAGAGGATGAGCTGTCCTATGAAGTTGCCTCCCAAGAGTTTGCGGGGTGGCATCTTCCTCTTGGTCTTCTGGCGGAAGATGCGAGCCAATACCCAACCGGGGTGGAGAGGGTAGCTCTCTCGGATGGCTCGGAGAAGCATGAGCTCCTCCTTGAGGATATGGTGGCGATCCTTGTCTCGAACATATAAAAGTGACCTCCGCCAAACCATATGAATAAATTTATAGAGCGGGTGAGAGAGAGACTTAACTGAGTTGCTCTCCCCGAGGCGATCGCCAGGTACGCCTGTCATGTGGCTCCAAAGCGCGTTGTACTCCTCGCCGTCATCATCTTCTCCCCAACCGAGGTGATGATCGTGATAGTGCTCATAGGGGATGCCGAGATGAGCGGCAAACTCATCGTAGGTGAGCTGCCTGTACACCCCACCAAGATAGAAGGTGATCACCTTCTGGCGTTGCTTCCTCTTGTGCTCATCCAGATCAAAGGTTGCCCAGAACTCCTGGAGGGCAATGTCTGGGAACTCGGCGGTGATGGTGGTCAGCTCGAGGAGACCAGCCGGTGCTAAGGCATCATGCACGTTCCGGTAGTAGTCCTCATCATGATCGTGCAGGGACTCCATAGAGAGAGGGCGCACGTCAGCTCCCCGAACGTGCTAAATCTTCTGGAAGCACTCAAAATAGAAATCCGGTAGACGGGCGATGGTGGGATGATATCCAGCATGGCGGGGTAGAGCAGGTGGTGGACCCAGAACAGCAAGTGTGACGGGAGCGGCAGCTCCTGAGCTCGAGGCGCCATCAAGTCGCGCCTTAGTCCTGCGCTCATAAGTGGTGTTCCTAGAACCAGAATGAAACCAGATTAGTCAACCAAAACCTTACCCCACACTTAGTAGAGAAACTCGATTTCACAAAGAAATGAGGGAAACTAAGTGGGGTAAGCAAAGCGGAGTAACCGGTAATCATAGATAGTAAAATACATACTTAGGAACAACCAGAATCGGATAAGCACAATCAGAGTTCAAAAAGTCAAACCGACATTTTGGAAGTCAACATTTAAGCATATTGAACCCTAATCATGGCAAGACTATCATAACTTGGAGAATGACGGTAAAATATGATTTCAAATGGCAGCTCGATAATATGAACGAGAATGAACACTTATGACAGCCAAACGATCAAATACAGTTCATGGTCAAGCCGACATTTCTCACAAAAGTCAACAAAACAAGGAATCAATCCTATGCATAGCAACACATGATCAAATGATATGGAAATTAAGCACGGAACTCCCTAAGCATCCTAGAACAGTTCTATAAGTTCAGTTAATCCTAGTTCACACGAAACAGTCGGCACGCAAAACGAGGCAAACCGAAAAGTCAACCGAAAGTCAACCCCGACGAAATTCAGCAATCCATATGTCAAAAGATTCGTATTGAAAAGTTATACAACTTACCTTGAAGCCATGATTGCTAAAAATGAACGAGTTGAGAGGAATCGGTGAAAAACTTGAAAACTAGGTTTTCGGTGAACTGGAGCTGCAAAGCTCCGATTCGGCTGTTCTAGGGCTCGTTGGGATCGAAAAAGGGAGGGGAAGGGAGCGGCGGCGGCGGGTTACGACGGCGACGGCGGATTGAAAGAGGGGGGTGGTCGGCGATTGTTTTAAAAAGATAGTGGAGGGAGTTTTCGGTGGGTTGAACGAAAATGAGTGAAGGATGAGAGAGGGAGTGGACCGGATTTTTTAAAAGGAAATATTGGGTGATTTTCAAAATTATTTTCGGCGAAAATAGGAGGGTGGTTTCGCCGAAAATATCAGTTAAAATGGACTGCCGTATTTGTGAAGGCGGTTTCGCCGAAAACAAAAACTTTTCGAACCGAAAACAATGAACAGGAAGAACAGGTTCGAAAATCGAAAATCAGTTTCGCCAAAAACAGGGGTGGTTTCGCCGAAAATTTTGAACTGTTCGGGTTTTAAATACTTTCGCAAATTTGGCCAACTTCAGAAAATCACAGTTAAATCCACAAAAATCGGAACGACCTCAATCAACTTGCAACTGACTCTATGACGTGCAGAATCTACACGAAAAATAATAAATCAAACAAACTGACACTTTTGGCTCTCCCGAACCGACTCTAAAATACCAAGTTCAACAAAAATTAAAACAGACTCCAGCCGTGGGTTGCCTCCCACGAAGCGCTCTTTTATTAACGTCCTTGAGCTGGACGATACCTGGACGGTATTAGGAGACATCCCAACTTAGATTCTCCTTCACGCTCGCGTCGGAGTTCATGAAGTACAGCTTCGGGACTTCTCCGGTAAACGTGAATTTCTCCCCGTTCGCATGCAAAAGCTTGGTACGTCCGTCGGGAAGATGATCAACGAACTTGAATGGTCCGAACAGCTCTCTAGAGAGATCATCCTTCTTGAGTGTGACGATGGAAGGAATGAGGACTGTCGGCTTCTTCTTTTCTTTCTTCTTCGGCTTGTTATCACCAGGATTGGTGATCGTTAGTACTTCCTTAGGAGACGCTTTCGGCTTCTCCTTCCATACTTGTTCCGGCGCCGGTTTCTCGGAACGAAATGGTGGTGCAGCTGGCTCGGTGGAAGACGGCGAAATTTTTGGTCTCCAGACCATTTGGGTCTTCGTCTTCTTATTCTTTCCTCGAGGTCTGCTCGGTGGTTTAGAAGAGGCTTACAGTTCCTTCTTCTTCTTAGGTGGCTTCTGAACCGATATTTCTGGCTTCTTCTTCATAACCTAGTTAATACCTGTAGCAACAACTGATCTAGAGACACTGGAAGAAGCATTAGTAACGGAGTTGACCGGAGTCAACTCCACAGTTTCAACAGCTAGGCAGTGAGATTCTTCATTCCTAGAGTCATATTTCATGCCATCTTTGAGACGGAACGTTTTCGTTTCTTTACCGACTCTTAAAGTTAAAGAACCATTTGGAACGTTAATATTCATTCCAGTAGTAGCCATGAAAGGTCGACCTATGAGAATGGTAGCATCATCTGTACTAGTATCCATAATCACATAGTCAGCTAAGAACGTGAATGGACCACATTTAGTGACAACGTCTTTAATCTTTCCCTTAGGGGTTTTAAGCGATCTATCAGCAAAGACGAGTTGCATACTAGGCGGTTCAAGTTCTCCTAGGTTTAACTTTTCATATAGACTCACAGGCATAACATTAACAGATGCTCCTAGATCAACTAAGCAACGTTCAATCTCAACATCATTAATGACCAAAGGCAAAGTGAATGAACCAGGATCAGATAACTTAGCCGGATATGGAGAAACAAGTTTCTTAACACGAATGTCAGGGTATCCTTCCTTATTCCCCTTCATGCCAGTCTCGATCCTTGCGTTTGGCAGCAATGCTCTAGGAAAAGGAGGCTTTACGACGTATGGTGCAAGAGGAGGATCCTCCTTAGGCGCCGGTTCCTGTTCTTCTTCTTCCTCTTCTTCCGGAGTTTCAGCGATCCTGCGTAAAACAGAATAAGCATCAGCAATTAGGTTTGGAAGTTTTCGAGCAGTTACCATTTTAGCCTGTTCTTTTCTTGGGTTTGGCTCTGTCTGGCTTGGAAGTTGGCCAAATGGTCGACCAGATGCTAGCATGCTCGAGATGTTGTTCAGGACTTGCTCAATTCTTTGACTGGATGCTATTTGTTCTTGATTGATGAGAGCTTGAGCCTTGAACTGACTGTCATGATCATCGAGTCTGGTGATGATCAGGTCGAACTTCTTGTCTACCTCGTTATCCCTTGTGTTCCCCGATGTAGATCCCTGAGGTTGTCTGGACTGACAGTAGTCGGGGTAGCCCTGTTGACTGTTGGTGAAGCCCTCAGAAATGAAGTTCACCTTTTCTACCGAGCAAGCATTGATTTTCTTCAATCGCTCCTGGACTTCTGCTTCAATAAGCTCTTCTATTCTCCAATGTCTCTTAGCTCCTCCGGTCTCCTTGAGCGTTGAGATGATGTTCCTATAGGCAGTGGTTCTGGAAGAAGGGGAGTATTCCTCTATGAATCCTTGAGCGAGATCCTCCCAGTTGGTGTAGAGACTGGGTGGCCTGCTAATGAACCATCTCTTTGCGGCGCCTCGGAGTGAGAATGGGAAGGCTCGAAAGCAGAAGGTATCCTTATCGAGGCTCCCACCCTTAAAGGTTTCGCAAAAAGCAAGGAAATCCGCCAAGTGTGTGCATGGATTATCATGAGGATTTCCTTCAAACTGTAGACCCCTCAAGATCATTTCCGAGTAGGCGGTCTTGATCTCATAGGCAGGATCGTCTTCATTGCGCGGCACAAAGATGGGAGACCGAACACTAGCAGCCATCGTGGTAGGGAAAGGTGGAGCGGAAGTGATTTACTTCTGAATTTTCTTATCCTGCAAAAGACAAAAATAAAGACAACCGGTGTAGAATCAAAGTGGGTGGAAAGATGAAAGATGGAAAGTAGAGGAATAAATTGCTAGTTCTTCTTTCAACAATCAAAAGAAGTCCCGGCAACGACGCCAATTTGGTGAGCCGCCCGTCGTTAAGGGGTTCAACCAAATAAAAACTACTAATGCTAAAAAGTGTATAGCAGATCGTATTCCGAGGGCTTTCTATGATTGGTTACTTCAGAACTAGCAAAATACTCAAAGGTAAATACGTTGTGCGTGGTGTGAGTTCCACGACTTCTACTTCTAAGAAATGCAGAAAAATTAAAAAGATTAAACTAAAGCAGATTGGGAATTAGGGTTTGAAAACAAGGATGACAGACGAACTTAGACTTTGAATCCCCCTTCGTTCCCCAGAGCATTGGCAATCAACAGATCAGCGGATTTCAATTCTCATTCAATCAATTACTAAGACACCACCATAACTCCTTACCCTTAGGTTTAAGACCGGCGAACGTTCGCTCTATCCGTTCTAACTACCAAGATTAACTAGCCGCCCGGGTATGGTCGCCTCTCGCAACGACTTAATTAATTGGTGTGATTACTAGTGATTAATGAGTTACTCTTGCAGTGAATTAACCCTAACCGGTTCCTACGAAAGGCACACTCCAATTATAAGGTTAATTGTTTAATTCGATGTTCTAAAGTAAGGCGAGCGTTCGCTTCTATCCTTAGCTTTAACAAGAATCTAATCTAGGTGATCAATCCAGACAAGAAACATGAACAATGAAGAACGAATCAAATATGAAAAAGAACTGATCGAATTTCGAATCTAATCACCGCCGATCCGTGACCGCTTTAAAGCCCTGGGTCACTTAGGGTTCATCTAGTCTAAGCTCTAAAGGGTTTAGCTACTCATGATTATTACAAAAGAAACAAAGACAAGGAAAGAGTTCATCATTCAAAGGAAGAACAGAAAAGAATCTGAAAAACCTAATTTAGACGACTCTGGCAGACTTCGATCTTCGGTAAGTTACACTCCTAGCTCCGGTTCTCCGAGATGGAAGGGATGGCGTCACGATCTCTATCCGGCTCTTCGAACTCCAGCTCTTCGCTCCAGAACTTCAGAGAATTCTAATCTCGAAAAGTTGTGTTTTGTAAATTATGATTGTATTTTCTTGCCTCCTCTTTTTGGGCCGCCGGGTTAAGTATTTATACTTAACCCTAAATTAGCCGGATCAGCTTGATGTTTTCGCCAAAAATTCCACAAGAATTTCGGCGAAAATTCCTTTGAGTTCAACAGGCTGATTTCTCTGGTCCTGAATTTTGGTCCGAAGGCTTAATGTTTTCGCCAAAATTTTCCTTCACTTGGCACCAGTCTGAACGCACTAATATTTTCGCCGAATATATAAGCCTATTTTCGCCGAATGTGCAAGTGTGAATGGGCAGATTTTCGGTTTGACTTGATCGACTCCTTGGATCAATTCCGGTTTGATTCCTCGAGGTTCCAACGCCTTAGACACGTCCATGGCTACTCTATTTCACGGCAAAAAACCTGTGTTAACACAAAAACACTAGAAAACCATCAAATAGACCCGAAACGGGCCAAGGTAACACAAATGGCACGAGATAGGGCAATCGATTGAATATTCGTTATTCTACCCTAAAAACCATGTCTTAAGCAAAGAAATGTCGCTTAAATGAGGCTGATAATCACGTCAAATCGAGTGTCATCAGAAACACGTCCTTAAACACAGAGAGTGAGAGTCCCCATTGTACTATATATATCCTGTGTGAGGAGTCTGGTCGGTCAGGTCAAATTCGTGCATAATTGGTTGCTAATTACTTGTCGTGTGCAGTTTATTAGTGAGACCAGGTAGTTTGGCTGATCTGTATGCATGTTAGGTTTCTTGTTCTAGGATCGATCTGTCTAATAATTCATTGTGTTTGATTGAGCTCCAATTTAATCGATCTTATCATTTATGAACATGAGCGTTTTATTCAGTTTGCTTGAGGACAAGCAAAAGCTTAAGTGTGGGGTATTTGATGACACTCGATTTGACGTGATTATCAGCCTCATTTAAGCGACATTTCTTTGCTTAAGACATGGTTTTTTAGGGTAGAATAATGAATATTCAATCGATTGCCCTATCTCGTGCCATTTGTGTTACCTTGGCCCGTTTGGGTCTATTTGATGGTTTCTAGTGTTTTTATGTTAGCACAGGTTTTTGCCATCGAATAAGTAACCAAGGAGGTGTCTAAGGCATTGGAACCTCGAGGAATCAAATCGGAATCGATCCAAGGAGCCGATCAAGTCAAACCAAAAGTCTGCCCGTTCACACTTACATTTTCGGCGAAAATGGCCTATGGTTTTCGGCGAAAATGCAAGAACAATTCACTGATGCTCAGCCAAAGAAGTTTTCGGCGAAACCGTTGGGTTTTCGGACCGAAACGAAAATCACAGGAGAATCAGCCGGCGGGACTTCCATTCACAAGCATATTTTCGGCGAAAATAATTCACTATTTTCGACGAAAATATTAGAAGAAATCCGACTGATTAGGGTTAAGTATAAATACTTAACCCGGCGGCCCAAAAGGAGATATACATCATAATTCGCAAAATACAACTTTTCGAGATCAGAATTCAGAGAATCCTCTCAAGTTCTGGAGCGAAGAGTTAGAGTTCGAAGAGCCGGAGAGAGATCGTGACGCCATCCCTTTCATCTCGGAGAACCGGAGCTAGGAGTGTTATCTACCGAAGATCGAAGTCTGTCAGAGTCGTCTAAATTAGGTTTTTCAGATTCTTTTCTGTTTTTCCTCTGGATGATGAACTCTCTCTTTGTCTTTGTTTCTTTTGTAATAATCATGAGTAGCTAAACTCGTTAGAGCTTAGACTAGATGAACCCTAAGTGACCTAGGGCTTTAAAGCGGTCACAGATCGGTGGTGATTAGATTCGAAATTCAATCAGTTCTTTTTCATGTTTGATTTGTTCTTCATTGTTCATGTTTCTTGTCTGGATTGATCACCTAGATTAGATTCTGGTTAAGCTAAGGATAGAAGCGAACGCTCGCCTTACTTTAGAACATCAAATTGAACAATTAACCTTATAATTGGAGCGTGCCTTTCGTAGGAACCGGTTAGGGTTAATCCACTGCAAGAGTAACTCATTAATCATTAGTAATTACACCAGTTAATTAAGTCGTTGCGAGAGGCGACCGTACCCGGGCGGCTAGTTAACCTTGGTAGTTAGAACGGATAGAGCGAACGTTCGCTGGTCTTAAACCTAAGGGTAAGGAGTTATGGTGGTGTCTTAGTAATTGATTGAATGAGAATCGAAATCCGCTGATCTGTTGATTGCCAATGCTCTGGGGAACGAAGGGGGATTCAAAGTCTAAGTTCGTCTGTCATCCTTGTTTTCAAACCCTAATTCCCAATCTGCTTTAGTTTAATTTTTAATTTCTCCGCATTTCGTAGATTTAGAAGTCGTGGAACTCACACCACGCACAACTTGCTTGCATTTGAGTATTTTTCCAGTTTTAAAGTAGTCAATCTTAGAAGACCCTTGGAATACGATCTACCCTAGCTTTTGTAGCTTTGTTAGTTATTTGTGTGAAACGCACCGCAACGACTGCGCGTTCACCACATCTCCTCTCAGTAGGAAGATAGCGTAACGCAACTTCTGATCCTTAGTAGCTTGCATGAACCGAAGGCATGCTCATTCTCTCTCAAGCACTCCCGGGCTAGTTGAGAATCTGAGGTATCCCCTCGAATGTCACGCCTCCCATCTTCAAGAGTTGCCCAAAATCCAACTTTGGAGTAGGCCACAGATCAATAACTCATGTATACATGTTACTAGTGGTGCTATCTGGATCACTACAGAAGAAAAAAATGCTCTGTTTACCCATTTTCAGTTGACTCGCTTTAAATCATTTGAACTTAAAATTCCTTTAAAAACCCATTTCCCCAAAACAGTTTCACATAAGAAGCAAAAGTAGAAACTAATTCTTACAAAGTTTAGTGCTAAAGACGGAAGTGGAATACTAAGTCTTCCTACGAGGTTCATGACTGATTCAATGAATTTATATAATCTTCCCCCCCTCACTTAAGCACATAATCTAGGAGTTTTGATCCCTTTCCCATTAGTTTCGTGGTGTTTTAGCTTGTTTTGGCGCTTTTACCGGTTGAGGCGACTAGGTACTTTCGCAGTCCATTTTCACCCTCTTTCTAGTGTATTTATATGTTTTTTCAGGTTAGACCATGAAAAGTGGGTGAACAAGGATTCCAACAGTTTGAACGGTGCCCCAATAAGAGGTCTGTAGCTCCCGAGGTGATCTCTTTAAATTGGTGTCCGGGAGCTATTTTGTAGAGTGCAGGAGGGAGTCGACCTCACCCTACCCGCGGGAGGCATGATTTTTGGGGTAGGAGTGCGTTCTTTTCTAAATATTCTGAGAAAAATTAAAGAAAGAGAGGGGTAAGGCCGTTGGCCTTGAAACACCGAACCCGCGGCCGGTCACCACCCGCGCCCTACCCGCGACACAACACCACTAGCGGCCGTGGGCCATACTTAAGCACCTATAAATGCCCTCTTTTGGGAATTTTGAGGGGAGTGTTCATTTTTGGTGTTCTTGAAGGTGATTTGACGAAGGAAAGAGGTCTCCAACACCTCCTAGACCATTCCTAAGGTTCTCCACACCATCCTCCCAAGTCCATCTAAGAGCTAAGAATGCCCACTTTCTTCACTTCTTTGTGTAGATCTATGGTTGTTCTTGTTCTTTGTATGACACACTAGACCTAGGGTTTGGGTTGGGGGGAATCCATGGGTGTAAGGGTGTTCTCTTGGATTTTATTGTGTGGATGAATTGTGTTGATGCAAGATTGGTGATCATTTCTATGACTATGCACTCTTTCTTACCAAAAATTGACCATGACTCGTGCAAAGGGTGTTGAATGTGCGAACATGCACTTTGTTTGCTCATGTATGTTAGTGGATTGGGTACTAATTCACATAGATTCTTTAGGTTTGAGGTGTGTTTTCCTACCTACATGTGATGCTCATGAATTGAGGGGCATGTTTTTGGTCCTACTTAGGTGTTCTCTCACCTAGGCATTTCATTGATCACTTAGCGTGCGATGTGGTTTTGGCTAGTTTGGTTGAAGATCGATTGCCTTTCCATCCGCATAGTAGTAGGACCTCGTTGGGGTTCCTAGGCCGTGGCTCGGTGAAGTGTGTGAGGGTTGTTTCCTACCTGGTCTCCTAAGCTCGAAAGTGAACCCTAAGCTCGAAAGTGAACCACCAACCCACCCTTTCTTATCATAGAATCTTTCGTTTGTTGTTTTGCCCGATTGTTTGCACCTTGACTTGCTCACACTCTTTACATGCTCTTTGAGCGCCATGTTGAATTTTCTCATTAAGTTGACCTTTGTTTTATGCTTGTGGACTTTGATTGTTGTTTGATTCGCTCGTGGCACCTGCAGCACAAAACCCTTTATTAGCTCTCCTCCTATCTGAGTATCCTTCCGTCGAGGGATCCCTCGAAATGGACTCTAGCATGGCTAGGTATCTTTGGGATCGACCTCTTGGTCGTGATCAAATTTTGGCGTCGTTGTCGGGGTCCCTCATTGAAGTGTGAAAGAATAGGACACATTGCTTTCCTTCACCTTCGTTTTAAGTTTATGTTTCCTTTGTTCGTTTTTTATTCTTGTGTTGAGTTTTAAGCTTGTCTAGTTTGATTTTTGTTTGTTTCTTGTTGTTTGGTTGTGGTGCTTTGATTTTTTTTGTGTGGATCATTTTGTTGTTGCTTGTTTAGAGTTTTAAGAGGCAAAGTCTTCACTCGTTTGCATTGTGTTTGTTTGTATGCAAAGTGATCACGAGTAGTTTAAGAACGAGTTTGCAGAAGACTTCGAGACTTCTTCAGAATTCTCTCGACTCTCAAACATCATAAAGTGATAGCGAGGACACTTTGAGCCCGAATTAAAATTTGCACTGAGCCGAATTCGAAAAAATTAAAAATGTACACTCGATTTCAACGCTCGTGATCGAAAGTGGGGTGAGTCAGGGCTCGTCTCATCTCCCTCTATTTCCAGCACTGAGATGGCCGATTAGGTTAGTCCGTCGTTAGGAGCGGTTCATACATTTTGCATTATGCATCAACTAGGTTCTAGATGCAAGAAGTGAATGCTCGGTATCTAGCTAGGGAGGTAGTTAGGTAGTGAGTTTAGTGAGGCGACAACCTTTGAACTTAAGCCTTAGAGCTATATATGAACTGATGTGGTAAACTGAGTATCACTTGTTTGACATTAAAATCTAGTTAATTAGACATTTGTAGGACGCTTTGGGAACCTATGGGGATTCGATTTTATGCTATCATTCTCATTAGTCAAGACTAACCTTATGCTCGACATTGATTTTTCCCCGACATGTTTGCATTTATGTTTTATTAGCTTAGAAACTTGAGGATCCTCAACCGCTCAACATTTATTTGTTTAGCTCTTTGCGGGTAAATAGCACCTGCTACCACTTAACTATTATATGGGTTGCACATAAACCACCCAACTTATTTTGTTGCACCCGGTACCACTTAATTGATCATTTATTAGCACCATCATCATTTCCGTATAAAAAACTAACGAACATGCATCTTCCCTAACCAGTCAGCTGCCAACTCAACACATTTAATGACTAGGACAATTACTCACATCTCTTTCCCCTTTCTCACGTGTGTGATACCCACTCAACAAATTTCTTTTCCTTTTTTGTTTTTCTTTTTAGTACTATGGACAAAATTTTCCAATTTCTCTCCTAATTTTTTGCTAGTAGAGTTGCAGGAGTCTTTTGAACTTCTTTTCTCCAAATGAATACTCTGTATTCTTTCATCTTCTCCACAATTCCATCTATCTTTGTACGTTGATATTCTTTTCTTTGCAACAAAATAAGTTCATCCAACCAAGATTACTCAATCAAGTCAGAATCATAAGATAATATTGAGTTGGGTTTTTACAATGGCAGCTATAAGTGGAGAAGGCAATTTCAAGGCGAAACCTCCAACCTACGGTAATACTGTTTTCTGCTTTTCGGGAGTCAGGTTATTTTTGTATAATGTAGCTTTCATTATCTCTAGTTAATCAGTCCTCTTATGTTCTGTGTAAATCCTGGAACATAATGCATATGAAAACCGAAATTGATATTTTTTGTATAAATCCAGCTCTCCCTGTTGTTGATTTTGTAAGCTAGTGTTGTCGAAGCAATTGTCCCTACAATCATCAATATCTGATAGATATTCTAAATGACAAAGGCTGAATTTCCATGTCCAATGTGTAGTCTATCCTGGGTTTTTATTTCTCATAAAGCCTTTTCTTTTGCAGGAGATGATGAGATGGTTTTTACAATGGAATTGCATTATAATGGATAAATAATATACAATGGAGACGGTGGGCTGTTTTATGCTACCGGTGAAGTTCGATGTTGGGATTGGATCGACCCAAATGCTTTCTTTTTGAGTGATATTGATGGATTTCTTGAGGAAACCGAATTCTTCAAGATAGTTGGTTTTGGAAAAATGGAGGACTTTCGAAAAAGTAAAGGATATGCATATTATTGGAAAGTACATGGGAAAGAATTGGAAGATGGGTACAGGGAATTGAGTTCAGATTTCAAAATTTTAGATATGGGATTGGATGCGATGGTGAGTAAAAAGTATGCCCATGTCTATCTCATAAATAAAGAAGAGTTGAAACTGGCGGTAAAAGATGCAGCAATAGTTGAAATGGTTCTTGCATCACAAATGCAAACTCCTGGAGCAGAAGCATTAGACGATGAGAATAACATTGACATTGATGTTGAAGTGCCAATAGCTCGACATTCTGAATCTGAGGCAAGTAGTGGGTTACATGACTCTGAGAATGAACCTTCTAGAGATGAGAGAGATGCAACTGAGTTTGATGTTCAAGTTGAAAGAGAACTTTTTCGTATTGATGCCAATGTTGGAGTTGATGTTGAAAGTGACTGCGGGGATTCAGAAGAACTTAAGTCAATTTATTCTAGTGACGAAGAAGGGGATATTGAGCGCCAGAGAATCCCTCAATTCAATGCAGAAAGAGATATGGAAGATCCCCATTTTGAAAAAGGTCAAGAATTCACCGACTTTTCCACCTTCAAGAGAGCGGTGAAGAGGTACTCCATTAAGAGCAAGCGTCAAATCAGATTTAAGCGAAATGACAAAAAGCGGGTTCAAGTTGTCTGCCAAACTGGTTGTCCTTGGAATTTATGGTGTGCACCAACAAGTAATGGTGTCTAAATAACGTCATGTTGCTTAAGACATGATAGTTGCATCCTCAATTTTGACAACAAATTTGGAGACTATCATTACATAGCCAAAAAAATACCTCCAAAGGTTTCAAGCAGATCCACATTGGTCTATAAATTCATTAAGACAAACAATCTCAGAGGATCTTCACTGAAACATATCCAAATGGAAGGCTTGGCGGACAAGGAACCTAGCTAAAAAACTTCTTCGGGGTAGTGCAGATGAGCAGTATGAAAGACTTCAAGAATATTGTGGTGAGATCAGGAGACAACATTGGGTCTAGCATTTTTGTTGAGACTACTGATGATGGTGTGTTCAGAAGGATGTATTGTTGTATAGCAGCTTGTAAGGATGGATTCCTAGTTGGATGTAGGAAGATTATATGTATTGACAGATGTTTCTTGAAGACTTTGCATGGGGGACAATTACTTTCTGCAGTAGGAATCGATGGATATTATGGAATTTTCCCAATTGCATATGCAGTTGTCCGAGTAGAAAACGGGGAAAATTGGAATTGGTTCTTGCAATATCTATGTCAAGATCTCGACATAGATGAAAATACTTCTGGTGACTGGACATTCATGTCAGATAAGCAAAAAGTAAGTGTTCTAATTGTATTCTAGTTATCTATATTGTGATATGACAGACTAAATTTTAACTGATTTTCTGTATTTTTCACTAGGGATTACTAAATGCTTTGAAGAATGTTGTACCATATGCTGAGCACAGATGTTGTGTTCAACATTTGTGGACAAATCTTATAAGGTCAATGGGATGCACCAAAAAAATCAAAGACTTGTTTTGGTCAGCTGCTAGGGCCACTTACAACGCTGAGTTTGAGCTTGCAATGACTCAACTTAAAGCTTACAATCCAGAAGCATACAATTGGTTGATCGATAAACCATTTGAACAATGGTCTAGGTGTCACTTTCAAACATTCTGCAAGTCAGATCTACTATTGAACAACCATTGTGAGTCATGGAATAGGTGCATATTAGATGCACGATGCAAACCAATCATAAGTATGTTTGAGACTATAAGATGTCAGTTAATGGAGAGGTTCAGGGTAAAGAAGAGATTTGCATCTACTAATTTTACAGGACGATTGTGTCCAAGGATTCAAAGAAAGTTGGACTCTGCAAAAGAAGCTAGCTACAGGTGTGAAGACACCAATTGGAGCAAACTATTTTGAGGTAAGGGTACATGGAATTCAATTGGTTGTGGATTTAAACAAGTACACATGTACCTGTAGGAGATGGGAATTAAGCGGAATTCCGTGTAGTCATGCAATTAGTTGCATCCATTACATGAAGGATAAGCCTGAAAACTATGTGAATAAGTGTTTTGAGGTGTCAACATATATAGAAGCGTATAGCTTCACTGTGAGCCCAATGGTTGGGCATGAATCTTGGCAACCAAGTCAAAGGCCACCAGTAAAACCACCACATATGAGTGATGATGACAAAAAAAAGAAAGGTAGGCGGCAAACAAAATGAATGAAGGGACCAGAAGAGAATGCTGTAAGTTCAAGTCAATCTCGAAAGCATATGCCAAAAAATGAGAGGGTGAGTAGAAGAAATGTAATTTTGAGGTGCACGGTTTGTCATAAGACTGGTCATAACAGGGCAAAGCACAAGAATGATACTATCCCACCATCTACTTTGGTAAGTGTTAATGCATCATGGTCAAAGTTCTAAATAGATTGTTCAATATATTTGGTTGTTTATATTCTTTTGTGTTATGTAGGAAACTATAACAATGGACCACATGGACCATGTACCCTTTGACAGGATGACTGCTGAAGACATCCAAGTCACGACCATGATAGGTATCTGCAAGTCAATGACATTTGTTTAGATTATAACTGCATGTTCATATTAAATTGTATATGTGTAGGCAACAAAGAATATACCAATTCAACCATCGATATATCAGGGAAGACGGAAGCCATATCTGACGAAAGGAGGAAAAAGGGGATCAAACTAATTTCATATGTGAACATGTTTTGTTATGGATGTTTAAGATAGTTTGCTCTGGTTTTTTAACAGTTGCTGGTTTTGACATTTCAGTTTCAAAGTTCCAGCCACTTGTGTTGTTCTTTACTTTTAATATGCAAATTTGGAATGTTTGGACCATTTGTGGTGTCATTTAGTTCATAACTATGTTTCATTGCAGTGTTCTTTAGTGTACTATTATGCAACTTAAAAGGAAAACTAATCAGATTCGGAAAAGACTGCTGTTGGCAGAGCTTTCTTCTGTTAAAATAATAATGCAGTCTGCAGAGCATTCTTCTGTTCAAACAAAATTATTTGATGCAAAACTAAAATATGCAATTCAATTTTAGATATCAATCAGTTGAGGCCTAACTAACAGGGTATTTAAGGAGGAGTTAGGTAGTTTCCTGTACATGTAGACGTCTTTGTTGTGGCTCAATTTGGAGCAGCAAAGATTTGCAGTACTTTAGTACCACAAGTCGATCATCTGAATAAGAAGAATGAGGAATAGGAGGAGCCGAGGCGGGATGGCAGTAAACGATTTGGTGAGAACAACATTGTTAATGTTCCTAGTACTAATCTTCATGATATGGTTAGTATGGATTATTAATGGTTTATGCATCAATACAACAACAACATTAGAGTAAAAAAAATACAGCAGCAACACTGGTACAGGTTCATCTGCAAACTTCAGCATCTTATTTGGGAATAAACAAATGAGATCAGTAAAAAGTAAAAGAAAGAAAGATGAAATAGATTTCATATTAATATGGGGAAGGGAAGTGGACAAGTGGCTTCATAGAAATGAAAAAGACTTATTTGTTTAATTTTGTGAGTGACCTAGCATCATGTACAAAAGCTGCAAAAAGAAAAAAGTAACTAAAGATATAAAATAGTGGGTATTACACACGTGAGAAAGGGGAAAGAGATGTGAGTAATTGTCCTAGTCATTAAATGTGCTGAGTTGGCAGCTGACTGGTTAGGGAAGATGGATGTCCGTTAGTTTTTATACGGAAATGATGATGGTGCTAATAAATGATCAATTAAGTGGTACCGGGTGCAACAAAATAAGTTGGGTGGTTTATGTGCAACCCATATAATAGTTAAGTGGTAGCCGGTGCTATTTACCCGCTCTTTGCAAATTTGAGTTGTTGTGACTAGAAAACCCTACGACCCTTCTCTACCTTAATATTTTAGATCTAACTTTGACCATGGTTATACATGAAAAATTAATTTGGCCTTTGCTAGTTCAAATGTATATTAGGACTGTATATGAGCCGAGCCGAGCCGAGCTTTGATTAGGCTCGGGCTCAGCTTGATAAGGTTTATGGATGGCTGAAGCTCGGCTCGGGCTCGTTTCGACCTCGAAGATTTGAGCTCGAGCTCGGCTCGTTAGAAAAATTTAGAGCTCGAGCTCGGATGGGGCTCGGCTCGAAATGAGCGTTAACGAGCCTAAGCTCAGCTCGAGCTCGACTCGGGCTCGATTCAAACTCGAGCTCGAGCTCGGCCCAAGCTCGATAAACTTGTCGAGCTAGGCTTGAGCACAAATCGAGCCATAAATTCTAGCTCGAGCTCAGCAAGACCTAAAAAATTTAAGATCAAGCTTAACCCAAGCTCGATTCGAGTTTAGCTCGATATAAACTCTTAACCAAATCAAGTCAACTCGTTAAAAACCCTTAACAAGCTCAAGTTAGGCTCAAAGCCCATAATAATTTACTTAAAGTTCAACCCAATACAAACTCATTAAGACTATATGGTCCATGGACCATCCAAGTCCTACATTATGTGAGACAATTCATTTTAAATGTCAAGGTCTTGTTATCTATAAGTCTTGATGGATTCTTTCCTTCCCTTAAACTACCAATGTGGTATTCCTTTACCTAAACCACTAATGTGGTATTGCTGAGCAGCCATAAACGAGATAGCTCGCGAGCGAGGCTCAACGAGTCGACGGGCTGAGCGAGCTCACGAGCCTACCGAGCTGAGCTAGGGTAGGCTCGGGCTCGGCTCATTTACTTTCGAGCCGGCTCGCGAGCTAGCTCATTTACAAACGAGCCGAGTTTCGAGCGAGCTTTTTAGCCATTTTTCCGAGCCGAGCTCCGAGCCGCTCACGAGCGGCTCGGCTCGTCAACAGCCCTATATACCCTTAATTGAGGTTATCAATTGGAAAGGATACTATTCAGGAGCATCGTTCTCTAACACTCTCACCAATGAATTCAATGACCTTGTGCCATCTTTGGTGCTCACTCGTTACACATGAGCTTCTTTTCTTCATGTTGATGATCTTATGTCTGGTTTTAACTACTCTCGATCATATGGCATGAGAGAGGGATTGATAATACGATTAAGTGTAAGTGTTTGGATATCAAGTGTGGAACATATTTTTTGAAGTTGCCATCTAGTCACTCGCTTTACAGAAGGTTTAAGAATTTCTCTATATCTTTTTATGGCACCATACTTTAGAATGACGTGGCGGTGGATTGTTCATTTTTCTTTTATTTTTTTACAATAAAATCTTATTGTATTCATCCATTACGGGGAACAAGATTACAAGTTAAGAGTAAGGAAAGAGCAAATGGAGGCCCCATCCCCTTGCACTAACCCTGTAGCGGTAGCTTTAACCACACGATCGGCAAGGAAATTATGGGCCCTTGGCGTAACGGACACTCAAACATGAGGATTACATCTTAACGAGTCTAACATTAGCTGAAGCCAAGCGCAGCATTGCCAGGGCCAAGTAGACTGATTCCTACGGAGGGCGTCTACCAAGTTAAGAGAGCCAGATTTCACCACCGTAGGATAGCATGAGGCCAAAGCAAGATTAATGGTTGTGAGTAGGGTTTTACCTTCAACCATTATAGGGGAGGAACAAACGACAGTGCCCGCGTAACCATCAATAATCCTTCCATGGGAGTCCTTAATAATGATCCCATAACTCGCCATGGGGGAACTTTGCGAGTAGGAGCCATCACAAAATATTTCTCCAACATGGGCAAAGTGAGGCGGTGGATTCGGATATTAAGGTGTAACATTTGGGTTCTAATTTGATTGACGTGGAATATTTCCCCAATCTGCTCTCATATTACAAGCCATGAGGATCGTAGTGTCAATCACAAGGGCAGTGTTTTGGAAGATCTTTACGTTACGGGGTTTCCAGACATTCCACAGGGTTTCTATAATGAGAAGATCATTGAAATGGGGATTAGCAGCCTTTGTAGTTAATAACCATTGCAGAATGTCCATTCTAGAGCCTGGGGTCTGTAACGAAGGAAAAGACTTCCCCCAAACCCTCTTCGCATGATTGCACTCAAAGAGGCAGTGTATAACATCCTCTTCTTCACTTAAGCACATCGGGAAAATGAAAGAGGGCGCACACTTCCGAATCCACATATTCTTTTTTGCCGCAAGGGCATTCTGGGTGCATCTCCAAATGAAGAACGAGAATTTGGGAGGAATTGCGCCCCACCAGAGCCACTTCCACTTTGGATCGTCATAAACAAACCTGGTAGACAGGGGAGTCCATTGGCAGTGATAGGCCAAGCAAACTGAGAATTTCCCATCAGTGGAGAAGCGCCAGACCCAGTGATCCTTTATAGAGGGCGGGCCGATAGGGATCATCATAATTTCTTGGGTCTCTATAACACCCGCCCCGAATCGCCCGGGTCGTACCCATTGATTAGACAAGGAACTGGTGTTATGAGTGATAAATCGAACCAAAGTAACCAATACAAAACTAGTAGAAATAGGATCGGTAAAATTATAATCATTAAAAGAAATGACGGGGGGGTCCCACTTAAATACATTTTAAACCATGACAACCAAAAACCTCTTAAACAATGTTAACAACAAATTACATTTGAAAATTCCCCAAACTGTCAACTGAAATGAAAATCCAAAAAATGACATCCTCGTCCTCGGTCACCATCCTTCAATCTTCTAGCTCAACTCCACTGCCAACAACCAACAACTGCTGCTCCAAGCTCGGCAACAACTTCTAACTGAAAAGAGAGACTAAAGGGGATCAATTTCCTAATGAAATTGAGTGAACCCACTAGGCTAAACTATGCGCCGAACTACCTAGGGAGCATCCCAGACTCCCACGTTGGAATACAACAACACCACCCATCCTTTCCATTAGTTCATTTTAACAACCTAATAAGATAGTTCCAATTGACCAGTCATTTCCCTCTCCTCCAGCCGCACTTCTTTATGAAGTCGCCTTAACCGACCTAAACACTAACTCCGGGCCGAAGCCCACTTCCTTCTTCCTCTCTGAACTCCACATGGATCAGCCCTCCGTTTTTCTTCTCACTGGAACAAACCCGGGTTGGGCCTTGAGCCCAAGCTGCTTCCTCTTCTCACTTCGCTGCTGCCAACATCCACGCACCATTACGGTTGGGCCTTGAGCCCAACCTTCCTCTGTACTTCCACCCCCCCAACTCACTCACATGTAGGATCAATTGGTTCGACCAATTAATTCGGCCCACCGATTTAAAACTAAAACACGCGATTAACCCGAAAAATTATTTATTCTGCCAACGAAATAAATAACACTCGCAATTTAATTATTAAAATTCTCAAAGATTTAACCAACGAGGTTTAACCAAGAATTTGGAATTCTAACCGGGAACTCAGAACCGAGATGTTACAACTCTCCACAACTTCATAGGATTTCATCCCCAAAATCACAAACCTCCATCCAAATCCTAGCGAGATAACATTCAAGCTTCCACTTCCAAACCATTACCGTTACTCCAGAACTTCAAAGCCTTGCATACGTCGTCAGCTCTCCACACCATGCATACTTTTGAAACCACTTCAGAAACTTTCATCCAATTGTGCCAACCCTCCAACTTTAGGAACTTTCCTTTAAACTTCGACACCTATGCAACGGTCGATGTCTCCACCGACAGAACGATCGTTGCTCTTCACCAAACGGTCATTTTCTATGTTCAACACTACTGCATTCTTTCCTTGAATACTCGCTTGGTAGTTAACGTCCTAATTAACTATAACAAAGCCAGGAAATACCTGATGAACTAACAACAAAGCCAAGAAATACAAGGTGCTCTCTGCAAAAGGTGCACTTGGCCATGTTAGCATACAAGTGCTCTTTCCTTAGGGTTTTTCAGATACATTTTAGGTGACCTAGGTGATCATCTAGGATTTTGGAATAAATCAGGATGTCATCAAAGTATACCACAAAAATTTTCCAATGTAAGACCTAAGGACCTGATTCATTAACCTCATGAAAGTACTAGGTGCATTAGTTAGGCCAAAGGGCATAACCATCCATTCATAATACCCTAGCTTGATTTTGAAGGCTGTTTTCCATTCATCACCTTCCTTCATTCGGATTTGGTGATAGCCTTACTTAAGATCAATTTTAGAAAAGATAGTAGATCCATGTAACTCATCAAGCATATCATCTAACCTAGGGATGGGATGTCAATACTTAACTGTAATGTTATTGATGGCTCGGCAGTCGACAAACATCCTCCATGTTCCCTCTTTCTTTAGGACAAGGATGACTGTAACAGCACGAGGGCTCATGCTCTCCCTCATATATCCTTTGTCCATCAACTCCTCTACTTGAGTTTGGATCTCTTTGGTCTCCTCAGTATTGGTTCGGTAGGCTGCCTTATTTGGCAAGGCTGCTTCAGGCACCAAGTCATTTTGGTGCTCAACTCCCCTAAGTGATGGCAGTCCACTTGGGATATCTTTGGGGAAAACATATTTAAATTCCTGCAAGAGTGAGACAACAACACTAGACAACGAGGTGTTATGGTTAGAAATCAAGCATTCTTTGTAAAGAATGACCACAAGGGTTTCCTAGTAACTAAGGTTTGTTTGATCTCACTAGGGGTAGCCAACATATTTTCTCTCCTCTTATCCTCACTCTTTTGAGCTCTATGACCTCTAGGGTCTTGTAATTCTGTTTTTGCACTCAAAGGATCACTCGTTTGTTCTCTCTTCTCTATATTCTTAAGCTCTCTCTCTTTCTTCTCTCGGTGGCTCTCATATCTAATTCATCCTTGAGGATTTCTGTTGGGGATAGGGGCTTTAATTTGTACTTTGTGTCTCCATGAATGAGGCTGTATCGATTGGTCCTTCCATCATTGGAGAACCTATCAAACTCCCACGATCTTCCAAGTAATATATGAGCAGCTTCCATGGGAACAACATCACATAGGATTAGATCGGTGTGCCTTCCAATGCAAAAAGGCACATGAGGTTGACGAGTTACCCTTAATTACCCACAATTGTTGAGTCAATGTAGCTTGTAGGGCTTGGGGTGCTTCAGAGTTTGAAGGCCAAGACCTTCCACTAGGTTAGTGCTCACGGCGTTGGTACATCTTCCTCCATCAATGACCATGCTACAAATTTTGTTGTTGATCACACACCGGGTGTGGAAGAGGTTGTCTCGTTGCTCCCATCCTTCTTCTACAACTTGAGTACTGAGAATCCTCCTAGAAACCACAGAGAACCGGCAGGTGTGCTTAGGTGGGAGTTCGGCTCGGGTGCTTGGCAACGCGCCGGGGTTGGGTGTCGGTCCGGGGCTGGTCTGTGTTGTGGGCACAGGCTTGGGCCTAGGTGGTGCGAGAGCTCTGATCGTGTCGTGAGCCGAAGCTTGGGCAAGGGCAAGGGCTCGGGCCATTGATCGAGCGATAATCCACTTCAGGGCCAGGTTTGGGTGTGGCCCGGGAGTGGAGTCTTCACTGGGTGTAGGGCCGGGTGCCAGGGCCTGATGCCGGTCCGGGTAAGACTGGTGCTGGCCAGAATGTTGGCACGGTGCAGGGCTGGGGTTGTACTAGCGCTGGACATAATATTGGTTCGGGGCTGGGCTGGTGCTATACCGGCGCTGGGCAGAATATTGGCCCGGGGCTGGGCTGGTGTTGTACTGGCACTGGGTAGAATACTGGACCGGGGCTGGGCCGGTGTTGTACCGGCGCTGGGAAGGATGCTAGCCCTGGGAGGGGCCGGTGCTGTACTGGCGCTGGGCCGGGTGCTGGCTTGGTGCATGGTCGATGCTGTACCGGGTTGGACTGGGTGCTGGGCCAGTGCTGTGCTGGTGCTATGCCGACTTCTCTTTCCAACCTGTCCACTGTGGCTTGAATTTGGCCAAGGATTTGTGCTACGGTTGACATGGTGGCTTCCAACGAGGCTATTCTCTCTTCTGTCATGGTTAGTAAAAACAAGAAACAAGACCTCACAAAATCACTCTAATGAACCTAACTCTCTCTGATTTTTCCTCTCGTGTTTTATTTTGATAGTGACACTCAAAAGGAAACAAAACTCGGTTAAATTAAGCTCAAGCAGTTGCAAGTTTCTTCAAAGCTACCAAGTATGGACTTATCAAATCATGTGGCACAAGACTTGAACTCTAGGGTTAACTCTCTAGCTAGCAAGTACTCCTTCCCTAAGACTTGTTGATAAAGAATTCAGCCAGAAAGTGAACAAAGTAGGGCTGGCTCGGTGGAGCTCACAAACAATGAAACCTATTTTATATTCCATCCTTTCTTCCTAAACACAACTTAGAACGAAAAGGACTTGGCAAGGGTGGCCTTGTGATGACACTAGAATTAACGTGATTATCAGCCCCATTTAAGTGACATTTCCTTGCTTGAAACACAGTTTTAGGGGTAGTTTAGGTGTTTTCACTCATTTGCACTATTTCCTACCGATTTGGTTAGTTTGGTCTGTTATGGGTCTATTTAATGTGTTTTCTAGTGTCTCGTTGAGTACACATGTCTTGCCGTCAAATAAGGAGCCATCAGACGTGTTCAAGATGCGATATATCCTCAGAGAATGAACCAGAATCATGATCTAGGAGTCAAATGGATCAAAGAAAAAATATTGACTGCCTAGCACTTAAGTTCTCGCCGAGAATTACCTTGTTCTCGGCTAGAAAATGTCAAACGATTCATCAAAACCCTCGTCGAGAATCAGCTGCAACATTGTGAATAAGTTCTCGGCGAGAACTTTTATAGTTCTCACCGAGAACATTGGGAAGAAGTGGTTTGGAATTCTCGTGTAGAAAAGATGATTCATTTTGCATGCATGTTTCGGCGAGAACTTTTATAGTCCTCACCGAGAACTTCCCTTTTTCCGGATGAAGGTTGGAAAACCTATTTAAAAAGGAAGCCGACATTGATCTTGGATCATTCACGATACAATACACTTTTTCCTGGAATTAAAATTCCAGACTTCATAGTTTAAGAGAGAGTTCAGAGGTTCCCGGAGAGATCTTGACACCATCTTCCCCATCTGAGCGCTCGGAGCTAGGAGTGAAGATTGCCAGAGATCGGAGCTTCGCCGGAGTCGTCAGAATTAGCTTTTTCAGTTCCTATTTATTCTTCCTTTGTATGATGAACTTCTTTGTTGTTTTTGATTCTCTTACTTTCAACATGAGTAGCTAAACTTGTTAAGCTTAGATGAATCCTAAGTGACCCGGGGCTTTAAAGCGGTCACAGATCGGCGGTAATTAGATTCAAATTCAGACAGTTTGTCTTGCATGGTTGGTTTGTTCTTTGTGTCTGTTTCTTTTCTTGCTTGATCACCTAGATTAGATTCTTGTTAAAATAAGGATTGAGGCGAACGTCTGCCTTGTTTTAGAACATCAAATCAATCAATTAACCTATTCAATGGAGTGTGCTTTTCTTACGAACCATTTAGGGTTAATCCGCTTCTAGAGTAACTCATTAAACTTAATTAATTGCACCAGTTAGTTCTTCGTTGCAGAAGTGAACGCACGGACGGTTACTTAATCTTGGTAGTTAGATCCGATAGAGCGAACGTTCGCGGAACTTAGACCTAAGGGTAAGGAGTTATGGTGGTGTATGAGAACTGAATGAATTAGGATCGAAAGTCGCCGGTTTTGTGATCGCCAATGTTCTAGTAATCTTAGGGGGATTCGAGTTTAAACTTTGGCTGTCAAATTTGTTAATCAACCTCAATCAATCAATTTGTCTTTTAATTCCATTTTAATTTCTTCACATTATAGTTTATAAGTCGTGGAACTCACACCACGCACAACGTGTTTAAACTCGAGTAAATTGCCAACTTCTTTGAGTAAACGATTTGAAGAAACCTCGAGAGATTCGATCTAGTCTACTTCTGTAGATTAGTAATTTAAGACCATGCTTACAACGTGTTAATCAAATTGGCGACGTTGCCGGGTACTCTTCTCTATTGTTTGAAAGAAGAGTTGGCATTTATTATTCTACTTTCCATCTTTTCACTTTCCATCACACTTCGATTTTACACCGGTTGTTCTTGTTTTTGTTAATTGCAGGTTGAATGCAGGTATATGAACCGTCCACTCACTGGTTCTCAGCTCAAGCTTATCAAGACTAAGAGCTCAGACATTCCTGGCAGTTCTATACCGATAAAGCAACAACAAAGAAGGAAACAAGTGCTATCCGATCCACTTTCCCCCATAAAGATTGAGGAGTCGAAGGAGGACTCATCTTCTTCTCCCACGTCATCCACATCTTCAGATTCACCACCACCCACTCCTCCCGCAATGGCTGCTCCACACATGGCGGACTATAACAAGCAGAGCACGACTAGCGTCTGGTCAAGCATCGCTGTGCCAGTCAATGATGCAGATCCCGACTATGAGATCAAAATCACCTTCCTGTGAATGATCTCTAGGGATGTCCAGTTTGAAGGGAAGCCGCATGACAATCCATGCACTCATCTGGCGGACTTCCTTTCCATGTGCGAGACCTTCAAGAGTGGGAATCTCGACAAGAACACTCTGTGCTTGCGAGCTTTCCCATTCTCTCTCAGAGGCGCCACCAAAAGGTGGCTTAACAGCAAGCCACCCGGTCACTACACCAATTGGGATGACCTTGCTCAAGACTTTGTTGAGGAGTATTTTCCTCCGACCAGAACCACAGCTTACAAGGATAGCATTGCTCGGTTCAGACAGAAGGACAAAGTCAGCTTATACGATGCTTGGAATGAATTCCAAGAACTCCTCTACGATTGTCGTCATCACGGCTTCGAGCAAAGGCAACTAGCTGAAATCTTTGCTCGAGGGATGAATGAAGAATCTTCTAAGTGGGCCAACTCCTTGGCTGAGAGAAATTGCAACGCGCTCACACCAGAAGCTGCTCTTCTTCACTTTGCAAGCTGTGCATCTAAGTCCAGGAATTGGGAGAGACAATCTGAAGCAGCTAAGAGCTGATTAAACCTTGAAGAACAGATCAAGTCCGAAGTATAGAAACACATAAAGAAGGCTGGCGCTCCCACCAACTCTCCGTCAGCTTCTTTCTATGTTGCTGATTGTGAATGGTGTGGGGTATGTGCTCATAATGGAGGAAGTTGTCAGAACTTTGGTAAAGCAGATGACTGGTCTGTAGATGTAGTGAATTTTGTTGGTCAAGGCTTCACCAACAATCAAAAAGGCTACTCCGACTATCGTCAGTTCAGACAGTCACAACAACAAGGGAGCTTCCAAGAGCGCCTTCCCTATAACTCCGACATTAGCCAGAATCAAAATAACCAACCATCTGGGTCGTATCAAGAATAGAATCCAAACAATCAATCCAGAGGAATCTACCAACCGCCTCACAGGAATCAAGGCAACTATGGTGTAGCACCTGGTAATCGTCAGAATCAGTACTTGAACAACACTTATCAAGGCCCTTCTGGATTCACCGGAGGACAACAACCTCAACGATCGGTGCCGCAAGATAACAAGGATAGCGAGTTGGATAAGAAGCTCAATCAGATCATATCCAGACTCGACGACAATGATGCTCAATGGAAATCTCAGGCTGCTTTGAATCGAGGGCAAGAAAATCACACACAGAAAGTGGAAAGCCACCCTTATCGGCCTCATGTCTATTGGCAGGCCCTTGGGTCAATTACCTAGTCAAACTGATCCAAACCTAAGGAATGAGCATGTCAAGGCCATCTCTACAAGAAGCGGCAAGCAACTAGCTGGTCCTACAGCTCTTGATCCGGTAATGGTTCCCGATGATATCAATATAGACATGTCAGAGATTGAGGATATCACAGAAGAAGAGGAAGATAAAGACGACGAAGAGGTGACTGCCCCGCCTCTTCCGAAGCCGACCCCTAAGCCACCTCTTCCTCCTTATCAGCCGAAGATTCCGTTCCCTAAGGCCATGAAGATGAAGACCTACGATTCCCAATTCAAGAAGTGGTATTCGGTCTTGAAGAACTCGAAGGTCAAAATACCAGTCACCGAAGCTATCCAAATGATACCTGAGGTTGGAAAAGTCGTGAAGGACCTCGTGAAAAACAAGAAGAAGGGAGAGTTGTCTTCCGTCTCTGTTAATGAGGAATGCTCCGCCGACCTCGATCGCACGCCATCCATACCTCCCCCAGCTAAGTGCTCTGATCCTAGTTCTTGTACTCTACCTTGCTTTATCAATGGTATTAAAATTGATCGTAGCTTGGTTGATTTAGGTGCATCTATCAATGCCATGCCTACTTGCTTATATGAAAAGTTGAATCTAGGCGAATTGAAACCAATTAGTATGCAGTTGGTGTTTGCTGACAAATCTGTTAAAGCACCTAGGGGATTAATAAAATATGTAACTATCCGTTGTGGTCCTTTCACTATCTTAGCTGATTTTGTTGTTATGGATACCCGAGAGGAAGATGTTACCCTCCTCCTAGGCTGACCGTTTAAGGCAACAACCGGCATGATAATCAATGTCCTGAATGGCTCATTGACATTAAGGGTCGGAAAGGATAGTGTAACATTCCGCCTCAAGGATGGTATAAAATACATTCCTAAGGAAGACGCTCATTGTTTATCCGTCGATACTATGGAGTTGGTCTTGGTCAACTTTACTACTAATGAAATTTCTAGTGCGTCTTCCAAGATAGTTATGACAGGTGATGAACAGATTATCCGTCCGAAGAACGAGGCTCAAGCACAGAAGCCTAAAACAAAGGATGCACCGAAATCACCCACCGTTGAATCACCACGAGCTAGAGATCCTGGGGAAGTAAAGAAGGAGAGCAAAGTGAAAAATAAGGTGGCTTGGAAGCCAATTACTCCGTCGTCATCCGCCAAGACTTCGGACAAAGACGTACACTTGAAGGATTTATTCAATCCATTCAAAGTTACCGGACACCTCTCCGATGGACGAACTCAATTAACCCACATCAATGGGAGGCGATTCCTCTTGACCGGAGGTACACCGAAGCTATACTTCATGGACTCTAATGCGAGCGTAAAAGAAATCCTGAGTTGGGATGCTTCTTGATCGTCATCAAGGTATCGTCCAGCTCAAGGACGTTAAACGAGAGCGCTTCGTGGGAGGCAACCCAGGACTGGAGTCAGTTTTGAATTTATTGAGTCAGTCTTTGTGTTTTGAGTCGATTTCGGGGGGGGGGGGGGAGCTAAAAATGTTGATTCATGGTTTTTAATTTTCTTGTGTGTGTCGTCCGTTATCATATTAGTTCTAATTTATTTGGGAATTTTCCAAATTTTATTGATTTTGTTTTGAATTTTTGAAGTTCTGATCGTCGGTGTTTTCGAAAAAATTTTGAGTTCCCAGATCTCGTATTCTCGTCGAAAACATAAATTTCCCGGCGAGAATATTAGCCGATTTAATGAATTTTACCAGCGTCAGAGTTTTATAATCATTTTCAAAGAAGTTCTCGGCCAGGAAATGGGCTTTTTTGGAACATTTTTTGCGTCGATTTTAAATAAACGTTTTGAAATGAGTTCTCGGAGAGAACTTAGTCAAAAAAATTAAATCCCCATGTTTTAAACCTTATCCGGACCACCCCCCAACAAAGTTTTCTCGCCGAAAACCTTATTCAAACCCCTTGTTTTCCCTGTCATCGTCCGCCGCCCATAACCCGTCGCCGTCGGTCGCCATCAACATTGCCGCTCCCTTCCCTTCTCCGAGCCGAGTCCATCAATACCTAGATCGTCCAAATCATATCTCTATAGCTCCGGTTTCACCCTAACCAAGTTTTTTTTGAGTTTTTGCCGATTTCGTCAACTTCTGTCCATTTTCTCGCAATATGTCTTAAAGGTTAGTTGAAGGGTTTTCAATTACAAATATTTTGACATGATCATTGTTGAGTTTCGGCGAGTTTTGTTTTGGTTGACTTTTTGGTCTACCTCGATTTGCGTGCCTATTGTTTCGGTGTGACATTTGCTGAGCTTATTCAACATAGATGCTCTAGACTGTGCTAGGACTGTTGTGCCCCGAGTTTGCGCTGATTGAATCTCGTTTGCATTGCCAAATTTTTTATTTTGTCGGGTATGTTGACTTTAGTTGACCGAACGGTTGACTTTACATTCTAGCCGTCCTATTGATGTTTAGTCGATTCCTATGTGTTTCCTATGATTAATGAACATTCGAATTAGCTTATCCCCACTCGGTTTTCCTTGTTTCTTAGCGAAATTGAGTTTTTCGACCAAGTGTGGGGTAAGATGTCGGTTTGGGTAATGGTGGTTTCATGTCCCCAATTGTTTGTTTTAGGAACCTAGGTAAGAGACTATGACGCAGTGGTCCAGGCTTCACATCCGCCACCCTAGACCCCATGGATACCAGAGAGGGTGTCGCCGCTACAGCCCCTCCCAACTCTCGAGAGATTGATGGCCTCCACCCATTCCTCACCAGACTCCCTCCATACTGCTTTGAGCAAAATTGGAGGATTAGAGACATCCCTCCTGCCGACATTGCATCTCTCTCCATGGAGTCCATCCAGGAGTTCGACACCAAGTGGTTTGATAATTTCCGCCACTCCCTCATTGAGGCGGGGTTGCTTGACCTCATGATGATCGACTCCTCCTTTTAGTTCGTCGCCTTCCAGGAGTTATGGAGCTCCTTCAACCTCGACTCCCAACGTAACATGAGAAATGGGAAGTGCATCACATTCCACCTTGCCGGAAAATTTGCCAAGCTACCTACGACGAGTTTCGCCACCCACCTCGGCATTCACCCCAACCGCTACACGAATGGCCTCCTTGGATGGGCGAACAACAACAAAGTGAGAGGACCGCCATACTAGGAGCTCTGGCACCACATCACGGGCCGACCCGATGCCGAGCTCAGCGACAAGATTTACATCAGTTAGATCTCTCACCCCTTCTTTCGCTTTATTCATTATTTGTGGCGTCGTTCCTTATGCAGTTGAGCGTGGATGCCACCATATATCCTCCGAGGAGTTACTACTCTTCAGGGCTGTCCTTGAGGGTTACCACCTTCATCTTGGATGGGTGCTCGCCCGGTTCTTCGACAAGAGGACTAGGTCCACTAAGATACCTAGTGCACTTCCTGGCGGCGCATTCATTGGATGTCTCCTCACGGGCCTCCAGCTCACACATCTGTGGGGACCCGAGATCCCTCGACTTCAGATCCTCGTCATTGGTGCAGAGCTCGCCCAAGAGTTCGGCTTAGACTTGGCCATCGAGCAAGCCACATACATTGAGGCCCACACACCAGCCGCTCCAGAGGATTCTGATGATCCAGAGCACCAGGATGCAGAGCCCCAACAGCTGCCTGAGTTCGTTTATCAAGAGCAGCAGATGCCACCACCACCACCACCGCCACAGTATGCTGACTAGTACGGTCAGATGCTCACTCAGATGCAGCAGTGGCAGATGTACTTCTCTTCCAGCTCCCATCAGTGCTAGAGGAATAGGTGATGACACTAGATTTGACGTGATTATCAACCTCATTTAAGCGACATTTCCTTGCTTGAGACATGGTTTTTGGGGTAGCTTAGGGTGTTTTCACTCAATTGCACTATTTCATACCATTTGGTTACTTTGGCCCGTTATAGGTCTATTTGATGTGTTTTCTAGTGTCTCTATGAGTACACAGGTGTTTGCCATCAATTACGTAGCCACAAACGTGCTCGGGAAGCGAGGGAACCTAAAGGAATTGCCCGGAATCGAATCCAGAATCAACCAAGTGAAGAAGTTAATTGCACTGAACATTTCAGCGAGAAGACTTAAAGTTCTCACCAAAGAATTGCTGAAAATTACATGAAGAAACCCCGTCAATGATCCAGCAGAAATTATAAAGAAGTTCTCGGCGAGAACTTTGCCGAAAACTATTGAAGGGAGCACAGCCTGGAGAGTTTACCTGAAGATCTCGACGAGAAGTCTCAAAGTTCTCACCGAGAACATTTGAAGAAATGCATAGAAATTTCTCATCGAAGAGGCAGACTGATTTTGAACTAAAGTTCTCGGCGAGAACTTTCAATGTTCTCGCCGAGAAGTCCCTTCTTTCCGACACAGCCTTGGACAACTCCTATTTAAGCAAACCGATGGGAGAGAACTAAGATACACTTATTCCAGGAATTAATTTCAAGACTTAGAGCTTGAAAGAGAGTTGAGAGTTTCCCAGAGAGATATTGACGCCATCTTCCCCATCGGAGTACTCAGACCTAGGAGTGAAGATTGCCAGAGATCAGAACTTCTACGGAGTCGTCAGAATTAGGTTTTTAGTCCTTATATGTTCTTCCTCTGTAGATGAACTCCTTTGTTGTTTTTGATTCTTGTGTGATAGTCATGAGTAGCTAAACTCGTAGAGCTTAGATTAGATGAACCCTAAGTGATCCAGGGCTTTAAAGCGGTCACGGATCGACGGTAATTAGGTTCAAATTCAGACAGTTTCTCTTGCATGATTGTTTTGTTCTTCGTTGTCTGTTTCTTTTCTAACTTGATCACCTAGATTAGATTCGTGTTAAGTTAAGGATAGTGGCGAACGTCCGCCTTACTTTAAAACATCAAATCAATCAATTAACCTATTCGGTGGAGTGTGCTTTTCATAGGAACCATTTAGGGTTAATCCGCTTCCAGAGTAACTCATTAATCACTAGTAATAGCACCAGTTAGTTCTCCGTTGCATAAGTGAACGCACGGACGGTTAATTAATCTTGGTAGTTAGATTTGATAGAGCGAACGTTCTCGAAACTTAGACCTAAGGGTAAGGAGTTATGGTGGTGTTTGAGAACTGAATGAATTAGGATTGAAAACCGCTGGTCTTGTGATCGCCAATGCTCTGGTGATCTTAGGGGGATTCGAAATCTAAGCTTGTCTGTCATCTCGTTAGTCAAATCAATCAATCAATCTGTCTTTTATTTTCATTTCAATTTCCTTGCATCTTAGTTTAGAAGTTGTGGAACTCACACCATGCACAAAGTGTTTAAACCTGAATAGATTGTCAGCTTCTTTGAGTAGTCGATTAGAAGAAACCTCGAGAGATTTGATCTAGTCTACTTCTGTAGGCTAGTTATTTGATAAACCTGTTTACAATGTTCATCAACAGGGTAGCGTACGAGAGGGATATGGTGGCTTACGAGAGAGATCTTACCGTTTGGAGAGCGGACCAGGATGCTAGGTGGGTCATCACACAGCGCCACAAAGATCAGCAGCGAGCTTGGCACGATGAGGACCTCGCTTGGTGCCAGATACCGAGGACTCACCTCAACATCCCACCATTACCACCACCTGAGGACCAGTGATCAGGTTGTATGTTTTCTCTTTCTTTTTATTTCTTCTTTTCGGATTTCGAGCTAATTTTATTATGTGTGGATCCGGGACAGTTGTCCCAGTTTCCTTTTGATCTTTCTGTTATTTTTGTTTTGTAGTAATTTTGTAGCTTCTTCACTCCGCTCTGGGTTCTCCACCTCATCCTCGACATCGCCCATCACCCTCCAGGTTCTTCGTATAACTATATTCTCTTTTAGTCCTATGAGGACACAATACATTCTAAGTGCGGGGTAGGATTCTAGAAGAATTATGCATGATCTTGTTTGCTTATCTATGATTCTGTGGTACATTTCAATTCCTCAAGCTAGAATTACTCGGTTCTTGACTTGTGGTGTTAAGTTGACTTCAAGTTTTCACAATGATGCTTAGACTTCTTAACTTAGAACCTTTAACCAACATGCCTGCATTGATTTTAAATGAATCTAGTCAGAATAGAAATTAGAATCACGCTTGTAGTGTCACCTTGAATTGCATGAAAATGATCGAATCCGACTAGCAACCAATTGTGAGCTTTTGATCCATTGCACATAACTAGCAACTTATATTCTTTTTGAGTGGCTTTCTCATACCTTGAATGAGTTAGAATTTGCATGAGACCCATTCGAAACCACACGATAACACGAGTACTAGGATGATAGAGGCACCTAGAATTTCTACTTAAACTAGAAGCCATCCCGGTAGTAAACACTTGTGCTTGGCCTGTTCTTTCGGTTTGATATTACATTACATCAATTTCTCATGTTCTTGTTCACCCTGTTGATCTTATGTGGTAGTAGTTTGAGATTAGCTAACCGGAAGTCGGTCTGTGGTGACTTGCCTATAACCAATAAACCAGTGGTCTTAGTTAGTATGTCCAGACGTGTAAACCCCTCTAGTAACTAAAAAATTTAGCACTAAAAAAGGAAAAAAATAGAAAAATAGAAAAATACAAAGAAAAAGTTCGAGAAAGTTGCAAGTCAAAGTAGAAGTTAGATAGTTCAAAACGTTCTCCTCCCTACATATGGAAGAACGGAAGCAATAAGCAAATTTCAAAAGAAAGAAAAGAAAAAATAAAAATAAATAAATAAAAAGTGCTAGGTTGCTTGAGGGTATCATAGGGTGAGCGTACATTATTCCACTTCGTATCTGGTTAGACGGAAATTTTTGATTCGAGGGAAGTTAGTCGATTGCTACATTGCACCAAACCCATCATAATCATACATCCCTTCATCCATTCATCATAAGCCTTTGTAGTGTAGGATCGTTACAGTCCCTTGCAAAGTCCTTTTGACTAGTTTCTCGTGTTGTCACAATGGTGGAGATTGTGGTCGAAATGCAAACTTATCACATAATTCGGTCGAGAAAGTGAGAGAGCATAAACACGTCCCTAAACACAGAGTGTGAGAGTTCCCCCATTTACTAAATATTTTATATGTGAGGAAGTCTGGTCCGTTAGGTCGGCTTTGTGCATGATTGGTGATTACTCCTTGTTTGTGTGCAGAGAATTAGTGAGACCGGGTTGTTTGGATGATATGTATGCATGTTAGGTTCATTGTTCTAAGTATATCAGTTTAAAATTCATTGTGAAGACTTGAATCTCAATTTAATCGATCTTGTCATTTGTGAACATGATGTGTTCTAATTCAATTTGCTTGAGGACAAGCAGAAGCTTAAGTGTGGGTTGGTTTAATGACACTAGATTTATCGTGATTATCAGCCCAATTTAAGCGACATTTCATTACTTGTGACCCGATTTTTGGGGTAGTTTAGTGAGTTTTCATTTATTAACGCTATTTCCTACCAAATTGGTTACTTTGGCCTATTTCGGGTCTATTTGGTGTTTTTTCTAGTGTCTCGTTGAGTCCACAAGTTTTGGCCATTAGATATGTGACCATCGGACGTGGTCAGGAAGCAATGGTGCCTCAAGGAATGACCCGAAAATCAATCCATAAATCAAACCGATTGAAGGACTGAAGAATTCTGCCCATCACTCAAGTCCTCAGCGAGAAGATTCATTATTCTCGCCAAGAAAATGACAGGTTTCAAAGCCAAAAACTCTCGTCAGGATTACAAAGAAGTTCTCGCCGAGAACTTGTGAAGAAAGATATGAAAACTCTTGTCGACGGTTCTGATTTATTTACAAAGGAAATTTCAGGGAGAACTTTAAATTTTCTCGACGAAAACTTGGTTCTGTTTTTGGCTTAGAGTTGGAAAGGTTCCTATATAAGCAGCCGAAACCCCAATTGAAAGATAATTCATAGACTGCATACAATACTCAATTTTAGACTTAGAGAGCTGATAGAGAGAGTTTAGAGCGTATCTCGGAGTTCCCGGAGAGATCCTGACACCATTTCCATCCCAGAGTTCTCGGAGCTAGGAGTGAAGATTTCTCGAGTTCGAAACTTCGCCGGAGTCATCAAAGTTAGGTTTTACAGTTCTTCTCTGTTCTTCCTTGTTAAGATGAACTCCTTTGTTGTTTTTTATTCTCTTGATTTAGACATGAGTCAGCTAAACTTGTTAAGCTTAGATTAGATGAACCCTAAGTGACTCGGGGATTTAAAGCGATCACGGATCGGCGGTAATTAGATTTTAATTCAGACATTTTCTCTTTCATAATTGATTTGTTCTTCGTGTTGTGTTTATTTTCTAGCTTGATCACCTAGATTAGATTCCTGTTCAAATAAGTATAGTTGGCGAACGTCCGCCTTGTTTTAGAACATCAAATCAATTAACCTATTCAATGGAGTGTGCCTTTCGTAGGAACCATTTAGGGTTAACCCGTTTCTAGAGTAACTCGCTAAAATCAATCAGGTGCATCAGTTAGTTATCCGTTGTAGAAGGGAACACACAGATGGTTAATTAATCTTGGTAGTTAGATCCGATAGAGCAAACGTTCGCGGACTTAGACCTAAGGGTAAGGAGTTATGGTGGTGTCTGAGAACTAAATAAATTAGAATCGAAAGTCACAGGCTTTGGGATCGCTGATGAACCGTCGTTGTGCGGGTTCAATCAAATACTACTAAGCTTAGAAAGCTAGGGTAGATCGTATTCCACGGGTCTTCTAATGATTGATTACTCAAAGAAGCTGAAAAGTTATTCAAGTTTAAACACTTTATGCGTGGTGTGAGTTCCACGACTTCTAATTCTAAGAAATGCACAGAAATTAAAAATGAAAACTGAAAACAGATTGAAAGATTGGTTGATTAAGACAAAGATGACAAACAAACTTAGACTTTGAATCCCCCTTCGTTCAGCAGAGCATTGGCAATCAACAAATCAACGGATTTCGATTCTTGTTCAATCAATTCTAAGACACCACCATAACTCCTTACCCTTAGGTTTAAGACTGGCGAACGTTCGCTCTATCCGATCTAGCTACCACGATTAATTAGCCGCCCGGGTACGGCCGCCTCTCGCAACGATTTAACTTAACTGGTGTAATTACTAACGATGTATGAGTTACTCTTGCAGTGGATTAACCCTAACTGGTTCCTACGAAAGGCACACTCCAATGATTAGGTTAATTGTTCGATTTGATGTTTTAAAGTAAGGCGAGCGTTCGCTTCTATCCTTAGCTTAACCAGAATCAAATCTAGGTGATCAATCCAGACAAGAAACATGAACGATGAAGAACAAATCAAACAGGAAAGAGAAACTGATTGAACTTTGAATCTAATCACCGCCGATCCGTGACCGCTTTAAAGCCCTGGGTCACTTAGGGTTCATCTAGTCTAAGCTCTAAGAGTTTAGCTACTCATGTTTTTCACAAAAGAATCAAAGACAGAATAGAGTTCATCATATAGAGGAAGAACAGAAAAGGATCTGAAAAACCTAATTAAGACGACTCCGGCAGAACTTCGATCTTCCGGTAAACTGCAATCCTAGCTCCGAGCCTTCGAGATGGAAGGGATGGCGTCACGATCTCTTGTTGGCTCTTCGAATTCTAAACTCTCGTTCAGAACTCTTGAAAATTCTGAGAATTTCGGTATTAGTTGGTAATTCTGATTCTAAAAAGTAGTCTCTCTTTATTTGGGCCGTCGGTTAAGTATTTATACTTAACCCTTATACCACCGGTTTTCTTCTAGGATTTTTGCCAAAAATTTGAAGGGATTTTCGCCGAAAATTCCTTTGTAAAGTGGGTTGTCCGCCGGCTATTTTCTCCTGTGTTTTTCGGACGCCGGGTTCTTAGCGAAAACTTCATGTTTTCGCCGAAAACTTTACTTGGTTGAGCTCAGTCGGATTGTGCTTGGATTTTCGCTGAAAACCTTAGGTATTTTCGACGAAATCTTCAGTGTAAAGCAAGGCAGGAATTGGTTCAACTCGATTGGCTCCTTGGATCGATTCCGGTGCAATTCCTCGAGGTTCCAACGCCTTAGACACGTCCTTGGCTACTTTATTTAACGGCAAAAACCTGTGCTAACATAGAAACACTAGAAAACCATCAAATAGACCCGAAACGGGCCAAGGTAACACAAATGGCACGAGATAGGGCAATTGATTGAATATTCGCTATTCTACCCTAAAAACCATGTCTTAAGCAAGGAAATGTCGCTTAAATGAGGCTGATAATCACGTCAAATCGAGTGTCATCAAAATACCCCACACTTATGTTTTTGCTTGTCCTCAAGTAAACTGAATAGAAACGCTCATGTTCACAAATGATAAGATCGATCAAATTGAGGTTCAATCAAACACAATGAATTATTAGACAGATAATTCCTAGAACAAGAAACCTAACATGCATACAGATCAGCCAAACAACCTGGTCTCACTAATAAACTGCACACGACAAGTAATCGTAACCAATTATGCACGAATTTGACCTGACCGACTTGACTCCTCACACAGGGAAAATATAGTACAATCGGAACTCTCACTCTCTGTGCTTAAGGACGCATTTATGCTCTCAATCATTTTTTGTTACTGAATTCTGTCATAAGTTTGCATTTCGACCACATCTCCACCACTGTGACAACACAAAGAACTAGTCAAGAAGGACTTCCCTGCTAGGACTGTAACGAATTCTACACTACAAGGGTTTATAATGAGATGGATGATGGGAATGTATGATGATGGCTTTGGTGCGGTGTAGCTTTCGACTAACTTCCCTCGAATCTAGCCTATGGCTTCCTACCGTCTAACCAGACACGGGTGGAATAGTGAACGCTCGTCCTATGATACCCTCAAGCAACCTAGCACTTTATTTATTTTCTTACACATTTTTCTTTTCTGACTTTGTTCTTCCATTTGTAGGGAGAAGAATGTTTTATTGAACTAAACTTGAAACTTTTCTGATTTTTCTGCTTTTTCTTCTTTTTTGAAATTTTCTTTTTTTTTTTCTCTTTTTTTTTTCTTTTGTGCCGATTCTTTTAGTTGCTAGAGGGGTTTACACGTCTGGACATAATAGCTAAGACCACCTGTTTAATGGCTATAGGCAGGTTACCACAAACCGACTTCCAGTAGGTCAATCTAGAACTACAACCACATGGGATCAATGGGGAATGAAAGAATGGGAAATGGCTGTAATGTATTATCGAACCGAAAGAACATGCCAAGCTCAAGGGTTTAAACCTAATGGATTTATCGTTTGGTAGGCTATCTGGCTTAGTAGCTGAATCTAGGTGCCCCTATCATTCTAGAACTCGTGTCATCGTGTGTTCTCGAGTAGGTCTCATGCAAATTCTAACTCATTCAAGCAAACAGAAAATCACTCAAAAAGAATTAAAATTGCAAATTACGTGCAATGGATCAAAAGCTCACAATTGGTTTGCTAGTCGGATTCGGTCATTTTCATGCAATCAAGGCTACAAACTACAAGTGTGATTTTAAAAATTCTGTTCTGACCAGGCCATTTAGCATCAAAGTAAACACGTCGGTTCTCAAGTTCTAGGTTAAGCAGTCTAAGCATCATTATGAAGGATTGAACAACAACTTAACATCAAAAATCAAGAACTGAGCCATTCTAATGCTAGAGAGACTGGAAAGGAAGGCACACAAAAACACAATCAAGGGCAATCAAGTTCATGCAAGGTTCTTTAGCATCCTACCCCACACTTAAATCGGACTGTATCCTCACAGGACTAAATCTAGAGTTCGGAGTGAAGTAGAAGAACTTGGACCGAGATGGTTGGCGTAGGAGATGAGCACGGATCCTCGGAGCAGAGGGAATCTACCGATTTCCTGCAAAAAAAAAAACAAATGAAAGATAAAAAGGAAACCGGGACAAGTGTCCCTGATCCACACAGAAAAAGTTGGATCGAAATCCGAAAAGAAGAAATAAAAAGAAAGGACAAGGAAAAGGACACCACACGATCATGGCTGGTCAGGGGCGTCGGGGGGTGGAAGGTGGAGGGCGTCGCCGACCTGACGTTGCCACGCCAGCTGTGCCTCATACCGCTCGTCAGCGCGGTGCATGTGTTGCTGCATAATAGTCCATCTCGCCTCTTGAGCGGCGTTGTCAGTGATGCGCCACTCCTGGAGACGCTCATACAGCTCTCCAACATCCGCGGGGTGCGGTCGGTGCTGCTGGTGAGGCGCCTGGTATGGCTCATGGCTCTGGAATGGGCGGCGGCGACTGGCGTGCATACCCTGCCTGATGCTGTGGTGAGGGTATATGATCATGGTATCTTGCCTCTGGCTGGAGCTGCTGCTCCTCAGCATCATCTTCTTCCTCCGATTCTTCCATGTGCTGGAGGGGAGGATCTGCTGCTACCTGGGGACTGAGGTCCAGTTCGAGGTCGTACTCGACTGCCAAATTACCTCCGACGGTCCGTACTCTGCATCGTGGGATGTTCGGGCCATATTCTTGGCTGAGACCGAAGGAGATGATGAGTCGGCCGACAAAGTTGCCTCCCAGGAGTGAGCGAGGTGGCCTCGACCTCTGAGTCTTCTGGCGGAATAAGCGTGCAAGCACCCATCCGGGATGAAGAGGATAACTCTCCCAGATGGAGCGGTGAAGAAGAAGCTCCTCTCGGCTGATATGGTGGCGGTCCTTCTCTGGAGCATACAAAGAGAACGACGCCAAACCATGTGAATGAATTTATAGAGAGGGTGAGAGAGAGACATAACTGAATTATGCTTCGTGGTTTGATTTCCGGGCACTCCAGTTATGTGGCTCCTGAGCGCATCGTACTCCTCTCCGTCGCCATCGTTGTTCTCCCAACCGAGGTGATGACCCTCGTAGTGCTCGTGGGGAATCCCGAGACGAGCTGCAAACTCATCATATGTGAGTGTCCTGTACACCCCACCCAGATAGAAGGGGATGACCTTGTTGTGCTGCCTGCTCTTGTGCTCGTCCAGATCGAACGTTGCCCAAAACTCCTGGAGAGCGACGTCTGGGAAGTCAGCGGCTAATGTGGTCAGCTCCAGCAGTCCAGCATGTGTCAGTGCATCGAGCACGTTCCGGTGCCAGTCCTCATCGTGATCGAAGAGTGACTCCATGGATAGTGGGCGAACACCAGCTCCAGGAATATGCTCGAGCCGCTGGTAGCGCTCGAAGTAGTACTGGGGTAGGCGAGCAAACAGTGCGATTGTACCCCACACGGCCAGGGAAAACTGGTGGAGGGCCCTGGACGCCGGGTGTGACGGGAGCGGGAACTCGGGAGCTGGAGGCGGTGTCAAGTCTCTGTTTGGTCCTGCGCTCATAAGTTACATTCCTAAGCAAGAAAACAAACCCGATTAGTCAAACTAAAACCCTACCCCGCACTTACTAGAAAAACTCAATTTCACAAAGAAACGAGGAAAATCGAGTGGGGGTAAGCAAAGCAGATTAACCGGTAATCACAAACAATTAAAACACATGCTTAGGAACAGCCAGGATGGAATCATCATAATCAAAGTTCGGAAGTCAAACCGACATTCAATAAGTCAAAGTAATAGAACATTGAACCCTAATCATGGCAATACTAGCACAAAGCGGGAAATGACGGCATAGTGAATAACTCAGATGGCAAGCACAATAATACGAACGTGAATGAACACATATGGCAGCCAAATGAACATAGACAAGTCAAGGTCAAGCCGACATTTCTCATAAAGTCAACACCGCAAAGAATAGGTCTTAAGCATAGCAACACACGAACAATTGGTATTATAATTAAGCACAATACTCCCTAAGCATGCTAGATTAGTACAAACCATTCAGCTAACCTAGTTCACACGAAATCAGTCGGCACGCAAATCGAGGCAAACCAAAAAGTCAACCGAAAGTCAACCCCGACGAAATTCAGCATTCAACATGTCAAAAGATTTGGAATGAAAAGGTCTACAACTTACCTTGAAGCCATGGGTGCTGAAAATGAACGGAGAAAGAGAAATCGGCGAAAAACTTGAAAATCTAGGGTTTGGCTGAACGGGAGCTCTAGAGCTCCGATTCGGATGATCTACGTCTTAAAATGATCGAAAGAGAGAGGGGAGGGGAGCGGCGGCAGTTGCGACGGCGACGCGACTTGCGGATGGTGGCAGTTGAAAATGGTATCGGCGGCGGCGAGTTCTTTTAAACAGGGGGAGTTTTTGGCTATTTTTTCGAAATTAGAAAGTGAAGGGAGAGAGAGGGGACCAAGAATTTTAAAAGGGAAGGGTTGTCCAATTTTCACTCGAGTTTTCGGCAAAAATAAGTGCAAGTTTTCGCCGAAAACCCAAGGCAAAACAGTCTGCCGGTTTTCAAATACATTTTTGCCAAAAACTCAAGGAGTTTTCGCCGAAAAGTTGAGTTAAAAACGTCTGGAAAACACAGTGGGATTTCAAAGGAATTTTCACTGAAAATAGGGTGGGTTTTCGCCAAAAATTTTGACCTGTACGATTGAAAATATTTTCGCAATCCCGACAAACTTCAAAAAATCACAGTTAAATCCACAAAAATCGGAACAACCTCAAACAACTTGCGATTGACACTATGACACACAGACTACACACGAAAAATAAGAAATCAAACAAACTGACACTTTTGGCTCCCCCGAACCGACTCTAAAACACTAAGGTTGACACAAATGAAAAACTGTGTCCAGCCGTGGGTTGCCTCCCACGAAGCGCTCTTTTATTAACGTCCTTGAGTTGGACGATACCTGGACGGTATTAGGAGACATCCCAACTCAGGTTCTCCTTAATGCTAGCATCGGAGTTCATGAAGTAGAGCTTTGGGGTATCTCCGTTAAGCACAAATTTCTTCCTGTTAGCATGAGTGAGCTTGGTACGCCTATCGGGGAGGTGATCGGTAACCTTGAATGGTCCGAACAGTTCTCTTGAGAGTTCATCCTTCTTGAGTGTTACGATGGAAGGAATGAGGACTGTCGGCTTCATCTTCTCCTTAACCTCCGGCTTCGCTTCACCGGGATCCATAGTCTTTGGAGTTTCTTTAGGAGATGCTTTCGGCTTCTCCTTCTTCATCTGCTCATGCGCCGATGGCTTGTCAGGAACTGGTGGGGTGGCTGGCTCGGAAGAAGATGATGGAACAACTGGTCTCCAGACCATTTGAGTCTTCTTCTTTTGATTCTTTCCTCGCGGCCTACCGGACTCCTTGCTTGGCGGTTTAGAAGAGGCTTGCAGTTCCTTCTTCTTTGGCGACTTCTGAACCGAAATGTCAGGCTTCTTCTTCACAACCTGTTGAACATCTGCAGCAACAACTGATCTAGAAACACTGGAAGAGACATCAGTAACGGATTTTACCGGAGTCAACTCCACAGTTTCAACAGCTAGACAGTGAGATTCTTCATTCTTAGGAGCATATTTCATACCGCCCTTAAGACGGAATGTTATCATTTCCCTATCAACCCTCAAAGTCAAAGAACCATTCGGAACATTAATTTGCATTCCGGATGTTGCCATGAAAGGGCGATCTGTAAGAATGGTAGAATCCTCTTCACTAGTATGTATGATCACGAAGTCTGCTAGGAAAGTGAAAGGACCACATTTAGTAACAACGTCTTTGATTTCTCCCCTGGGGGTTTTCAATGATCTATCAGCAAAGACAAGTTGTATGCTAGTCGGTTCAAGTTTCCCTAGATTCAATTTCTCATACAGACTCATAGGCATAACGTTAACAGACGTGCCTAGATCAACCAAACAACGCTCTATCTCAACATCATCAATGACTAGAGGTAGAGTGATAGAACCAAGATCAGAACACTTAGCTGGATATGGAGAGGAAGTTTTCTTGCTATGAATGTCAGGATATCCTTCTTTGCTCCCCCTCATGCCAGTCTCGATCCTCGCATTTTGCAGCATTGCTCTTGGAAAAGGAGGCTTCACATAGTACGGGGCAAGAGGAGGATCATACTCCTTAGGCGCCACTTTCTGTGCTTCCTTCTTCTCCAGAGTTTCAGGGATCCTGCATAAATCAGAGGAAACATTAGTAGGTGGATCAGTAAAATCTTGAACAGTTACCATCTTGGCTTGATCTTTTCTCGGATTCGGCTCTGTCTGGCTTGGAAGTTGGCCAAATGGTCGAACAGATGCTAGCATGCTCGAGATGTGGTTCACAGCTTGCTCAATTCTTTGACCGGATGCGATCTATTCTTGATTGAGAAGAGCTTGAGCTTTGAACTGACTGTCATGATCATCAAGTCTGGTAATGATCTGACTGAGCTTCTTGTCCAGGTCACTGACGTTGTTCTCCTTCTGGTGCTGCTGACCTGTATAGGTGTTATTCAGACATTGATTCTGGCGATTGCCAGGAGCAGTTCCATAGTTACCCGGATTACGGTGTGGCGGCTGATAGACACCTCCCGGCAGATGGTTAGGCTTCTGATCCTGAGCTGGACCAGCAGGTCGGTTATTCTGGTTCTGGTTATGGTTGGCGCCATTATTGTAGGGCGGTCTGTCTTGATAGTTCCCTTGCGGCCTGAAGTTGCGGTAGCCAACATAACCATTCTGATTGTTGTGGAAGTCCTGTTGAACGAAATTGACTTCCTCGGCGGACCAGACTTCTGTCTTACCAAAATTCTGGCATCGGCCTCCATTGTGCGCACAAGCTCCACACCACTCGCAGTCAGCAACATAGACAGAAGCTGCTGGTGGTTTAATGGGTGTAGATGACTTTTTTAGATGCTTCTCTACTTTTTCCTTTATAGTAGCTTCGAGATCGAGCTTGCTTCTTGATACTTCTGATTGTCGCTCCCAGTTCCTTGACTTGGAGGCACAGTTTGCGAAATGAAGAAGAGCAGCTTCAGGTGTGAGTGTAGTGCAATCCCCTTCAGCTAGAGAATTGACCCACTTGGCAGATTCTTCTCGAAGACCTCGAGCAAATATTTCAGCTAACTACCTCTGCTCGAAACCGTGATGAGGACAGTTGTAGAGAAGTTCTTGGAATTGATTCCAAGTATCATATAAGCTTACGCCTTCCTTCTGAGAGAATCTAGCGATGCTGTCCTTGAAGGCTGTTGTTCTGGCAGGAGGGAAGTACTCTTCGATGAAGTCTTGAGCGAGAGTCTCCCAGTCAGGGTAATATCTAGGTGGTTTTCCAGTAAGCCACCTCTTAGCTGCGCCTTTTAGAGAGAACGGGAAAGCTCTCAAGCAAAGAGTGTTCTTGTCGAGATTTCCATTCTTAAAAGTGCTGTAGAGATCAAGGAAATCCGCCAGGTGTGTGCACGGATTGTCTAGTGGCCTGCCTTCAAACTGTAAATCCCTAGAGATCACAGTCAAGAATGGAATCTTGATCTCATAGTCAGGATCTCCTTCAACGCGCGGCACGACAATGGAAGATCGAACGCTAGTCGCGCTCGGCTTGTTGTAGTCTGCTACACTCTTCTGTGCAATTGGTGGTGGTGGTGGTGGTGGTAAATCACCGCCTGGTGGTGGTAACTGATCATCCATGGTAGGAGATGGAGGAGGTGAAAGTGACTCGGTGTATGAAACGGATGAAGATGACGGTGAAGATGAAGATGAGGAACTCTACTTCAGTTCCTCGATCTTGATTGGAGTGACGGTTGGAAGTGGATTGATTCTGCCTCTCCTTGGAATCTGTGATTGTCGAGGTCGAGCAGAACTGCCTGGTCTCTCTATGCTCTTAGCCTTATCGGTTTGAGAGCGAGTCCAAGGGCGGCGATGCATACACCTGTGAACAACCTACAAATAACAAAAACAAACAAAACCAGTGTAAAATTGAAGTGGATGGAAAAATGAAAGATGGAAGGTAGAAGAATAAAATGGCAGTTCTTCTTTCGAACAATCAAAAGAAGTCCCCGGCAACGACGCCAATTTGATGAACCGTCGTTGTGCGGGTTCAATCAAATACTACTAAGCTTAGAAAGCTAGGGTAGATCGTATTCCACGGGTCTTCTAATGATTGATTACTCAAAGAAGCTGACAAGTTATTCAAGTTTAAACACTTCGTGCGTGGTGTGAGTTCCACGACTTCTAATTCTAAGAAATGCACAGAAATTAAAAATGAAAACCGAAAATAGATTGAAAGATTGGTTGATTAAGACAAAGATGACAAACAAACTTAGACTTTGAATCCCCCTTCGTTCACCAGAGCATTGGCAATCAATAGATCAGCGGATTTCGATTCTTGTTCAATCAATTCTAAGACACCACCATAACTCCTTACCCTTAGGTTTAAGACTGGCGAACGTTCGCTCTATCCGATCTAGCTACCAAGATTAATTAGCCGCCCGGGTACGGTCGCCTCTCGCAACGACTTAACTTAACTGGTGTAATTACTAACGATTTATGAGTTACTCTTGCAGTGGATTAACCCTAACTGGTTCCTACGAAAGGCACACTCCAATGATTAGGTTAATTGTTCAATTTGATGTTCTAAAGTAAGGCGAGCGTTCGCTTCTATCCTTAGCTTAACCAGAATCTAATCTAGGTGATCAATCCAGACAAGAAACATGAACAATGAAGAACAAATCAAACATGAAAGAGAAACTGATTGAACTTTGAATCTAATCACCGCCGATCCGTGACCGCTTTAAAGCCCTGGGTCACTTAGGGTTCATCTAGTCTAAGCTCTAAAAGTTTAGCTACTCATGTTTTTTCACAAAAGAATCAAAGACAGAAATAGAGTTCATCATACAGAGGAAGAACAGAAAAGGATCTGATAAACCTAATTAAGACGACTCCGGCAGAACTTCGATCTTCCGGTAAACTGCAATCCTAGCTACGAGACTTCGAGATGGAAGGGATGGCGTCACGATCTCTTCTTGGCTCTTCGAACTCTAAACTCTCCTTCAGAACTCTTGAGAATTCTGAGAATTTCGGTATTAGTTGGTAATTCTGATTCTGAAAAGTAGTCTCTCTTTATTTGGGCTGCCAGTTAAGTATTTATACTTAACCCTAATACCGCCGGTTTTCTTCTAGGATTTTCGCCGAAAATTTGAAGGGATTTTCGCCGAAAATTCCTTTGTAAAGTGGGTTGTCCGCCGGCTGTTTTCTCCTGTGTTTTTCGGACGCCGGGTTCTCGGCGAAAACTTCATGTTTTCGCCGAAAACTTTACTTGGTTGAGCTCAGTCGGATTGTGCTTGGATTTTCGCCGAAAACCTTAGGTATTTTCGGCGAAATCTTCAGTGTAAAGCGGGGCAGGAATTGGTTCAACTCGATTGGCTCCTTGGATCGATTCCGGTGCAATTCCTCGAGGTTCCGATGCCTTAGACACGTCCTTGGCTACTTTATTTGACGGCAAAAACCTGTGCTAACATAGAAACACTAGAAAACCATCAAATAGACCCGAAACGGGCCAAGGTAACACAAATGGCACGAGATAGGGAAATTGATTGAATATTCGCTATCCTACCCTAAAAACCATGTCTTAAGCAAGGAAATGTCGATTAAATGAGGCTGATAATCACGTCAAATCGAGTGTCATCAATCGCCATTCAAGTCTAAGCTTTGTCTGTCAAATCGTAAGTCAACCTTAATTAATCAATCTTTCTCATTTTCATTTTCAATCTCCTCGCTTAATAGATTAGAAGTCGTGGAACTCACACCATGCACAATTTGTTTAAACCTGAATAATTTGCCAATTCCTTTGAGTAAACAATTAAAATAGACCTCTGGAATTTGATCTATCCTACTTGTGTAGGTTAGTAATTTGACCACTGTTTTACATCTTATCAACTTCCACACCCTAACTCACTCACAGGTAGGATCAATTGGTTCAACCAAATAATTCGACCCACCGATTTAAAACTCGAACACCCGATTAACCAGAAAAATGATTTTATTCCGCCATCGGAATAAATTACAATCGTAATTTAATTATTAAAATTCAAATTAAAGTTCTCAAAGTTTTAACCAACGAGGTTTAACCAAGAATTTGGAATTCTAACCGGGAACTCAGAACCGGGATGTTACAACTTCATAGGATTTCATCCCCAAAATCACAAACCTCCATTCCAATCTTAGCGAGATAACATTCAAGCTTCCACAACATTAACATTTCTACATAGCTTCAAAGTCTTGCGTACGTCGTCAGCTCTCCACACCATGCATACTTTTGAAACCACTTCAGAAACTTTCATCCAATTGTGCCAACCCTCCAACTACAAGAACTTTCCTTTAAACTTTGACACCTAGGCAACGGTCGATGTCTCCACTGATAGAACGGTCGTTGCGATCTTCACCAAATAGTCGTTGTCTATGTCCAACACTATTGCCTTCTTTCCTTGAATACTCGCTTGGTAGTTGAAGTTCTAATTAACTACAACCTCTACTTCTACGGTCCATTCACTTCCCCACACCCGACACTCCATTCCAGCGTAACCAGTTCCTCAAAGATGCGAACTTTCATCTCTTCGCATTCTTCGTGACTTTCGAGGACCGAGAACTAAAATATTTTCAGTTGATATTTTTTTTTCAAATCACTTTCTTTCTTAAAATCTGACTTTCATTTCAAAAACCCCAACTCAGTTAAAATCATATGAAAGACCGATGGAATGCTAGTACTTCATTGTTGTTCTGTCATTTCCCTTAGAGGGTAGCTAATCCTCTAAAAGAATAAACAGTCCACCTATGCAGTAGAGACAAACTAGACTTTGATACCTTTGTAACACCCGCCCCGAATCGTCCGGGTCGAACCCATTGGTTAGACTAGGAACTGGTCTTACTAGTGATAAATCAAATCAATGTAACCAATACAAAACTAGTAAAAATAGGATCGATAAAATTATAATCATTAAAAGAAAAGACAAGGCCCCACTTAAATACATTTTAAACAATGACAACCAAAAACCTCTTAAACAATGTTACAACAAATTACATTTGAAAATTTCCCAAACTGTCAACTGAATGAAAATACAGAAAATGACATCCTCATCCTCGGTCACCATCCTTCAGTCTTCTAGCTCAACTCCACTGCCAACAACCAATAACTGTTGCACCAAGCTCGGCAACTACTTCTAACTGAAAAGAGAGACTAGAGGGGATCACTTAACTATGCGCCGAACTACCTAGGGAGCATCCCAGACTCCCACGTTGGAATACAACAACGGGACCCATCCTTTCCATTAGTTCATTTTAACAACCTAATAAGATAGTTCTAAGGGACCAGTCATTTCCCTCTCCTCCATCCGCGCTTCTTTATGAAGCCGCCTTAACCGGCCTAAACACTAACTCTAGGTCGAAGCCCACTTCCTTCTTCCTCTATGAACTCCACACGGCTCAGCCTTCCGTCTTTCTTCTCGCTGGAACAAACCCGGGTTGGGCCTTGAGCCCAAGCTGCTCCCCCTTCTCACTTCGCTGCTGCCAACATCCACGCACCATTACGGTTGGGCCTTGAGCCCAACCTTCCTCTATACTTCTACCCCCCAACTCACTCACAGGTAGGATCAATTGGTTCGACCAATTAATTCGGCACACCGATTTCAAATTTGAACACGCGATTAACCCGAAAAATGATTTATCCCGCAACGAAATAAATTACACTCGCAATTTAATTATTAAAATTCTCAAAATTTTAACGAACGAGGTTTAACCAAGAATTTGGAATTCTAACCTAGAACTCAGAACCGGAATGTTACAATTCTCCACAACTTCATAGGATTTCGTCCCCAAAATCACAAACCTCCATTCAAATCCTAGCGAGATAACATTCAAGCTTCCGCACCATTAACATTATTCAACAACTTCAAAACCTTGCGTACGTCGTCAGCTCTCCACACCATGCATACTTTTGAAACCACTTCAAAAACTTTCATCCAATTGTGCCAACCCTCCAACTATAAGAAGGAACTTTCCTTTAAACTTTGACACCTAGGCAATAGTCGATGTCTCCACCAACAGAACAGTCGTTGCGGTCTTCACCAAATAGTCGTTGTCTATGTCCAACACTATTGCCTTCTTTCCTTGAATACTCGTTTGGTAGTTAACGTCCTAATTAACTACAACCTCTACTTCCACGGTCCATTCACTTTCCCACAACCGATACTCCATTCCGGCTTAACCACTTGCTCAAAGTTGCGACCTTCCATCTCTTGGCTTTCTTCGTGTCTTAGGAGGATCGAGAACTAAAATATTTTTAGTTGATATTTTTTTTTCATATCGCTTTTCTTTCTTGAAATCTGAATTTCATTTCAAAAACCCCAACTTAGTTAAAATCATTTGGCCTTGGAATGCTAGTACTGCATTGATGTTCTGTCGTTTCCCTTAGAGGGTAACTAATCCTTTAAAAGAATGAACAGTCCACCTATGCAACAGATACAAACTAGGCTCTGATACCCTTGTAACACCTGCCCCGAATCGCCCGAGTTGAACCCATTGATTAGACTGGGAACTGGTGCTACTAGTGATAAATCGAACCAAAGTAACCAATATAAAACTAGTAAAAATAGGATCGATAAAATTATAATCATTAAAACAAAAGACGACGGTCCCCGCTTAAATACATTGTAAACCATGACAACCAAAAACCTCTTAAACAACGTTAACAACAAATTATATATGAAAATTCCCCAAATAGTCATCTGAAACAAAAATACACAAAATGACATCCTCGTCCTCGCTCACCATCCTTCAGTCTTCTAGCTCAACTCCACTGCCAACAACCACAACTGCTGCTCCAATTAATAAGATAGTTCTAAGTGACCAGTCATTTCCCTCTACCCCTATTCCCATCATGCATAACCCCAACAACATCATCCAATAATCATAAACAATCCAACATCCACAACATCAACATCATCATAAATGAAACCAACATCAAAACGATCTAGCAGCACATCACATATCAACTCACAACCACAACCAGTACAACAAGCACACACAACAATTCCCATTTCATTTAACTAGGTGAGTTAATTAGGCACCATAAGGAGTTGTTCCCCCGCTACCCCCCGCCGACCATCACATCATTCTGACGCATCCATATAGGATCCTTCTCCAAAGGAGTATTCATTCTGACGCATCCTCAAAAGGATCCTTCCACGAAGGAGAAAATCAACCGACCTTGGCAACCCAACCAAGGGATTCACCCCAGTGAATCGAGCTCAATCACAACCAGTATTTCAGGTGGGGTAACATTGGCACCTTCCGGTTCTATCATTTAATTTCATTTAATACAACCATACCAATAGCCACATCAACAATAAAATTCCAATAAACCAATTCCATGTCACACACTTATTACGGGCAGACTGCTAGCCTTGTCGACCACCCCACCTATAATAGTAAACTAAAAGCGGTGATCATATCGCAAGGAAAAGGGCGACCCTCCTGTTCGTCTTTCTAGGATGATTCTACATTGGCAGAACCATCCTCCTGCACCCAACATTCCACAATTCCAATAATTACAGCCACATAACTTATGCACACTTTGGAAATAAACTCTCATTTCTAGCCACCTAGTCAACCATACATTCACACAAGTCAACCATACATTCAAACGAGTCAACTCAAGCATCACAACAACATCAATTTACCATTCAACACTCCAATTCGTGCATTCCAAAATTTAACTAAGTCTGATTGTAATTCCTCATGCTATAACTACCTATCAACGCTAAGCCCTCACCTTAGCCTAAGTTGTATAGTCTGAATTCTGTCTGAGAATGTCCATCTCATCGTCCTGATTCCACCGTCCTAACAGTCGTCAATCAGAGCTCTAATGAGGGAGTTATGCTCGAATCTCTGAATCACCAACCGAAGCTTCCACACTGAAATGCCAAACAATCCCTTGAGGAAAAATTCCCAAACACACCACTGGTTTAATGAAATCAAAGTTAGGTCACTTAACTTTCAGAAAGAAGTAGAAGGTTGTTGGACTTATGGAAAATGACAGTTCAGCCCTTCTTCTTCTCCGATCCGTCCTTGGCCGCCGACGACCTCCACCGACGTGCCGGCGCCGTCTCCCACTACCTCGGACTAGGGATGGCAATTGGGTTGGTATTTTTGGATGTTTGACCCATTTTAAGTGAAATGGGCCAAGTCAGGTATGGGTATTTTTGTGAGTAGGTCAGACCCAAACCCAATTATTTCTATTGGGTCCATTTTAGACCCATGTAATATTAATTTAAATTTATATTGGATCTTTTCAGACCCACTTAATAATAAACCTAAAATCTAAAATAGTTAACATCAAAATGCAAAATCTCATCAGATTCATTTATCAAAAAAATAATCGAACTTGAATGCTTCTGCGAGTTTGCGATGAGCCGACTGAGAATCTGAGATTGACGAAGACGAAAGAACCACCATTGAAAGGAAGCGGAAGGAGAAGAAGAGCTTCATCTACTCATCGAAGCGTCTTCTTGCCAGAATTTTTCTTCAGGTCCGTTTATCTTTTATTTTAGGGTTTCCGTCAAATTTGGGGAATTTCGATTGATGATATGTTGTGCGAAATGTTGAGATACCCTTCATATTAATAGCTCTGGCTACTGCAGCTCCGCCTATAATGTATTCTAGGAGGATGTTTCTGCGATGAAGGCTATGAAATCTCCTAGCTCCACTCTCAAAAACTGTGGCGAAGTGGTAGAGCAGAAGACACCATTGACATGGGCGCCTATTCTTCACCGGTCCGGTGGTCACTTGCAGTAATTCCATCGCTGGAACCCACCAATACCGTAAACTCCTCTTCAAGAGTTTCCTGCTGCTCTTCTTCTCGTCTCTCTTCTTCACCTGACACCAAAACAATCACCTCATCTTCAATTCACAGCTCCGGCATCATTGCTTGCCTTCGATCCTCTAGGTCGCTCAATTTCCCTAGCTTCACGCTTTGCTGCTTGTGAGTCTCTTTGCTAATCGTTTTCAGATTTCATTGTTGTCTCAGCGCGGAGATCCATCCACCAAACTGGGTTTTTGTTAATAGTTCTAGATTCTCGAGGAAGGGATGGCTGAGTTTTTTCACTAGTTTGCTTACAATCAGTCTTATGAATGTTTAATTTTTCTACATCACCAGATAGAAATAGAACTAGTTAGTATCCCCTATAACTGTGGTAGCTTGTTAAATGGAGGAGCACCTTGTTGGAGATATTGGATAGATAAGTTGGCTCTGAAAGTCTCATATTGAAGTCATTGTTTCTTTTTTCTACCTAGCTAGTTGTGTAATACTCCCAAGTTTGTAATCTTGTATCATCTGTAAAAAACATAAAATTGTATCTGATCATCATTGTGTGCATCTGATCAAACCACCTTCGAATTCAGTTGTTTTAAGCATTTCTGCATTTTTTGAACCATGTCTTGACTATGCTGTTTTAATGAAATTAAAAGAAAAAAAAGGTAGATGAACATCTTGGTATGAATTCTAACGAGAATAGAGAAGATGGTGAACCTTTTGATTTTGAACTACTTAGTGCTGTTGACGAGTTAATAACTAGAAAGGGAAAGAGGGTTTTAACTAGAAAGGTAAAGATGTGCTTTATATAGTTATTTATGTCTGCATGATCTTCTTGTAATTGATATGCTTGTTCTCTTTTTTTTCCATGCAGGATTAGAATTTAATAGAGAACAGACATTCAAAGTCGAGGATCCCAACATTGATTTGTGAAAGGGTTAGTAAGATTATTGCTTCTAAAAAATTATGTATGCACTTGTTAAGATTATCCCTAATCCCCATCCATTCCTTTCTGATTCTCCAATGGCAGTAGCACATCATTGGACCCCTTTTCTCGAACGACAGTATCAACCATGGAGTCTAAGGTAAGGGATTCTTAACTCCAACTCTCGATTATGGACTTATGTTTCTTTCTGATTTTTTATTGTTAATTTAATAGAACACTTGCGAGGTGATTTTTATGTGTGAATAACCATTTTCATGTATGGTAATATAGTTTAGTCCTGTTTCTGTTTGATTTCTTGGGCTAGTGCTCTTTTCATGCGTATCTGCTTCATCTGGTCATGTTCTATATGATATCATTCTCCAATTTTAAGCTCCTAGAGTCCAATAGTTGATCATACACATCAATGGCCTGTGAATGTTCATATCTGAGAATGCAACACATACTTCCCCATCTTCCCATGCCTTGCATATCCATAGCAGAATGCAACCCATACTTCCCCATCTTCCCATGCCTTGCATATCCATAGCAGAATGCAACCCATACTTCCCCATCTTCCCATGCCTTGCATATCCATAGCAGAATGCAACCCATACTTCCCCATCTTCCATCCGATGCACTACTCCTATACTGTTATGATTAACCTCTCCCCACTGGTGACTAGGCGTTCCTGTTTAAGATCATTCATTCTATTGTGTTTTGTTCACTTGTCAAGATATTGTCTTTTGTATTTACTAATTAATTGTACTGTGTTTTCTTATCAGTTGCTGAGATGGGTTTGCTATTGGGAGAATGGACTTGTTGAGTAGATTTTTGGCTGATTATCCATACCTTAACTGGAACATGGTAGCATACTGTTGTTACTTAGAGCTTTATGTTGGATTGATTTTGGATTTGTGGTACATACCGTTTTTACTAATTTTGATGTTCACAAGAAGATTTTGATTAAGATTGACAGCTTTGTGGATTGGATTAGTTATCTTGGTTTATGAGTTTAGAGTAATAAGAATTACAACTTGAAGTATGGACCCAAAGAGGCCCAAATGGGTCTGTCCAAAATATTAAGTCCAAATGTTCTTAACCCATACCCAAACTTGATCCAAAATGATATAGATTTCATTTGGGTCTATTTTGGGTTGACCCAAAAACCCACTGGGTCAAAAAATTTGGGTAAAATAATCCATTGGGTTGGCCCATTGCCATCCCTACCTCGGACTCCACCATCGCCGCCACTTTCTCTTTCCACTTTGTCGGCCTCTCTCTCTCTTGATCTCTGTGACTGAACTCAAGAAGCCCCTCTCCTCCTTTGATGTCCAAGCCTCCATTGTTGTTTGTCTCGCCTCCATTTTCTCTCACCCTCGGTCTCTGTGATTTTTCTCCTAAAAAAATGGGAGCTGAATTCATTTTCTCTCTCTCTACGTAGCCAACCCCCAAAAACCCCTAAGGCTCTTCCACGACCCACTTCCCCTCTTCTTCTTTGCCAAACCCAAGCCCAACGTTAATTGTTCTAATGAATCAAACCAGAATAGGCCCAAGGCCAAAGTTCTCTTGTCATTTCCCTCTTCTCCAGCCGCACTTCTTTATGAAGCTGCCTTAACCGGCCTAAACACTAACTTCGGGCCGAAGCCCACTTTCCCCATCCTCTCTTAACTCCACACGACTTAACCCTCCTTCTTTCTGGAACAAACCCAGGTCGGGCCTTGAGCCCAACCTGCTCCCTCTTCTTACTTCGTTGCTGCCAACATCCACGCACCATTACGGTTAGGGCTTGAGCCCAACCTCCCTCTTTACTTCCACCCCCAACTCACTCACAGGTCAGATTAATTGGTTCAACCAATTAATTTGGCCTACCAATTTAAAATTCGAACCCCCGATTAACCCAAAAAATGATTTATTCCTCCAATGGAATAAATTACTCTAGCAATTTAATTATTAAAATTCTCAAAGTTTTAACCAACGAGGTTTAACCAAGAATTTTGAATTCTAACCGGGAACTTAGAGCCGGGATGTTACAGTCTCGTGCTGATCAAACACGTCTCGGAGTCCGACCTCATCCCACTAGTCCCTAAAACGGTTCATCCACTGGCAAGGGTGGGAATGAGTTAGGACTGAGGTAGTCTTAGGGGTGAACCTTGGGATGGAGAGAATCCACGTGTCAGTGTCAGCGGGAATGGTCTCTCCATTCATGAGATTAAGGTGGGCCACCTTCATAAGGATCTCTCTTGCATCACACATGTTTGCCCACGCCCAGGATGCACGAGGACCCTTCTTAGCATGGAGAAAGGTAGACCGCGGGAATTCAAGCCTTTCAGTAAATTTTCCCAAAGCTTATCTGGTTCATTTAGCAGTCTCCACCCTTGTTTAGCGATTAGGGCCACGTTGAAGTGCCTAAAATCTTTAAAACCCAAACCGCGCCTCTAGATTTGGGTTGACATAACTCGTCCTCAACTCTTCAATGGATAGATTTTGAGGATGGTGTTCCACCCTAAAAGAATTCTCTTAAGATAGAATTTATTTTATTTATGACATCTTTGGGGAGGGGAAAACAGGACATAATATACGTGGGGATAGCCTGGATTACCGCTTTAATTATAATCTCTTTGCCAGAATGCGAAGCTTGTGGATTTTCCATGATTGGCAAAGATTCTCCATCCTAGTGAGGAGGAAAGAAATCATATCCTTTTTTGACCATCCCCACTCCGACAACACTCCAAGGTACTTCCTAAAGTTAGGGTCTCACGGGAACCCGAGTCTATCTCTAATGATTTCTTGGAGGGAGGTGTTCTTACTTAAAGTAACTGTAGACTTGTGGATGTTAATTTCTTGTCCCATAAGAATCCCATAATTGGCCATGGTCTTCATGATCACATCTGCTTTCATAACTGAGTCGTCCCCCCCCCCCCCCCCCCGAACAGAATGGTGTCATCCACGAAAAGGATACGTGTAAACGTTGGGCATCTCTGATTAAGCTTTAAACCTTTCAACTTACCATCATTAACTCATTTCTGGATGACAAAGGTGAGGCAGTTTGTTAAGAGGATGAAAAGGTAAGGGAAATAGGGTCTTCCTATCTGATTCCTCTTATCGGAGAAAATTGATCAGTTGGGTGACGAGCGGTAAAACAGTGATCAAATAACTACCGAGCTAAATAGCAAGATAGATCGTATTCCAAGGGTTTCTTCTAACTGACTACTCAAATGAGTTGGCAAATTACTCAGGTTTAAACAAGTTCGCGTGGTGTGAGTTCCACGACTTCTAAGCTATAAAGCAGGAAATAAGAAATGACAACGATCCTGACTATGAGATCAAGATCCCCTTCCTGGGACTAATCTCTAGGGACGTTGATGCAGCGGTTTTAGCGGTATCAAATAACTACCAAGCTGGAAAGCTAGGGTAGATCGTATTCCACAGGGTTTCTTCTAATTGACTACTCAAAGAAGCTGGCAATTTATCCAAGTTTAAGCACGTTGTGCGTGGTGTGAGTTCCACGACTTCTAGACTAAGATACAGGAAAATTAAAATGAAATTAAAAGACAGAATGATTGGATGGTTCAGACAGACGACAAACAAGCTTAGATTTCGAATCCCCCTTAGATCACCAAGGCAACAGCAATCAACAGATCAGCGGATTTCAATTCTCGTTCAATCAATTTCTATACACCACCATAACTCCTGACCCTTAGGTTTAACACTGGCGAACGTTCGCTCTATCCGATCTAACTACCAAGATTAATTAGTCGCCCGGGTACGGTCGCCTCTCGCAACGACTTAACTTAACTAGTGCAATTACTAATGATTTATGAGTTACTCTTGCAGTGGATTAACCCTAATCGGTTCCTACGAAAGGCACACTCCAATTATAGGGTTAACTGGTTGAATTGATGTTCTAAAGTGAGGCGAGCGTTCGCTTCTATCCTCAGCTTAACACGAATCTAAGCTAGGTGATCAGGAAAGACAAGTTTTAATGTTTAAAGCAGAGAAGCTGTCTGGCGACAAACCCTAATTCAACACAAACCTAATCTAGGCGATCAATCAGAAAAGAAACATAAACAATCAAGAACAAAACAACCATGCAAAGAGAAACTGATTGAACTTTGAATCTAATCACCGCCGATCCGTGACCGCTTTAAAGCCCTGGGTCACTTAGGGTTCATCTAATCTAAGCTTTACAAGTTTAGCTACTCATATCTGACAAACAAGAATCAAAGACGACAGAAGGATTCATCTTAAACAAAGAAAGAACAGAAAAGGATCTGAAAAACCTAATCTCGGATGATTCGTGAAACTTCGATCTTGAGAATCTTCAATTCCTAGCTCCGAGCGTCTTCCGGGATGGATTGACGGCGTCACGATCTCTCCGATAGATCCGGAATACTCTCTCAACTCTCCTCAAGTCGTGGCTGATCTCTCTAAGTTGTATGTTCACAAATCTGGCTTCGAAAAGTCTATTAATAACCCCGAAAACCCTTTCCTTGTTGGAAAAGTTGAGAATTTCCCGTCTGGGGAGCTTACACGGCGTGTAAGCTCACAGTGTTGATGACACTGGATTTGACGTGATTATCAGCCTCATTTAAGCGACATTTCCTTACTTGAAACGTGGTTTTAGGGGTAAAATAGCAAATATTCACTCAACTACCCTATTTCCTACCGATTTGGTTACTTTGGCCCTTTTTGGGTCAATTTGATGGTTTTCTAGTGTTTTTGTGATAGCACAGATTTTTGCCATCATTTACGTAGCCATGGACGTATTCAAGACCTCAAGGAGTGAACCAGAATCGAACCAGAAATCAAACCGGATTCAGAACCGAAGATCCAACTGCCCAGCACAATATTTTCGCTGAAAATACTACACAGTTTTCGGCGAAAATACCTTCAGAAAACCCACAGACGGAATGAGCTGAATTGCACTGAAGTCTCGGCGAAAATACTATAATGTTTTCGCCGAAAAGTTATGAAGAAATCAGCCGACGGAAGCAGCAATTTACAAAGGAATTTTCGGCGAAAATAATAGAACAAATCTGGCGACTTAGGGTTTAAGTATAAATACTTAAACCGGCGGCCCAAGAAAGAATTAATTATTCATATTTTCACAAATCAGACTTTTGAGAGTCAGCCGCTCTAGGGTCGATAGATAGAGTTTAGATAGTTCGAAGATCCGTGGAGAGATCGTGACGCCATCCTTCACCTCGGAGAACTCGGAGCTTAAAGTTGAAGATCCAGGAGATTGAAGCTTCACCGGAGTCGTCAAATTAGGTTTTACAGTTCTTCTCTTTTCTTCCTACCTGAGATGTATTCCTTGTTTGATTTCGATTCTCTTATTTCTAATATGAGTAACTGAACTTGTAGAGCTTAGATTAGATGAACCCTAAGTGACCCAGGGCTTTAAAGCGGTCACGGATCGGCGGTGATTAGATTCGAAATACAATCAGTTCTTTTTCATGTTTGATTTGTTCTTCCTTGTTCATGTTTATTGTCTGGTTTGATCACCTAGATTTGATTCTTGTCAAGCTAAGGATAGAAGCGAACGCTCGCCTTACTTTAGAACATCGAGTTGAACAATTAACCTTATAATTGGAGCGTGCCTTTCGTAGGAACCGGTTAGGGTTAATTCACTGCAAGAGTAACTCATTAATCATTAGTAATTGCACCAGTTAATTAAGTCGTTGCGAGAGGCGACCGTACCCGGGCGGCTAGTTAATCTTGGTAGTTAGAACGGATAGAGCGAACGTTCGCCGGTCTTAAACCTAAGGGTAAGGAGTTATGGTGGTGTATAGAAACCGATTGAATTAGAATTGAAAACCGCTGGTATTGTGATTGCCGTTGCCTTGGTGATCTAAGGGGGATTCAAAATCTAAGTTCGTCTATCTTCCTGTTAGTCAACCTTTTTACTTTTTCTGTCTTTTATTTTTCCTTTGTTTATTAGATTAGAAGTCGTGGAACTCACACCACGCACTAAGTGCTTAAACCTGAATAAATTGCCAGCTTCTTTGAGTAGTCAAGAAGAAGAGACCTCGAGTAGAATACGATCTAGTCTACCTTGGTAGATTAGTTATTTGATACCGCTAATACTGCAGCTATCAAGTGTATTTAGCTTACACGGTGTGTAAGCTCCAAAACGCAGCGTTTTGAGCTGGGCAGACTTCCAACTTGTTTCGATCATTCCCGCTCCGTTTGAACTCCGATTTGGTCTCCGTTTGAAGCGTTGGACTCGTGAGAGAGTCCTCTATAATGTGGTAACCTGGGGCTCAACATAAAATCTCACAAAAATGGTGAAAATAGCCGAGAAATAGACAATGTACGCACTAGGAGCCGATAATCACAAAGTTATGAGAAATGCACCAAATACTCATCAAAATGGCATCAAAGGGTATGAAATGTTGCTTAAATAGGGTTAATAATCACGTCAAATCGAGTGTCATCAAAATACCCCACACTTAAGCTTTTGCTTGTCCTCAAGCAAACTGAATTAGAACGCACTCAGATTCACAAATGACACGATTGATCAAGTTAAGGTTCAAGCAATCACAATGAATTACTAAACTGCTACTTCTAGAACAAGTGACCTAACATGCTTACACGTCAACCAAACAACCTGGTCTCACTAATTATCTGCACACAACAAGTAGCAAACACAAATCATACACGACTCTGACCTAACCGACCAGACTTCTCACACAGGTAATATTTGGTACATGGGAACTCTCGCACTCTGTGTTTAGGGACGTGTTTATGCTCTCAATCATTTTCTGTCACTGAATTCTATCATAGGTTTGCACTTCGACCACATCTCCACCACTGTGACAACACGAGTAACTAGTCAAGAAGGACTTCCCTGCTAGGACTGTAACGAATTCTACACTACAAGGGTTTATAATGAGATGGATGATGGGAATGTATGATGATGGCTTTGGTGCTGTGTAGCTTTCGACTAACTTCCCTCGAATCTAGCCTATGGCTTCCTACCGTCTAACCAAACACGGGTGGAATAGTGTACGCTCGTCCTATGATACCCTCAAGCAACCTAGCACTTTATTTTGCATATTTTCTTTTTCTTTTCTTTACATTTTCTTTTGACTTCGTTCTTCCATATCTAGGGAGAAGAACATTATTGAACTATACTATAGACTTTCAAACTTTGAACTTTTTCTGTTATTTCGAATTTTTCTCTTTTCTTCTTCTTTTTTTTCTTTTCTATTTTTTTTCTTTTGTGCCGATTCTTTCTTTTAGTTGCTAGAGGGGTTTACACGTTTGGACATAATAGCTAAGACCACCTGTTTAATGGCTATAGGCAAGTTACCACAAACCGACTTCCGGTAGGCTAATCTAGAACTACAACCACAGGGGATCAACGGGGAATGAAAGAATGGGGAATGGCTGTAATGTATATCGAACCGAAAGAAAGGCCAAGCTCAAGGGTTTAAACCTAGAGGATTTAACGTTAGGCAGGCTATCTGGCTTAGTAGCTGAATCTAGGTGCCCCTATCATTCTAGAACTCGTGTCATCGTGTGGTCTCGAGTAGGTCTCATGCAAATTCTAACTCATTCAAGCAAATAGAAAACCACTCAAAAAAGAATTAAAATTGCAAGTTATGTGCAATGGATCAAAAGCTCACGTTTGGTTTGCTAGTCGGATTCAGTCATTATTATGCAATCAAGGCGAAAAACTACAAGAGTGATAATCTTTTCTGTTCTAACCAGGAAATCTAGCATCAATGCAAGCAGGTTGATTACAGGTTCTAGGTTAAACAATCTAAGCATCATTATGAAAAATTGAAAACTAACTTAACATCACGCGTCAAGAAATGAGCAATTCTATGCTAGAGAAATCTCACAAATAAGATGAATAGTATCCCTCAGAAATATAATCCCCACCCCACACTTAAATCGGACATTGTCCACAATGGACCAAACAAAAAGAAGAAAAGTGTATAGGGGTACCGCAATACGAGCATGAGGGCGCTGGAGATGGCGCTGGCGAGACACCGGGGGTATAGACGTGCATAGAACCATAGAGAATTCTGAGTTAATAGCCTGATAACATAATAAGAGAGGATCCATCACACGATTAGAACAGTTGGAGTACAAAAGACTCGACCGACCACAAAGGTTCAACAAAGACCCAAAACAACATAAACCGACACGAACAAAAACAAAAAGTACAGAGTCTGGATGATAAGAAAAATAAAGAAAAATCCTGAAATCACTGGGGCGGAGGGTGCTGGCGATCATCTGGAGCCTGGAACTATCGAAAGAACTGAAGCTGTGACTGGTACATCTGCTGCTGCAACTCCTGGAGGCTGGTGAAACGCTCGTCGGACTCCTGTTGCCGCTTCTGAGTAGCCTCCCAACGCGCGTCGGAATCTGCTCTCATCTCCCTAAGCTCGCGCTCCAGTCCACTGAAGTCGTATGCTGGGGCCGCTTCCGGCTCTGGCTCCGGTGCTGGTGTCGATCTTCCACGTTTCTCAATGAAAGGATTGCAGTGGGAAGCTGAAGATGTTGCTGGAGGTGTTATCCGGCGGGGAAGCCACCTGGAGGGTGTCGCGCCACGCGGTTCCTTTCTGTTTCTTCGCCGGAGGTGGGGCGGAGGAAGAGGAAGCTACTCCTTTGCCTTTGGATTTTCCCATCCTGAAAATAAATAACAACAAATAATGCCAAGTTTAGTGGTCTAACAATTTAACATAATCCTATGAATCAACTCGAGCAAAGAGAGGATTATTGAACAATGACAACCACACAACCATCAAAGGAGCTAAGTTCAAAGATTGCAAGTGAATATGTCAACAAGTGAAGGCACAATCACCTAGGCACATTTTTAGCTCTTAAACACACTTAGCAAGATCAACATTTAGGCATTTAACGAACTTGGCAAAGATCATCATGGAAGCAAATAGCCAATTGCAGTTCAAACTTAAGTCACAATCAAATTATAAGCAAGTCCAAATCAGCCATATAAGTCGCACAAGCCAAGATCACAACTCATGAAATCAGTATGCAAAAAGTGTACCTTAATCCGTCATACAAGCTAATTAGGGTAGAGATATTCGAGAACAAGCATGCATACATGTTTATAATCATCACAAGATCAATCACAAAGCAAAAATTCATCCAATTTCGTCCATATGCAAAAATCCCCAATTTCGATAAAAATCGGTATGGAAAGTCTATGAAATTTCACAATTGGATAGGCAAACGAAGTCGAAATGAACCCCGATTCATACTACAAGCTCATTATATCACCATTTTCATGAATATCAAGTCAATTTTACAAAACCCCAAAATTGAAAAATTAGGGTTCTTGAGCTCAAGAACTCAAATCCGATTCAGCTCCTGCAAGTTCAATTTTCATGGCAAATAAACATAATAGAAGCATTCTAAGAGGTAGAGAGTGATGTTGTGTACCTGATATTAGACTCAACTCACTAAATCGAACCAAAAAATGAGGGGGAAGGCTGGTTGGTTCGAATTTCAACTCGAGCTGCTGTCGTCGAGTCCACTGCTGCGGCTCCTGGGTTTCGTCGAGGGAAGCTGCTGCTGCGTTCAAGGTTGGCGACGACGTCCGACGAGGGGGGCGGCGTTCCGACGGTGGCGCTCGGTGAGGGGGGAGGAGACGAAGGCAGCGGTGGTGTGCATGGCTGCTGCGACTGTTGCTATCGGCTGCTGCGCCGGCTGACGCGGCAGATGGGAGGAGGCGAACGACGAGCGGTGGGTGGCGGTGGCGACGTCCGACGCCGCCGGTCCAAGCTCCACCGGTGGTAGTAGGTTTGTGTGGTGGTTGGGTGTTTGGAGGTGTTAGGTAAGAGGAGGAGTTGAGAGGATTTGGGAGAGAGAAACGAAGAGAGAGAGTGTGAAATCCGAAAATGAGAAGGGGGAAAGGGGACTTACCTCTGATTTTTCGAGCTTACACGACGTGTAAGCTCCTTAGTGCAATAGCTTACACGACGTGTAAGCTCTTACACGGGTCTTTACACAGCTGTGTAAACCCACTGTGTTTTTTAGCTCTCCTTGGGTTCTCTATTCCGAATTTTGGCCAATTTCTTGCAAATTGGTCACTCCTCTTCCTGCAAACAATAAATTCAACCCAAATAACACCCAATATATATTTTTCCAACTATTTTCTATCATCCGGACTCAACCGACTCGACACAAAATTCTCAAAATGACTCAAAATAAATAAAAACTGACTCGATAAATTTAAAATGACTCCAGCCGTGGGTTGCCTCCCACGAAGCGCTCTTGCTTAACGTCCTTGAGCCGGACGATACCTGGATGGCGATCAAGAGACATCCCAACTCAGGATTTCTTTTAGGCCCGAGTCGGAGTTCATGAAATATGGCCTTGGGGATCCTCCGGCAAGTGTGAACTTCTTCCCATTTGCGTGAATTATCTTGGTTCGTTCTGGTGGCTCGGTAGACGGGGGCTGAGCAATCGGCTTCCAAACCGCCTTCGTCTTCTCTTTATTCTCCTCCTTTATCTCGCCAGGATCTTTAACGTTTGGTGATTCATGAGGGGACGCCGTCAGATCCTCCTTCTTTCTCGGCCTTTGTGCCGGCAGCTCATTCTTCACATTAGGGACCTGTCCAACACCTGACAAGACAATTTCTGCAGAAACTCTAGATTTTTCATTAGAACTAGAGTTGACCGAAGCCAACTCCACAGCTTCAATAGATAAGCAATGCATCTCTTCTTTGACTGGGACTTGCATACCGTCCTTGAGGCGGAATGTCATGGTGTTCTTGCCGACCCTTAATGTCAACGAGCCATTCGGGACATTAATGTTAATGCCGGTTGTTGCCATAAATGATCGGCCTAGGAGAAGAGTGGCATCTTCCCCTCGGGTATCCATAATAATAAAATCAGCCAGAATAGTAAAGGGACCACAATTGACAACCACATCTTCTATCAATCCCCTAAGTAATTTCACAGATCTATCGGCAAACACTAAATGCATGCTAATCGGTTTCAATTCTCCTAGGTTCAATTTCTCATACAAGCAGGTAGGCATGACATTAATGGAAGAACCTAGATCAATTAAACTACGATCAATTTTCACATTATTAATAGTGCAAGGCAAAGTGAAAGCACCGGGATCTCGACACTTAGCTGGGGGTGGTATGGGTGTCACATGGCCCTGGATAGCAGAGCATTCTTCCTCAAGGGGGACCGGAGACAACTCTTTCTTCTTCTTGTTCTTCGCAGGATCCCTTGCGATTTTGTCAGCCTCCGGTATCACTTGGATATCATCAGTAACTGGTGTATTCATATTCGTGTTCTTCAAGTATCCATGCCACTTTCTGTACCGGGTATCATGATCTTTCTCCTTTGATTGTGCGGCCTTAGGAAACGGAATCCGAGGCTGATATGGAGGGAGAGGTGGCGCAGGTGCTGTCTTTGTCAGGGAAGGTGGGGCAGTCACCTCCTCTTCTTCTTCTCTATTCTCCTCCTCGATCTTTGGCTTGTCAATGGTTATAGCTTCGGGGATTATGGCTGGTTCAGGAGCTACAGTATCAGCTGATTGCTTGTCGCTTCTTGTGGAGACGGCCTTGACGTGCTCCCTCCTAATGGTAGAGTCGACTTGAACCGAGAATTGATTAAGGAGGGGGCTACTAGTTATCAAGCTGACCATGTTATTTATCATGCTCTCCATTCGTTGACCTCGAGCTTCATGTTCTTGATTTATGGCGGCTTGAAGCTTGACTTTTTCTTCATATTTATCGAGCCTTTCCATGATCAGGTCGAGCGTCTTGGCTACCTCGATATCCCTTGTGTTCCTTGATGTAGATCTCTGAGGTTGATTTTGATAACTATTGCCCAAGTACTGATTCTGACTCTGGTTGTATCTGAGGTTGTAAGGAGGACGCTCTTGGAAGCTTCCTTGTTGTTGAGGAGGTTGTCTGAACTGACGATAGTCGGGGTGGCCCTGTTGACTGTTGGTGAAGCCTTCATCAATAAAGTTCACTTCCTCTGAAGACCAGTTACCGAAAATCTTCTTCATTTCTTTCTGCACTTCAATCTTGATCTGATCTTCACGGCTTGGTCGGCTCTAAGCTGCTCCAAACTGTCTGTCCCAGCTTCTCGACTTAGATGCGCATTTTGCAAAGTGAAGAAGAGCAGCTTCCGGTGCAAGTGCGGTGTAATCTCCATCAGCTAAGGAGTTAAACCATTCAGATGACTCTTCGTTCATACCCCAAACAAATATCTCTGCTAGCTGCCTCTGAGTGAAGCCATGATGAGGGCAGCTGTGGAGGAGTTCTTGGAATTCGTTCCAAGCATCATGTAAACTTACTCCCTCTCTCTGTCTGAACCTTGAGATGTTTTTCTTATAAGCAGTTGTTCTAGAAGGAGGGAAATATTCCTCTGCGAATTCCTGAGCAAGAGTCTCCCAGTCAGTGTAGTAACCGGGTGGTTTACCAGTGAGCGACCTCTTAGCTGCACCTTTTAGAGAGAACGGGAAAGCTCTCAAGCAAAGAGTGTTCTTGTCGAGATTCCCATTCTTGAAATTGTTGCAGAGATCAAGGAAATCTGCCAGATGCGTGCACGGATTGTCTAATGGCCTGCCTTCAAATTGTAAATCCCTAGAGATCATTTCCAGGAAGGGGATCTTGATCTCATAGTCAGGACTGTCTTCATCGCGCGGCACAAAGATGGAAGATCGATTGCTAGCAGCACTTGGTTTATTGTAATCCGCAAGACTCTTTTGAACAGCCATTGCGGTAGGGGGAGGTGGATCGGAAGTGATTTGATTCTGTACCTGCTATGATCTGCACGGGACAAAAACAAGCACAACCGGTGTAAAATCGAAGTGTGACGGGAAATGAAAGATGGAAAGTAGAAGAAGAAAATGCCAACTCTTCTTTCAAACAATATAGAAGAGTCCCCGACAACGGCGCCAATTTGATGTTGCGGTTTTAGCGGTATCAAATAACTACCAAGCTGGAAAGCTAGGGTAGATCATATTCCACAGGGTTTCTTCTAATTGACTACTCAAAGAAGCTGGCAATTTATCCAAGTTTAAGCACGTTGTGCGTGGTGTGAGTTCCACGACTTCTAGACTAAGATACAGGAAAATTAAAATGAAATTAAAAGACAGAATAATTGGATGGTTCAGACAGACGACAGACAAGCTTAGATTTCGAATCCCCTTAGATCACCAAGGCAACAGCAATCAACAGATCAGCAGATTTCAATTCTCGTTCAATCAATTTCTATACACCACCATAACTCCTGACCCTTAGGTTTAAGACTGGCGAACGTTCGCTCTATCCGATCTAACTACCAAGATTAATTAGTCGCCCGGGTACGGTCGCCTCTCGCAATGACTTAACTTAACTGGTGCAATTACTAATGATTTATGAGTTACTCTTGCAGTGGATTAACCCTAATCGGTTCCTACGAAAGGCACACTCCAATTATAGGGTTAACTGGTTGAATTGATGTTCTAAAGTGAGGCGAGCGTTTGCTTCTATCCTCAGCTTAACACGAATCTAAGCTAGGTGATCAGGAAAGACAAGTTTTAATGTTTAAAGCAGAGAAGTTGTCTGGCGACAAACCCTAATTCAACACAAACCTAATCTAGGCGATCAATCAGAAAAGAAACATAAACAATCAAGAACAAAACAACCATGCAAAGAGAAACTGATTGAACTTTGAATCTAATTGATGAGAACCGTCGTTGTGATGAGCTAGTTCTATCAAATAACTATCAAGCTGAAGAGCTGGGATAGATCGTATTCCACGGGCCTTCAATTGATTGGCTACTTCAGAACTAACAAATTACTCAAGGAAAACACGTTGTGCGTGGTGTGAGTTCCACGACTTCTAATTCTAAGGAATGCAGGAAAATTAAAACAAATTAAGCTAAAGCAGATTGAGAATTAGGGTTTGGAAACAAGAATGACAGACGAACTTAGACTTTGAATCCCCCTTCGTTCCCCAGAGCATTGGCAATCAACAGATCAGCGGATTTCGATTCTTATTCAATCAATTACTAAAACACCACCATAACCCCTTACCCTTAGGTTTAAGACCGGCGAACGTTCGCTCTATCCGTTCTAACTACCAAGATTAACTAGCCGCCCGGGTACGGTCGCCTCTCGCAACGACTTAGCTAACTGGCGTAATTACTAGTGATTAATGAGTTACTCTTGCAGTGGATTAACCCTAACCAGTTCCTACGAAAGGCACACTCCAATTATAAGGTTAATTGTTCAATTCGATGTTCTAAAGTAAGGCGAGCGTTCGCTTCTATCCTTAGCTTAACAAGAATCTAATCAAGGTGATCAATCCAGACAAGAAACATGAACAATGAAGAACGAATCAAACATGAAAAAGAACTGATTGAATTTCGAATCTAATCACCGCTGATCCGTGACCGCTTTAAAGCCCTGGGTCACTTAGGGTTCATCTAGTCTAAGCTCTGACGAGTTTAGCTACTCATGATCATTTCAAAAGAAACAAAGGCAAAGAAAGAGTTCATCATTCAAAGGAAGAACAGAAAAGGATCTGAAAAACCTAATTCGGACGACTCTGACAGACTCCGATCTTCGGTAAGTTACACTCCTAGCTCCGGTTCTCCGAGATGGAAGGGATGGCGTCACGATCTCTATCCGGCTCTTCGAACTCCAACTCTTCGCTCCAGAACTTCAGAAAAAAACTGATCTCGAAAAGTTGTCTTTTTCGAATTATGAATTGTATCTTCTATATTGGCCGCCGGGTTGAGTATAAATACTTAACCCTAGTTGGGCCGGGCTGAGATGGTATTTTCGCCAAAACCATAGGGGTAGTTTCGGCGAAAACTCTTGTGTGAATGGACGTCCGCCGACTGATCCTTCTGTTCATCCTTTTCGGTCCGAAAACTCAATGTTTTCGGCGAAAACTTTCTTCACTTGACATCAGCCGGTTTGCACTAATATTTTAGTCGAAAACATATACTTAGTTTCGGCGAAATCTCTTTTGTCTTGGCACCAGTCTGAATGCACTAATATTTTCGCCGAAATCCATAGGACATTTTCGGCGAAAGTGTCTTTGTAATCGGGCAGGATTTTGGTTGGACTTTGATTGGTTCCTTTGATCGATTCCGGTTCAGTTCCTCGATGTTCCTATGCCTTAGACATGTCCATGGCTACTTTATTTGACGGCAAAAACCTGTGCTTACGCAAAAACACTAGAAAACCATCAAATAGACCCGAAAAGGGCCAAGGTAACACAAATGGCACGAGATAGGGCAATTGATTGAATATTCGTCATTCTACCCTAAAAACCATGTCTTAAGCAAAGAAATGTCGCTTAAATGAGGCTGATAATCACGTCAAATCGAGTGTCATCAAATACCCCACACTTAAGCTTTTGCTTGTCCTCAAGCAAACTAAATAGAAACGCTCATGTTCATAAATGATAAGATAGATTAAATTAGAGCTCAATCAAACACAATGAATTATTAGACAGATCGATCCTAGAACAAGAAACCTAACATGCATACAGATCAGCCAAATTACCTGGTCTCACTAATAAACTGCACACGACAAGTAATTAGCAACCAATTATGCACGAATTTGATCTGACCGACCAGACTCCTCACAGAGGAGATATAGTACAATGGGAACTCTCACTCTCTGTGTTTAAGGACGTGTTTCTGCTCTCGATCATTTTCTGTTACCGAATTCTGTCATAGGTTTGTATTTCGACCACATCTCCACCACTGTGACAACACGAGTATCTAGTCAAGAAGGACTTCCCTGCTAGGACCGTAATGAAATCTACACTACTCAGGTTTATAATGAGATGGATGATGGGAATGAATGATGATGGCTTGGTGCGGTGTAGCTTTCGACTAACTTCCCTCGAATCTAATCTATGGCTTCCTACCGTCTAACCAAACACTGGTGGAATGATGAACGCTCGTCCTATGATACCCTCAAGCAACCTAGCACTTATTCTTTTTCTTTTGCATACATTTTTCTTTTCAACTTTTCTTACGACTTCGTTCTTCCATTTGTAGGGAGAAGAACGTTTTATTTGAACTAAACTTTGAACTTTTTCTGATTTTTCATCTTTTCTCTTTTTTCGAAAATTTTCTTTTTTTTTCATTCTTTTCTTTTGTACATTTTTTTCTTTTGTGCCGATTTCTTTTAGTTGCTAGAGGGGTTTACACGTCTGGACATAATAGTTAAGACCACCTGTTTAATGGCTATAGGCAGGTTACCACAAACCGACTTCCGGTAGGTCAATCTAGAACTACAACCACAGGGGATCAACGGGGAATGAAAGAAATGGGAAATGGTTGTAATGTATTATCGAACCGAAAGAACAGGCCAAGCTCAAGGGTCTAAACCTAGTGGATTTTATCGTTAAGGTAGGCTATCTAGCTTAGTAGCTGAATCTAGGTGCCCCTATCCTTCTAGAACTCGTGTCATCGTGTGGTCTCGAGTAGGTCTCATGCAAATTCTAACTCATTCAAGTAAACAGAAAACCACTCAGAAAGAATTTAAATTGCAAGTTACGTGCAATGGATCAAAAGCTCACAGTTGGTTTGCTAGTCGGATTCGGTCATTTTCATGCAATCAAGGCTACAAACTACAAGTGTGATTTTAAAATTCTGTTCTGACCAGGCAATTTAGCATCAAAGCATACAGGTTGGTTCTCAAGTTCTAGGTTAAGCAGTCTAAGCATCATTATGAAAGGTTGAACAACAACTTAACATCAAAAATCAAGAACTGAGCCATTCTAATGCTAGAGAGACTGGAATGGAATCACGAGGCACACAAAACACAATCAAGGGCAATCAAGTTGATGCAAGGTTCTCTAGCATCCTACCCCACACTTAAATCGGACTGTGTCCTCACAGGACTAATTCTAGAGTTCAGAGCGGAATGGAAGAACCTGGACCGAGATGATTGGTGTAGGGGATGAGCACGGGTCCTCGGAGCGGAGGTAATCAACCCAAGTGAAGCAAAGGGAATCTCCCAACTGCCTACAAAACAAAAACAAATAAAACATAAAAAGGAAACCGGGACAAGTGCCCCGGATCCACACAGAAAAAATTTGGACCGAAGTCCGAAAAGAATAAATAAAAAGAAAGGATAAGGAAAAGGACACCACCTGATCATCACTGGTCAGAGGTGTCAGGGTGGGGGAAGTGGATGTAATCGCCGAGCTGTCGCTGCCACTCCAGCTGTCGCTCATATCGCCGGTCGGCTCGGCGCATGTGTTGTTGCATAATAGTCCACCTAGCCTCTTGAGTGGCGTTGTCGGTGATGCGCCACTCCTGCAGTCGCTCGTACAGCTCACCAATGTCCGCGAGATGCGGTCGAGGCTGAGGCTGCTGTGCCTGGTATGGATCTGGAATGTATGGCGGCGACTGGTGGATGTACCCTGCCTCATGGTGTGGCGAGGGTATGTAATCTTGAAACTCGGGCGGCGGCTGCGGCTGCTGCTCCTCAGCATCATCGTCGTCCTCCGACTCGACCGCAGGTTGGAGTGGAGGATCTGCTGCTACATGGGGGGTTTCGGTGATATGAGCGAAAGTGAGATAAGGTGAGAGAGGAGTTGGTCCGAATTTTAAAGGATAATTAGGCGAAATTTCAAATCAGTTTCGGCGAAAATAGGGCAGTGGTTTCGCCGAAACTACAGGTTAACAAGGATTGGCTGATTTGAACTGGCGGTTTCGCCGAAAATTTAAGCTTGGTTTCGCCGAAAATCTTGGTTGAAGTGGTTTCACCGAAATCATAAAGTTTTCGAACCGAAAAAGAGAAACAGGAGAAACAGGTTCGAAGTTTGAAAATCGGTTTCGCCGAAAACACTGGTAGTTTCGCCGAAAATTTTGAACTGTTCGGGTTTAAAATATTTTCGCAAATCAGGCCAACTTCAGAAAATCAACGTTAAATCCAGAAAAATCGGAACGACCTCAATCAACTTGCTACTGACTCTATGACACACAGACTACACACAAAAAATAATAAATCAAACAAACTGACACTTTTGGCTCTCCCGAACCGACTCTAAAAGACCAAGGTTGAAACAAAACAAAACTGACTCCAGCCGTGGGTTGCCTCCCACGAAGCGCTCTTTTATTAACGTCCTTGAGCAGGACGATACCTGGACGGTATTAGGAGACATCCCAACTAAGATTCTTCTTCACGCTCGCGTCAGAGTTCATGAAGTACAACTTCGGGACTTCTCCGGTAAACGTGAATTTCTTCCCGTTTGCATGCAAAAGCTTGGTACGTCCGTCGGGAAGATGATCAACGAACTTGAATGGTCCGAACAGCTCTCTAGAGAGATCATCCTTCTTGAGTATGACGATGGAAGGAATGAGGACTGTCGGCTTCTTCTTAACTTCAGTCTTCGGCTTGGTATCACCAGGATCGGTGATCGTTAGTACTTCCTTAGGAGACGCTTTCGGCTTCTCCCTCCATACTTGTTCCGGCGCCGGTTTCTCGGAACGAATTGGTGGTGCAGCTGGCTTGGTGGAAGACGGCGGAATTTTTGGTCTCCAAACCATTTGAGCTTGCTTCTCCTTGTGATTCTTCCTCCTCGATCTACCAGATTCCTTGCGTGGCGGTTTCGAAGAGGCTTGCAGTTCCTTCTTCTTTTGTGGCTTCTGAACCGAGGCTTCTGGCTTCTTCTTTGTAACCTGTTTAATACCTGCAGCAACAACTGATCTAGAGACACTGGAAGAAGCATTAGTAACGGAGTTGACCGGAGTCAACTCCACAGTTTCAACAGCAAGGCAGTGAGGTTCTTCATTCCTAAAGTCATGTTTCATGTCATCTTTAAGACGAAACGTTTTTGTTTCTTTACCAATTCTTAAAGTCAAAGAACCATTAGGAACATTAATATTCATTCCAGTAGTAGCCATGAACGGTCGACCTATAAGAATGGTTGAATCTTCTGTACCGGTATCCATAATCACATAGTCAGCTAGAAATGTGAACGGACCACATTTTGTAACAACATCTTTGATTTCTCCCTTAGGGGTTTTAAGCGATCTATCAGCAAAGACAAGTTGCATACTAGGTGGTTCAAGTTCTCCTAGGTTTAACTTTTTAAACAAGCTCACAGGCATGACATTAACAGACGCTCCTAGGTCAACTAAGCAACGTTCAATTTCAACATCATTGATGACCAAGGGTAAAGTAAAAGAACCAGGATCAGATAACTTAGCTGGATATGGAGAAACGGGTTTCTTAGCACGAATGTCAGGGTATCCTTCCTTGTTTCCCTTCATGCTAGTCTCGATCCTTGCGTTTGGCAGCAATGCTCTAGGAAAAGGAGGCTTCACGACGTATGGTGCAAGAGGAGGATCATCCTTAGGCGCTGGTTCCCGCTCCTCTTCTTCTTCTTCTTCCGGCGTTTCAGCGATCCTGCATAAAACAGAAAAAGCATCAGCAATTAAGTTCGGAAGTTTTCGAGCAGTTACCATTTTAGCCTGTTCTTTTCTCAGGTTTGGCTCTGTCTGGCTTGGAAGCTGGCCAAATGGTCGACCAGATGCTAGCATGCTCGAGATATTGTTCACGACTTGCTCAATTCGTTGTCCAGATGCTATTTGTTCTTGATTGAGAAGGGCTTGAGCCTTGAACTTACTGTCATGATCATCGAGTCTGGTGATAATCTGGTTGAGCTTCTTATCCAGGTCACTGACATTGTTCTCTCTTTGCTGCTGCTGTCCTGGATAGGTATTATTGAAGTATTGGTTCTGGCGATTGCCAGGAGCAGTTCCATAGTTACCCGGATTGCGATGCGGCGGCTGGTAGATACCTGCCGGCGGATGATTAGGCTTCTGATCCTGAGTTGGAACAGCCGGGCGGTTGTTCTGGTTCTGGTTATGATTGGCGCCAGCATTGTAGGGAGGTCTGTCTTGATAGGTCCCTTGCTGTCTGAAGTTACGGTAACCAGCATAACCGTTCAGATTATTGACGAAGCCTTGTTGAATGAAATCTACCTCTTCGGCAGACCAGATTTCTGCTTTACCAAAATTCTGACAACGGCCTCCGTTATGTGCTCAAGCTCCACACCACTCGCAATCGGCAACATAGACAGAAGCTACCGGTGGCTTGATTGGTGTGGTAGACTTCTTCAAATGCTTCTCTACCTCTGCCTTGATAGCTGCTTCGAAATCTAGCTTGCTCCTCGATCCTTCATATTGTCGCTCCCAGTTCCTTGACTTGGAGGCACAGTTTGCGAAGTGCAGGAGAGCAGCTTCAGGGGTGAGTGTAGTGCAATCCCCTTCAGCTAGAGAATTGACCCACTTGGCAGATTCTTCTCTAAGTCCTCGAGAGAAGATTTCAGCTAACTGCCTCTGCTCGAATCCATGATGAGGGCAGGTGTAGAGGAGTTCTTGAAACCGATTCCAAGTATCATATAAACTTTCTCCTTCTTTCTGGGAGAATCTGGCGATGCTGTCCTTGATGGCGGTTGTTCTGGCCGGAGGGAAGTATTCTTCAACAAAGTCCTGAGCCAGAGTATCCCAGTTAGTGTAGTAGCCAGGTGGTTTGCCAGTAAGCCACCTCTTAGCAGTGCCTTTCAAAGAGAACGGGAAAGCTCTCAGACAAAGAGTGTTCTTGTCGAGGTTTCCGTTTTTAAAAGTATTGCAGAGATCAAGGAAGTCTGCAAGATGAATGCACGGATTGTCTAGGGGCCTGCCTTCAAACTGTAAATCCCTAAAGATCATGGTCAAGAATGGAATTTTGATCTCATAGTCAGGATCTCCTTCAACGCGCGGAACGACAATGGCAGATCGAACGCTAGTCGCGCTCGGCTTGTTATAGTCTGCTAGACTCTTCTGTGCAGGTGGGGGTGGCGGCGGTTGATCGCCATTTGGTGGTAATCTATCGGTCATGATGGAAGATGGAGGAGGTGAAAGTGACTCGGTGTATGAAGCGGATGAAGAGTGTGGTGAAGACGGAGATGAGGAACTCTCCTTCGGTTCCTCGATCTTGATCGGAGTGATGAATGGATTGGATCTGCCTTCCTTCAGAATCTGTGATCGTAGAGGTGTAGCAGAACTGCCTGGATTCCCTGCAATCTTAGCCTGTTCGGTCTGAGAGCGAGTCCAAGGACGGTGAGGCATACACCTGTAAACCTACAGATAACAAAGACAAACAAAACCAGTGTAAAATCGAAGTGGATGGAAAAATGAAAGATGGAAAATAGAAGAATAAATTGCCAGATCTTCTTTCAACAATCAAAAGAAGTCCCCGGCAACGGCGCCAATTTGATGAGAACCGTCGTTGTGATGAGCTGGTTCTATCAAATAACTATCAAGCTCAAGAGCTGGGATAGATCGTATTCCACTGGCCTTCAATTGATTGGCTACTTCAGAACTAACAAATTACTCAAGGAAAACACGTTGTGCGTGGTGTGAGTTCCACGACTTCTAATTCTAAGGAATGCAGGAAAATTAAAACAAATTAAGCTAAAGCAGATTGAGAATTAGGGTTTGGAAACAAGAATGACAGACGAACTTAGACTTTGAATCCCCCTTCGTTCCCCAGAGCATTGGCAATCAACAGATCAGGGATTTCGATTCTTATTCAATCAATGACTAAAACACCACCATAACCCCTTACCCTTAGGTTTAAGACCGGCGAACGTTCGCTCTATCCGTTCTAACTACCAAGATTAACTAGCCGCCCGGGTACGGTCGCCTCTCGCAACGACTTAGCTAACTGGCGTAATTACTAGTGATTAATGAGTTACTCTTGCAGTGGATTAACCCTAACCGGTTCCTACGAAAGGCACACTCCAATTATAAGGTTAATTGTTCAATTCGATGTTCTAAAGTAAGGCGAGCGTTCGCTTCTATCCTTAGCTTAACAAGAATCTAATCTAGGTGATCAATCCAGACAAGAAACATGAACAATGAAGAACGAATCAAACATGAAAAAGAATTGATTGAATTTCGAATCTAATCACCGCTGATCCGTGACCGCTTTAAAGCCCTGGGTCACTTAGGGTTCATCTAGTCTAAGCTCTGACGAGTTTAGCTACTCATGATCATTACAAAAGAAACAAAGACAAAGAAAGAGTTCATCATTCAAAGGAAGAACAGAAAAGGATCTGAAAAACCTAATTCGGACGACTCTGACAGACTCCGATCTTCGGTAAGTTACACTCCTAGCTCCGGTTCTCCGAGATGGAAGGGATGGCGTCACGATCTCTATCCGGCTCTTCGAACTCCAACTCTTCGCTCCAGAACTTCAGAAAAAAAATTGATCTCGAAAAGTTGTCTTTTTCGAATTATGAATTGTATCTTCTATATTGGCCGCCGGGTTAAGTATAAATACTTAACCCTAGTTGGGCCGGGCTGAGATGGTATTTTCGCCGAAACCATAGGGGTAGTTTCGGCGAAAACTCTTGTGTGAATGGACGTCCGCCGACTGATCCTTCTGTTCATCCTTTTCGGTCCGAAAACTCAAAGTTTTCGGCGAAAACTTTCTTCACTTGACATCAGCCGGTTTGCACTAATATTTTCGCCGAAAACATATACTTAGTTTCGGCGAAATCTCCTTTGTCTTGGCACCAGTCTGAATGCACTAATATTTTCGCCGAAATCCATAGGACATTTTCGGCGAAAGTGTCTTTGTAATCGGGCAGGATTTTGGTTGGACTTTGATTGGTTCCTTTGATCGATTCCGGTTCAGTTCCTCGATGTTCCTATGCCTTAGACACGTCCATGGCTACTTTATTTGACGGCAAAAACCTGTGCTTACGCAAAAACACTAGAAAACCATCAAATAGACCCGAAAAGGGCCAAGGTAACACAAATGGCACGAGATAGGGCAATTGATTGAATATTCGTCATTCTACCCTAAAAACCATGTCTTAAGCAAAGAAATGTCGCTTAAATGATGCTGATAATCACGTCAAATCGAGTGTCATCACTAATCACCACCGATCCATGACCGCTTTAAAGCCCTGGGTCACTTAGGGTTCATCTAATCTAAGCTTTACAAGTTTAGCTACTCATATCTGACAAACAAGAATCAAAGACGACAGAAGGATTCATCTTAAACAAAGAAAGAACAGAAAAGGATCTAAAAAACCTAATCTCAGATGATCCATGAAACTTCGATCTTGAGAATCTTCAATTCCTAGCTCCGAGCGTCTTCCGGGATGGATTGACGGCGTCACGATCTCTCCGATAGCTCCAGAATACTCTCTCAACTCTCCTCAAGTTGTGGCTGATCTCTCTAGGTTGTATGTTCACAAATCTGGCTTCGAAAAGTCTATTAATACCCCCGAAAACCCTTTCCTTCTTGGAAAAGTTGAGAATTTCCCGTCTGGGGAGCTTACACGGCGTGTAAGCTCACAGTGTATTTAGCTTACACGGTGTGTAAGCTCCAAAACGCAGCGTTTTGAGCTGGGCAGACTTCCAACTTGTTTCGATCATTCCCGCTCCGTTTGAACTCCGATTTGGTCTCCGTTTGAAGCGTTGGACTCGTGAGAGAGTCCTCTATAATGTGGTAACCTGGGGCTCAACAAAAAATCTCACAAAAAGGGTGAAAATAGCCGAGAAATAGACAATGTACGCACTAGGAGCCGATAATCACAAAGTTATGACAAATGCACCAAATACTCATCAAAATGGCATCAAAGGGTATGAAATGTTGCTTAAATTGGGTTGATAATCACATCAAATCAAGTGTCATCAGACGTGCAATTTGAAGGAAAGCCAGATGATAATCCGTACACACATCTATTTGACTTTCTGGCTGTCTGTGAAACTTTCAAGTCTGGGAACCTCAACAAGAACGCTCTATGCCTTCAAGCCTTTCCATTCTCTCTCAGAGGTGCAACTAAGAGGTGGCTTGGTAGCAAGCCACCCGGTCATTACACTGATTGGGAGACTTTATCTCAAGACTTCGTTGAGGAATACTTCCCTCCATCGAAAACAACTGCCTACAAGGACAACATCTCCAGGTTTACTCAGAGAGAAGATGCGAGCTTGTACGACACCTGAAATGAATTCCAAGCCCTTCTCTTCAACTGCCCTCACCATGGGTATGAACAAAGGCAGCTGGCTAAATTCTTTGCTCGCGGTATGCTTGAGGAATCTGCAAAGTGGGTCAACTCCCTAGCTGGGGGAGATTGCACCGCTCTTACCCCTCAGGACGCTCTTCTTCATTTTGCTAGTTGTGCTTTAAAATCAAGAAACTGGGAGAGACAAAGAGAAGGTACCAAGAGTCAGATGAGCATTGCAGATCAGGTCAAGGTAGAAGTTCAAAAGCATCTACAGACAATTGGCATCTCCCTCGATCCCCTGTCAGCCACCGTCTTTTTCGGCTGACTGTGGATGGTGTGGAACCTGTGCTCATAACGGTGGAAGCTGCCTTAACTTTGGTAAAACAGATGACTGGTCTATAGAAGAGGTGAACTTCATCAGTCAAGGCTTCGCCAACAACCAGAAAGGCTACGCCAATTACAGGAACTACCAACCACAGAATCAGATCAACCGATTCTGGGATTCTTACCAAAGACCTCCTGGATTCATTGGAGGACAACAACAGCCTTGAGCAAAGCCACATTACAATAGAGACGAGGACTACAAGAAGAAGTTCGATCGAATCATGAGTAGACTCAACGAACACGACAATCAATTCAAAGCTCAAGCTGCACTCAATCAAGGACAAATGGCTCAAAGCCAAAGGATAGAAGATGAAATAAGCAATATGACTTAAATTCTTACTAGCAATCCTTTCCTTAATCAAGCAGCATTTCAAGGAGACTTCGGTGCGAAGAGTGAACACGCTCAAGCTATCACCACCAGGAGTGGCAAGCAAACAACCTATCCAAAGGCTCTAGAATCTGTCATGATACCAGATACTACTGCCAGGGATATGCCAGAGATTCAAGATATCACAGAAGAGGAAGAGGCAACACCGACTCCTCCTCCCAGAACAGCTCCTAAGCCCGTCTTAGCGCCATATATACCTCGGATTCCCTTTCCAAAAGCTGCAATGAGCAAAGCCAAGGATCATGACACCTAGTATAAGAAGTGGTACAATGTTCTCAAGACTGCAGAGATCAAGATACCAGTAACTGAAGCTATAGAGATCATACCACCACTTGGGAAGTTCTTTAAGGATCTCATGAAGAAGGGGAAGAACGGAGAGGCGTACTCTGTCACACTTACCAATGAATGTGCTTCTCTCTTCGGTGCTCCGTCTCCCATGCGACAACCTCCACCACCGCCAGTTAAGTGTTCTAATCTCGGTCCTTTTACATTACGTGCATCATTAATGGTATTAAAATTGATTGTAGTCTGGCTGATTCTGGTGCTTTTATTAATGTTATGCCTGTTTATCTATATGAAAAGTTGAATCTAGGGAAATTAAAACCGCTTACTTTGCATCTCGTGCTAGCCGATAAGTCTGACAAACTGCCTAGGGGTATAATAGAAGATGTAGCTATTTGCTGTGGTCCTTTTACCATAATTGTAGATTTCGTCGTTCTAGATACCCGTGAGTTAGACGGAACGCTTATCTTAGGCCGACCTTTCTTAACAACTACTGGTGCAAATATCAACTGTAAACAAGGCCTTTTGACTTTAAGTGTAGGACATGACAGTGTTACATTCCGCATTAAGGATAACATGAGATATTCTGTTGCTCAAGATGATAATTGTTATACTATTGATTCTATGGAGCTGGCCTCGGCCAACTCATCACTAACGCCTTATCTAGTGATCCACTAGAGTTGTGCTTGATTTTAGGAATTGACAATGCACTAGAAGATCCAGAGCAGCGCCTGTGGCAGGACGAGTTAGACGATCGGAAAGCGACATCCACAACCACTTCTGCGCCTGCACACATCGAACCAGCATCAAGTCGGATCACTACCTCATATGAGAATCCGCCATAACTCGCCTTAAAGGAGCTACCTGACCATCTAGAATATGCATTCCTGGGGAAGGAATGTCAGTTGCCAGTCATCATCAATTCGAGTTTATCCCCCGAGCAGAAAGAGCAACTGATCAGGCTACTCAAGAAGCATGTCCGAGCTATTGCCTGGCAGTTGGCCGATATCAGAGGCATCTCTGAAACCTTTAGCAAGCATCGGATAGTTGTAGATGAAGAGTTCAAGGCAGTTAGACAGCCACAACGCCGATTAAACCCTCTGATGCAAGAAGTTGTGAAGAAAGAAGTCCTTAAACTTTTGGATGCAGGTATCATTTACCCTATTGTCGACAGCCCTTGGGTCAGTCCGACTCAGGTTGTCCCAAAGAAAGGAGGAATCACAGTCATCCCTAATCCGAAGGGTGAGCTCATTCCCACTAGCACGGTTACCGGTTGGAGAGTCTGCATCGACTATCGATGACTTAATGACGCCACTAAGAAGGATCACTTCCCATTCCCGTTCATTGATCAGATGCTAGAACGGTTGGCTGGTCATGACTACTACTGCTTCTTAGATGGGATGTCCGGTTACTTTCAGATCCCCATCGAGCTCGACGATCAAGAGAAGATGACTTTCACCTTCCCGTTTGGTACGTTTGCTTATCGTCGTATTCCCTTTGGTTTATGCAATGCTCCCGCTACTTTTCAGAGATGCATGCTTGCTATATTCGGAGATCTAGTAGAGAATGTGGTGGAGGTATTCATGGACGACTTCTCCATCTATGGAGACTCATTTTCCAAGTGCCTGGCCAACCTGGACAAGGTGCTAGCTCGTTGTGAGGAAACCAACTTGGCTCTTAGTTGGGAGAAATGTCACTTTATGGTTACCGAAGGCATTGTTCTTGGCCATAGGATCTCTAAGCTCGGAATAGAAGTCGATCGTGCCAAGCTTGAAACCATCGCCTGTTTGCCGCCGCCGACCTTGGTTAAGACAGTTCGAAGCTTCCTCGATCATGCTGGATTCTACCGGAGATTCATCAAAGACTTCTCCAAGATCACTCTTCCAATGACCAAGCTTCTAGAGAAAGATGTTCCTTTCATTTTTGATAAAGTTTGTCTTGCAGCCTTTGAGACCCTAAAGACTAAACTCACCACCACACCTATCCTTACAGCACCAGATTGGAATCTTCCATTCGAGATTATGTGCGATGCTAGTGATTTTGCCTTGGTGCAGTTTTTGGACAGAGAAAAGAAAAGAGGTTTCATCCCATCTATTTTGCTAGCAAGACGCTTAACGATGCTCAAAGGAACTACACTACTACAGAGAAAGAGCTCCTAGCTATCGTCTTCTCCTTTGATAAGTTCAGACAGTACTTCGTTCTTTCACACACCATCGTCTATACAGATCATGCTGCTCTGCGCCATTTGTTGGCCAAGCAGGATTCGAAGCCGAGGCTCATCCGGTGGATCCTCCTTCTCCAAGAGTTCGACATAGAGATTAAAGACAAGAAAGGAGCTGAGAACCTCGTAGCCGACCACCTTTCACGACTCGAGGAATCACAGACATGTAAGTCTACTACTACCCTGATGCTGCAGTTTTAGCAGTATCAAATAACTAACCTACCGAAGTAGACTAGATCATATTCCACAGGGTTTCTACTAATCGACTACTCAAAGAAGCTGGCAAATTACTCAGGTTTAAACACTTTGTGCGTGGTGTAAGTTCCACGACTTCTAATCTAATAAACAAAGGAAAATAAAAGACAGAAATATTAAAAGGTTGACTAACAAGAAGATAGACGAGCTTAGATTTCGAATCCCCCTTTAGATCACCAAAGCAACAACAATCACAAGACCAACGATTTTCAATTCTAATTCAATCAATTTCTATACACCACCATAACTCCTTACCCTTAGGTTTAAGACTGACGAACGTTCGCTCTATCCGATCTAACTACCAAGATTAACTAGCCGCCCGGGTACGGTCGCCTCTCGCAACGACTTAATTAACTGGTGCAATTACTAACAATTTATGAGTTACTGTTGCAGTGGATTAACCCTAATCGATTCCTACGAAAGGCACACTCCAATTATAAGGTTAACTGGTTGAATTGATGTTTTAAAGAGAGGCGAGCGTTCGCTTCTATCCTCAACTTAAAAAGAATCTAAACTAGGTGATCAAGGAAGACAGGTTTAAGCGCCAAAGCAGGGAAGCTGTCTGGCGACTAACCCTAGCTTGCAAAAACCTAATCTAGGCGATCAACCAGAGAAGAAACATAAACAATGAAGAATAAAACAACCATGCAAAGAGAAACTGATTGAACTTCGAATCTAATTACCGCCAATCCGTGACCGCTTTAAAGCCCTGGGTCACTTAGGGTTCATCTAATCTAAGCTCTACAAGTTCAGCTACTCTTAATGATAACAGAAGAATAAAAGGCAACAAAGAAGATCTCATATAGAGGAAGAACAGATAAGAACTGAAAAACCTAATTCTGAGGACTCCGACGAAGCTTCAATCTCCTGGATCTTCAACTTTAAGCTCCGAGCTCTCCGAGATGGAAGGATGGCGTCATGATCTCTCCACGAATCTTTGAACTCTCTAAACTCTATCTATCGACCCTAGAGTCGGCTGACTCTCAAAAGTCTGATTTGTGAAAATATGAATAATGAATCCTCCCCCCTTTTGGCTGCCGACTACTTCTCTTTAAATATGTACGCTTAGGGTTTCCAATACAGCGCCGGATTTGGAAGATATTTTCGGCGAATATATCAAATAATTTTTGCCGAAAACTTTAGTTAAAATCCCCTGTTTGATTTCTTCTATGATTTTTGGCGAAAACTTAAGGAAGTTTTCGCCGAATACTTCAGTGTAAATCAGCTGACGTTGCCTGTGAGTTTCTGAAGGTATTTTTGCCGAAATCCTCATAGTCTTTTCGGCGAAAACATTGTGCTGGGCAGTTGGATCTTCGGTTCTGACTCTGGTTTGATTTCTGGTTTGGTTCCGGTTCACTCCTTGAGGTCTTGAACACGTCCGTAGCTACATAAATGATGGCAAAAACCTGCGCTTTCACAAAAACACTAGAAAACCATCAAATAGACCCAAAAAGGGCCAAAGTAACCAAATCAGTAGGAAATAGGGTAGTTGAGTGAATATTCGCTATTTTACCCCTAAAACCACGTTTCAAGCAAGGGAATGTCGCTTAAATGAGGCTAATAATCACGTCAAATCGAGTATCATCAAAATACCCCACACTTAAGCTTTTGCTTGTCCTCAAGCAAACTGAACTAGAACACACTCAAATTCACAAATGACACGAGATTAAACTGAGATTCAATTCTAACGATTTGGTTTAGACTGTTCCACGTAGAAAGAGTGACCTACACATGCAAGAACATCAACCGAACAAGTTTTCGATCTCACTAATCTCTGCACACTTCAAGTAGTAGTTTAACAAAGCACGTTTATTGGCAAAACAATTAATCATAGTTAACTGACTACGATAACACCAATTCTAATCAAAAAGACTTTCAGCTCTAGCGATGATGTGGATGTGGAGGTAGGAAAAAGTGACGTGGCTATCGACTCGACTTCATCCGTTTCTAGATCTGTACGTTACATGTTCTAGCTAGGATCGCTTTAAACAATGATTCATTTCAAGTTTCGACTTCTTCCATTTAATTTATTTACTGCATACTAGTGCTCGATACCAAACACTTCACTTAGGTGTTGGACCTGCCTAGCTCACAGTATTTGTGCCTTTGCTAGTGCTCAACCCGAACACTTCACTTAGGTGTCGGGCTTGCCTAGCTTTATTTTCAGCACTTTAAAGAACTTAACATTGATTCGATTAACTCAATTACTTGATTTAACCATTTAGCCACTTAATCCTAGCTAGTTATAACTTTTTACACAAGATTTCGAATTGGATTTCCGTCTAATCTCAAGCCACAATCACAAGTGATCAAATATGGAGTGAAAAACATGGGAGACGCTAGCATTTATCATCTTAGAATGGTGTTATCGAGCTTTGTTATTAACAAGTCAATTAGTTTAATTAATTCAAGTTCAACTACAAGAGTGATTTATGATCTGCTCTGACCTAGACTAATTTAATATCAGTTCCGACGCATTGGTTACAGGTTCTAAGTGGAACAGTCTTGACGTCATTGTTCAAAATTGAAGTCAATTTAACATCAAAAGTCAAGAATTGAGCAATTCTATGCTAGAGAAATTTCAAATTTGAACCACAGAATCATAGATAGCAAGCAAGATCATGCATAATCCTAGACTCCTACCCCACACTTAAACGGTTCTGTGTCCTCACAGAACTAATCGAGAGTAGAGAGATACGAAAAACCTGGAATGTGATGGTCGGTGTAGCGGATGAGCACGGAGAGTCCGGAGTGGAGCGGAGTAGCTACTCAAGTTCCTACAAAAACAAAAACAACAAAAAGATCAAAAGGATACCGGGACAAGTGTCCCGAATCCACACAGAATAAAAGTCGAACAAAGAAGGTTAGGGGAATTTTGAAAATATTTTGACTTTTTTTTAAAGGTTTTCAAAAAATTTCTGACCCAACTAAAGTTTTCGCCGAAAACTGGTGAAGTTTTCGGCGAAAACTACTTGAAAACAATGACAGACGACTTAACTTAAGTTTTCGCCAAAAAATATGAGGAGTTTTCGACGAAAACTATTTCAAAAACAGAAACAGACTCAAACAGACTAAAATTTTCGCCAAAAAATCTGAGGAGTTTTCGGCGAAAATTTGACCTGACACAGAAAATTAAAACAGACGAAAATAAAAGAAATCTGACACTTTGGCTCCCCGAAACCGACTCGAACGACGAAAAAAAGACTGACTCAATAATTCAAAAATGGACTCCAGCCGTGGGTTGCCTCCCACGAAGTGCTCTCTTTTAACGTCCTTGAGCCGGACGGTACCTGTTAGGGACCCCAGCTTAGGAGTTCCTTGAAGTCAATCGTCTTCTTCAAGGACAGCGGTTGAGTGCCATGTAGCACTCCAGAAGGGTGATGTAGCCGGTTGTGCTCTAGTAGATCGCGGTTCTTTTTGGATGACCAGTTCTTCTCGAATTCTCCTACTGGAGGAGGAAGGAGGTAGTACGGCGCGACATGGTCAATGAGCTCCATCTTCTCTACCTGATGATCATCCAGAGGTCTCTCGGGATCGAGTATGTAAACTTCTAAATCCATGACCTTGTTGCTTTCCACGTTCTCGTCTCTGGCTTGATCTACAGGTTGACTCGGCGGAAGTGTAGGTGAGGGTATCTCCTCAATCTCTATGTGCTCCTCTTCGGCTTCAACTTCAGGATGGATCGGCTCTATGTCTTTATCAACCATCACCGCCAAGGATTCTTCATCACATGCTTCTAGCTCATAATAGTCATGGACGGGCTCATCTTCTTCTTCGAACATCTCCTGAGCATCTTTTGTCATTAACTCCTTTGGTTGCTCGAGCTTGATTTCCGTCGCGAGATGAGCTTGTATCATTGAAGATATATTATCCAAGGCGGATTGGGTTCTCGACGAGCATTGTTGATGTTCATGAAGCATCTCTTGGTTATCTCTAGCACCACTTTGATGCTCTTGTTGGTGTATCTCTTTGTAACCTTGTAGCATTGAAGAGATTTTATCAAAAAGGGAGTCAAATCTCGCCGTTTGTTGTTGTTGTTGATGTAGCATCTCTTGGTAATCTTCGATATTTGGTGCTTCATTGATGTACCGCTCTCGGTACCAGTCATCCCACATGTTATCCTGCATAATCAAAACTAAAAAGCACTACCCAGGTAAATCATGGAAATATGGAGGGAAAATAAATGGTAGGCGGAAAGGTAGAAGAGTAAAATGCCAACTCTTCTTTCAAACAATTAGAAGAGTCCCCGGCAACGGCGCCAATTTGATGCTGCAGTTTTAGCGGTATCAAATAACTAACCTACCGAAGTAGACTAGATCGTATTCCACAGGGTTTCTACTAATCGACTACTCAAAGAAACTGGCAAATTACTCAGGTTTAAACACTTTGTGCGTGGTGTGAGTTCCACGACTTCTAATCTAATAAACAAAGGAAAATAAAAGACAGAAATATTAAAAGGTTGACTAACGAGAAGATAGACGAGCTTAGATTTCGAATCCCCCTTTAGATCACCAAAGCAACAGCAATCACAAGACCAACGATTTTCAATTCTAATTCAATCAATTTCTATACACCACCATAACTCCTTACCCGTAGGTTTAAGACTGGCGAACGTTCGCTTTATCCGATCTAACTACCAAGATTAACTAGCCGCCCGGGTACGGTCGCCTCTCGCAACGACTTAATTAACTAGTCCAATTACTAACGATTTATGAGTTACTCTTGCAGTGGATTAACCCTAATCGGTTCCTACGAAAGGCACACTCCAATTATAAGGTTAACTGGTTGAATTGATGTTTTAAAGAGAGGCGAGCGTTCGCTTCTATCCTCAACTTAACAAGAATCTAAACTAGGTGATCAAGGAAGACAGGTTTAAGCGCCAAAGCAGGGAAGCTGTCTGGCGACTAACCCTAGCTTGCAAAAACCTAATCTAGGTGATCAACCAGAGAAGAAACATAAACAATGAAGAACAAAACAACCATGCAAAGAGAAACTGATTGAACTTCGAATCTAATTACCGCCAATCCGTGACCGCTTTAAAGCCCTGGGTCACTTAGGGTTCATCTAATCTAAGCTCTACAAGTTCAGCTACTCATAATGATAACAGAAGAATCAAAGGCAACAAAGAAGATCATCATAAAGAGGAAGAACAGATAAGAGCTGAAAAACCTAATTCTGACGACTCCGGCGAAGCTTCAATCTCCTGGATCTTCAACTTTAAGCTCCGAGCTCTCCGAGGTGGAAGGGTGGCGTCACGATCTCTCCACGAATCTTCGAACTCTCTAAACTCTATCTATCAAACCTAGAGTCGGCTGACTCTCAAAAGTTTGATTTGTGAAAATATGAATAATGAATCCTCCCCCCTTTTGGCTGCCGACTGCTTCTCTTTAAATAGGTACACTTAGGGTTTCCAATACAGCGCCGGATTTGGAAGATATTTTCGGCGAATATATCAAATAATTTTTGCCGAAAACTTTAGTTAAAATCCCCTGTTTGATTTCTTCTATGATTTTCGGCGAAAACTTAAGGAAGTTTTCGCTGAAAACTTTAGTGTAAATCAGCTGACGTTGCCTGTGAGTTTCTGAAGGTATTTTCGCCGAAATCTTCATAGTCTTTTCGGCGAAAACATTGTGCTGGGCAGTTGGATCTTCGGTTCTGACTCTGGTTTGATTTCTGGTTTGGTTCCGGTTCACTCCTTGAGGTCTTGAACACGTCCGTAGCTACATAAATGATGGCAAAAACCTGTGCTTTCACAAAAACACTGGAAAACCATGAAATAGACCCAATAAGGGCCAAAGTAACCAAATAGGTAGGAAATAGGGTAGTTGAGTGAATATTCGCTATTTTACCCCTAAAACCACGTTTCAAGCAAGGGAATGTCGCTTAAATGAGGCCGATAATCACGTCAAATCGAGTGTCATCTTACCCCTATCAATGATTCTTTCCCTGACGAGTTGTTGCGTGTTGAAATTTACGAATAGGTCAACAGCATAGCCATTGAGCCCTGGGAAATCACTCACGCTCAAGAGCTAAGTGACGCAACTGATTCAGATGAGCTCTGGTATGCCACCCTAGCTAATTATCTCTCTCACGCCATAATACCTCCTGAGCTGGACTATAATGCACGCAAGAAGCTCTTTAAAGAGGCCAAGTCGTACTTCAGGGATGAGCCCTTCTTATACCGTATTAGTACTGACGGGATGATCGAAAATGTGTCTCTTACATCGAAGCGACTGACATCATGCTTAAGTGCCATGAAGGCCAGTTTGGAGGACACTTCGGCGGCAACCGCACTGCAAGAAAGGTACTTGAAATTGGATTTTACTGGCCTTCAATCTTTAGTGATTGCGACGCTTTTGCTCGTCATTGTGATGCATGCCAACGATCAGGTAACATCTCTAACCGTAATGAGATGCCCCAAATTGTTTCTTTATTTGTTGAAATCTTTGATGTTTGGGGAATTGATATTATGGGTCCGTTCACACCCTCCAATGGAAACAAGTACATTCTTGTGGCCGTTGACTATGTTTCTAAGTGGGCTGAAGCTGAAGCTCTACCCACTAATGATTCAAGAGTGGTGGTTCGGTTCCTTACACGTCTTTTCACGCGTTTTGGTTCCCCACGCTTCATAATAAGCGATAGGGGTTCCCACTTCCATGGACATTTCGACTGGGTGTGCAAACGCTTTGGCGTCACCCACCAAATGTCCACAGCTTACCATCCTCAAGCTAATGGTCAAGCAGAAGTGACGAACCGTGAGCTCAAGCGGGTTCTTGATAGGACAGTTGGCCGGTCCCCCAAGGACTGGTCATCTAAGCTCAATGATGCCTTATGGCCTTATCGAACTGCCTATAAGACTCTCATCGGTACCTCACCGTATCAGCTGGTCTATGGCAAGGCATGCCATTTGCCAGTTGACCTTGAGCATAAGGCGTTTTGGGCTAATAAATAGTTGAATATGAGTTATGCAGTAGCAGGTAATAAGCGCCACGACCAGATCGCTGAGCTTGAAGAACACCGTCTCCATGCGTATGAGAGCACGAAGCTTTACAAGGAACGCACCAAGAGAATTCATGACTCTCAATTAAAAACAATCAAGCAGTTCTACCCCGGAGATGAGGTCCTCTTATATAACTCTCGGTTGAAGCTCTTCTCGGGTAAACTAAAATCCCGATGGTCTGGCCCTTATACCGTGGTGCGACAGACATCCTTGGGCAGCGTCCTAATTAAAGGCCACGGTCAAGAACCATATATGGTCACCGGTCACAGGCTCAAGAAGTATCTGCAAGGATTAGCTGTTTCTCTCATCGACGTACACTACTTTGTGTCAGACCCATGACACGGATCCAGGTATCATCCAGCTCACGAACGTTAAACAAGAGCGCTTCGTGGGAGGCAACCCACGGCTGGAGTCAGTTTGTTTTCATTTCGAGTCGTTTCTTTTAGTTCCCTTTCGAAAAAAAACAAAATGCCAACCCGATTTTCAAACAAGTTTTTGCCGAAAACTCCACCAATTTTTGCCAAAAAATCTTGTTTTCAAACCGCCGGATCCTCTTGTTCTCAGTTTTCGAAAAGTTCGCGCCGAAAAATCCAAATTCGCAGCAAAAACTACCTGTCTTAAACGGCCGTTGTTTTGATTTGTAAAGGATTTTTCGTCGAAAAATCCCCACTTTTTTGCCGGCTATAAATTCCGCGTCAACCTAATTTTTCGTGAACCCCCCGGAAACAGATTTTGGTCACCGTCTCTCTCTCTCCCTGTTCGCCAACCAGCTCGCCGCCGTGTTTCCCTTTGCCGCCGCCGATCAAGCCGCCGCCGCCACTACCCCTCCATCCTCTTCCTTGGTTGTTTTCAGCCTAGAGCTCTAGAATCGGAGCCCTATAGCTCCGGTTCTACCCGAGACGATTTTTCAAGTTTCTTGTCGATTTCCCAGATTTCCACTCGTTTTCTCGAGTCATGTCTTCACGGTTAGTTGTTCAGCCCTTGATTTTGAATCTTTTGGCGTATTTACTTTCGGTTTTCGGCATGGTTGACTTTGGTTGACTTCTCGATTTTCCTTGAGTTGCATGGTTTGCTATTTCGGTGTAATCTGGCTGAACTTTTGGAGTACTTTTGATCTATTTTTCCCTCGTGGATGGAGTTCTATGATTTTGTGCCGATGAATTGTCTTGTGCTTTGCGTTTGTCGAATTGCATCATTTCTCATATTTGGTCATTGAATGTCATTTTCCCCCTGCATTCTGGCCGTTTCTTTTCTGCTATGCTTTGAAATTGTGGTAACTCGGCTTGTTTGCTTACCCCCACTTGCCCGCTTCGTTCTTCTCCAAATCGTGGTTTCAAGCTAAGTGTGGGGTATGATTCTTGTCATCTAATTCTTGTCTGCCCTGAGTTGTGTATTACAGGAATCCGAAGCACTTCAACACCACCAGTGCAGATAGAGAGCAGCGGTCCAAGGCTCGACAGAACAAAGCTCAACCCTCCCGTCCGCCCACACCATCTGCACCGATACCGGCGGCTGTGATCTTAGCCTCGTAGGCTGTACCGGCCCCCGTGATCCCTATCTCTTGTGCTCCCGCACCCGCCACTGGGGCCCTGCATCCATTTATTGCTGCCCTTGAGCCGCACCAACTGGAGGTGTATCAGAAGATCAAAGACATCCCTCCGGCCAAGTTGGCGGTTCTCTCCTTAGGCAGTCTCAAGGACCACAATCCAGTGTGGCACTCCACCATCGATACCGTCTTTGACCAAGCTGGCTTGCGATCCCTGACCACTCTTGGTTCCCTCTACCCCCTGGTCGCCCTTCAGGAGTTCTGGAGCTCCTTTGAGCGTCATACGCCAATACCCAGTAGCCGTCAGAAGTTTGTTTCCTTCCGCCTCGGTGGCGTTCGACATGAGAAGACCATACAAGATTTCGCTCACCTCTTCGACCCCAATGTCGTCGTCCAGGACACCTTCCTTGGGTTCTCGGACGTCTACTCCATCACTCGTGATACTTACCCCGAAGTATGGAAGTACGTCTCCGGCCAAAAAGGGATCAAACCTATCATCAACCCCACGATAGGTGACATTACTCACCCAATTCTTAAATTCCTGCATTATGTTTGGATGCAGTCTTTGTGTTATTGCAGCAAAGCGAGCCGTCACCATGTTTCCTTGGAGGAGCTCGTGCTGTTCCGTGCTGTAGAGGAGGAGGAACGTCTCCACATAGGGTGGTGGCTTGCTAGATTCTTCCACAAACGCACTACCACCAAGAAGCTTCCTTCTGAGCTTCCTGGTGGAACGTTCATTTCCTGCCTGATCAACAACCTCCAGATCGGTGACAAATCGGTGACAAATGGGGCCCTGATATTCCTCGCGTCCAGATTGAGCACTTTGATGCTGAGCTCGCCGTCGCACGAGGCCTCGCTCGCGTGTAGTCTCGACGAGTACTATCTGCTACCCCGCCGCCCGAAGAAGTCACCTCCCCAGCCAATTGCAGCTTCAGTGCCTCGCGCCCCACTGCTGGCCTTGCCGCCTCCACCGCAACCACATTTACTCGACGAGATTATTGAGCGGCTGGCGCGCATTGAGCAATGGCAGCTTGACTACTCTGCCGGTTCGCTTCAATGGCAGAAGGATCGAGTGGCGCATGGGGAGACGTAGAATGCGCGATCGACTGTTCTGCAAGAGTTCATGACCAACTAGGATGCTCAACACAGGGATGAGCTCGCATGGCGACAGCAGATAGAGCAATGACTTGGCATTTCCCTTTCCCCAACTCCGCCTCCACCTCCACCTGCGGAACAGTGATCAGGTTGTTTCTATCCTTTCCATTTATTTTCTTTCTTCTTTTCGAATTTCGATCCAACTTTTTTGTGTCGTTCCGGGACACTTGTCCCGGTTTCCTTTTGATCTTTTGGTTGTTTTTGTTTTGTAGGTGTCTTTTGGTAGCTAATCTGCTCCGGTCTACGGCACGCTCTCTGACACCATTCAATACACCCCCTTTCCAGGTTCCCCGTTCCTCTCAATCTCTTTTTTAGTCCTGTGCAGTCTAAGTGTGGGGTAGGATGTTAGAGAACCAGGCATGATCTTGATTGTCCTTTGTTTTTGTTTCGTGGTGCCCTGACCGATTTCTCTAGCATTAGAATTGCTCGGTTCTTGATTTTTGATGTTAAGATGTTGTTCAATCTGTGATAATGATGCTTAGACTGCTTAACCTAGAACCTGAAGACCAACATGTATACTTTGATGCTAAATTACCTGGTCAGAACAGAATTTTTAAAATCACACTTGTAGTTTGTAGCCTTGATTGCAAGAAAATGACCGAATCCGACTAGCAAACCAACAGTGAGCTTTTGATCTATTGCACGTAACTTGCAATTTCAATTCTTTTTGAGTGGTTTTCTGTTTGCTTGAATGAGTTAGAATTTGCATGAGACCTACTTGAGACCACACGATAACACGAGTTCTAGAATGATAGGGGCACCTAGATTTAGCTACTAAGCCAGATAGCCTACCTAACGCTAAATCCATTAGGTTTAAACCATTGAGCTTGGCCTGTTCATTCGGTTCGATATACATTACATCCATTCCCCATTCTTTCATTCCCCGTTGATCCCCTGTGGTTGTAGTTCTAGATTAGCCTACCGGAAGTCAGTTTGTGGTAACTTGCCTATAGCCATTAAATAGTTGGTCTTAGCTAATATGTCCAGACGTGTAAACCCCTCTAGCAACTAAACGAAAGAATCGGCACAAAGAGAAAAAAAAGAAGCAAATAAAGAAAAATTTCGAAAATAGAAGAAAGAAGTAAACTACAAGTGAAAGTTCAAAAGTTTCACGTTTTAGTTCAATAACGTTCTTCTCCCTACATATGGAAGAATGAAGTCAAAAGAAATTCAGAAAAAAATATGTGTAAAGAAAACAAAGTGCTAGGTTGCTTGAGGGTATCATAGGACGAGCGTACACCATTCCACCCGTGTCTGGTTAGACGGTAGGAAACCATAGGCTAGATTCGAGGGAAGTTAGTCGAAATCTACACCGCACCAAAGCCATCATCATACATTCTCATCATCCATCTCATTATAAACACTCGTAGTGTAGAATTTTGTTACAGTCCTAGCAGGGAAGTCCTTCTTGACTAGTTCCTCGTGTTGTCACAGTGGTGGAGATGTGGTCGAATTGCAAACTTATGACAGAATTCAGTAACAGAAAATGATTGAGAGCAGAAAAACGTCCTTAAACACAGAGAGTGAGAGTTTCTCTTTTTACTAAATATTTCCTGTGTGAGGAGTCTGGTCGGTCAGGTCAAATTCGTGCATAATTGGTTACTACTACTTGTCGTGTGCAGTTTTTAGTGAGACCAGGCTATTTGGCTGATCAGTATGCATGTTAGGTTTCTTGCTCTGGGATTATCTGTCTAATAATCCATTGTGTATGCTTGAGCTTCAATTTAATCGATCTTATCATTTGTGAACGTGAGCGTGTTCTATTCAGTTTGCTTGAGGACAAACAAAAGCTTAAGTGTGGGGTATTTTGATGACACTCGATTTAACGTGATTATCAGCCTCATTTAAGCGACATTTCCTTGCTTAAGACACGACTTTTTGATGACACACGATTTGACGTGATTATCAGCCTCATTTAAGCGACATTTCCTTGCTTAAGACATGGTTTTTAGGGTATAATAACGAATATTCATTCAACTACTCTATCTCGTGCCATTTGTGTTACTTTGGCCCGTTTCGGGTCTATTTGATGGTTTTCTAGTGTTTTCATGTCAGCACAGGTTTTTGCTATCAAATAAAGTAGCCAAGAACATGTCTAAGGCGTTGAAACCTCGAGGAATCGCACCGGAATCGATCCAAGGAGTCAATCAAGTCGAACCAAATCCTGCTCCATTTACACTGAAGTTTTCGCCAAAACTCAAGAACAAATCAGCTGATGTCAACCAAGGAGAGTTTTCGGTGAAAAATCCAAGTTTCCGTCGAGAACCCGGCGCCCAAAAAATACAGGAGAAAACAGCCGGCGATCAACCCAATTACAAAGAGATTTTCGCCGAAAATTCCATGAGATTTTCGGCGAAAATTCTAGGCAAAACCGGCGGTATTAGGGTTAAGTATAAATACTTAACCGGCGACCATATAACGGAGACCTCATAATATCAACTAATACCAAATACTTCAGAATTCTCTCGAGTTCTGGAGCAGAGAGTTAGAGTTCGAAGAGCCAGGAAGAGATCGTGACGCCATCCCTTTCATCTCAAAGACTCAGAGCTAGGATTGCAAATTACTGGAGATCGAAGTTCTGCCGGAGTCGTCTTAATTAGGTTTTTCAGATCCTTTTCTGTTCTTCCTCTGTTCAAGATGAACTCTTTCTTTGTCTTTGATTCTTTTGTTATCGTCATGAGTAGCTAAACTCGTAGAGCTTAGAATAGATGAACCCTAAGTGACCCAGGGCTTTAAAGCGGTCTCGGATCGGCGGTGAATAGATTCAAAGTTCAATCGTTTTCTCTTTCATGTTTGATTTGTTCTTCATTGTTCATGTTTCTTGTCTGGATTGATCACCTAGATTAGATTCTTGTTAAGCTAAGGATAGAAGCGAACACTCGCCTTACTTTAGAACATCAAATCGAACAATTAACCTAATCATTGGAGTGTGCCTTTCGTAGGAACCAGTTAGGGTTAATCCACTGCAAGAGTAAGTCATAAATCATTAGTAATTGCACCAGTTAAGTTAAGTCGTTGTGAGAGGCGACCGTACCCGGGTGGCTAATTAATCTTGGTAGCTAGATCGGATAGAGCGAACGTTCGCCAGTCTTAAATCTAAGGGTAAGGAGTTATGGTGGTGTATAGAAACTGATTGAATGAGAATTGAAAATCGCTGATCTGTTGATTGCCAATGCTCTGGTGAACGAAGGGGGATTCAAAGTCTAAGTTTGTCTGTCATCTTTGTTTTAATCAACCAATCTTTCAATCTGTTTTCAGTTTTAATTTTTAATTTCCGTGCATTTCTTAGAATTAGAAGTCGTGGAACTCACACCACGCACGAAGTGTTTAAACTTGAATAACTTGCCTTTATATTTGAGTAAACGATCATTAGAAGACCCGTGGAATACGATCTACCCTAGCTTTTAGCTTGGTAGTTTATTTGAGTACATCAAATTGGCGCCGTTGTCGGGGACTTCTTTTGATTGTTCGAAAGAAGAACTGGCATCTTATTCTTCTACTTTCCATCTTTCATTTTTCCATCCACTTCGATTTTACACTGATTTTTGTTTGTTTTTGTCATCTGTAGGTTGTTCACAGGTTTATGCAACGCCGTCCTCACACGCGCTCCCAAACCGACAAGGAGAGACCAGGCAGTTCTGCTCCACCAAGACAGTCACAGATTCCAAGGAGAGGCAGAATCAATCCACTTCCATCCGTCACTCTAATCAAGATCGAGGAACTGAAGGAGAGTTCCTCATCTTCATCTTCATCGTCATCTTCATCCGCTTCATACAACGAGTCACTTTCACCTCCTCCATCTCCTACCATGGATGATTAGTTACCACCACCACCACAACCAGGCGGTCAACCACCACCAGTTGCACAGAAGAGTCTAGCTGACTACAACAAGCCGAGCACGACTAGCGTTCGATCCTCTATCGCTGTGATGCGTATTGAAGGAGATCCTGACTATGAGATCAAGATTCCATTCTTGACTATGATCTCTAGGGATCTACAGTTTGAAGGCAGGCCACTAGGCAATCCGTGCACACATCTGGCGGATTTCCTTGATCTCTGCAGTACTTTCAAGAATGGAAATCTCGACAAGAACACTCTTTGCTTGAGAGCTTTCCTGTTCTCTCTGAAAGGCGCAGCTAAGAGGTGGCTTACTGGCAAACCACCTGGCTACTATATCGACTGGGAGACTCTTGCTCAAGACTTCGTCGAAGAGTACTTCCCTCCTACCAGAACAACATCCATCAAGGACAGCATCACCAAATTCTCTCAGAAGGAAGGAGTAAGCTTATATGATACTTGGAATCAATTCCAAGAAATTCTCTATAACTGTCCGCATAACGGTTTCGAGCAGAGGCAGTTAGCTGAAATCTTTGCTCGAGGTCTTCGAGAAGAATCTGCCAAATGGGTCAATTCCCTAGCTGAAGGGGATTGCACCACACTTACACCTGAAGCTGCTCTTTTTCATTTCGCGAACTGTGCTTCCAAGTCAAGAAACTGGGAGCGACAATCTGAAGGATCAAGAAGCAAGCTCGATCTCGAAGCAACCATCAAGGCAGAAGTTGAGAAGCAACTGAAGAAGTCTTCTACACCCATCAAGCCGCCGGCAGCCGCTGTCTACGTTGCCGATTGCGAGTGGTGTGGAGCTTGTGCGCATAATGGAGGCCGATGCCAGAATTTTGGTAAAATAGAAGTCTGGTCTGCCGAAGAAGTCAATTTTGTTCAACAGGGCTTCAGCAACAATCAGAATGGTTATGCTGGCTACCGCAATTTCAGGCAACAGGGGAATTATCAAGACAGACCTCCCTACAATGCCGGTGCCAACCAGAACCAGAACAACCGACCAGCTGGTCCAACTCAGGATCAGAAGCCGAACCATCCGTCGGCAGGTGTCTACCAGCCGCCACACCGCAATCCGGGTAACTATGGAACTGCTCCTAGCAATTGCCAGAATCAATATTTGAACAATACCTACACAGGGCAGCAACATCAGAGGGAAAACAACGTTAATGAACTGGACAAGAAGCTTAGTCAGATCATCACCAGACTTGACGATCACGACAGTCAGTTCAAAGCCCAAGCTCTTCTCAACCAAGAACAGATCGCATCCAGTCAAAGAATTGAGCAGGCTGTGAACCACATCTCGAGCATGCTAGCATCTGGTCGACCATTTGGCCAACTTCCAAGCCAAACCGAGCCAAACCCGAGAAAGGAGCAAGCTAAGATGGTATCCGTTCAAGAACCGGCAAACTCATCTACTAATGCTTCTTCTAATTTATGCAGGACTAATGAATCTCCGAAGGAGGCGCCTAAGGAGTATGATCCTCCTCTTGCTCCGTACTACGTGAAGCCTCCTTTTCCAAGAGCATTGCTGCCGAACGCAAGGATCGAGACTGGCATGTGGGGAGGTAAAGAAGGATATCCTGCCGCTCGTAGCAAGAAGCCTTCATCGCCATATCCAGCTAAGTGTTCTGATCCTGGTTCTTTCACGCTTCCTCTAGTTATTAATGATGTTGAGATAGAGCGTAGTTTAGTTGACCTAGGCGCGTCTGTCAATGTTATGCCTATGAGTTTATTTGAAAAATTTAACCTAGTAGAACTTGAACCGACTAGCATGCAACTTGTCTTTCCTGATAGATCACTTAAAACTCCTAGAGGAGAAATCAAAGACGTTGTTACTAAATGTGGTCCTTTCACGTTCTTAGCTGACTATGTGATCATTGATACTAGTAAGGATGATTCTACCATTCTCATAGGACGACTGATGACACTCGATTTGACGTGATTATCAGCCTCATTTAAGCGACATTTCTTTGCTTAAGACATGGTTTTTAGGGTAGAATAACGAATATTCAATTGATTGCCCTATCTCGTGCCATTTGTGTTACCTTGGCCCGTTTCGGGTCTATTTGATGGTTTTCTAGTGTTTTTATGTTAGCACAGGTTTTTGCCGTCGAATAAGTAACCAAGAACGTGTCTAAGGCATTGGGACTTCGAGGATTGCACCAGAATCGATCAAAGGAGCCATTCAAGTTCAAACAAATTCCTGCCCGGTTTATACATATATTTTCGGCGAAAATACCCTTGGGTTTTCGCCGAAAATGGAAGAAGAATTCACTGACCCAATTGAGAGTAAGTTTTCGGCGAAAATACATTACTGTATTCGGTGAAAACTCCAAGAAAAACCAACCAGAAGAAACAGACAGATGAAGCCCAATTTAAACAGATGTTTTCGCCAAAATTCCTCTACTATTTTCGGCGAAAATCCCAGTTGAAATCAGAAAATTCCGGGTTGATATAAATACAGAGTTCGGCGGCTAATAGCGGGGGGGCACACTTTTGTAAAAGACAGACTTTTTTATCACCTACAACTTACGACGGACATAGAGAGACGAGAGACAGGGCGAGTAGATAGAGTTCGAAAGGCCAGGAACGGATCGTGATGCCATCCATCCATCTCGGAGAACCAGTGCTAGGAGTTGAAGATCCAGCAGATTGAGGCTGTCAGGAAACATCGAAATTAGGTTTTACAGTTCTTCTCTGTCTTCCTACCTGAGATGTATTCTTCGTTAGTCTTCGATTCTTCTGTATTGAATATGAGTAGCTAAACTTGTGTAGCTTAGATTAGATGAACCCTAAGTGACCCAGGGCTTAAAGCGGTCACGGATCGGCGGTGATTAGATTCGAAATTCATTCAGTTTCATCTTTCATGTTTGATTTATTCTTCGTTTTCTGTGTTTCTTGTCTGGTTTGGCCACCTAGATTAGATTCTTGTTAAGCTAAGGATAGAAGCGAACGCTCGCCTTACTTTAAAACACCAAATCGAACAGTCAACCTTATATTTGGAGTGTGCCTTCCGTAGGAACCGATTAGGGTTGATCCATTGCTAGAGTAACTCATTAATCACTAGAATTTGCACCAGTTAAGTTAAGTCATTGCGAGAGGCGACCGTACTCGGGAGGCTAATTAATCGTGGTAGCTAGATTGGATAGAGCGAACGTTCGCCAGTCTTAAACCTAAGGGTCAGGAGTTATGATGGTGTCTGTGAACTGAATGAACTAGAATCAAAAATCGCTGGTCTGTTGACTGCTGCTGCTCTGGTAATCTAAGGGGGATTCGAAGTCTAAGCATGTCTGTCATCTTTCTCGTCAATCAATCAATCTTTACTTTTCCTTCGTTTTAATTTCATTTCAATTTATCTTTGAAACTTTTAGAATAGAAGTCGTGGAACCCACACCACGCACCACGTGTTTAACCTTGGATTAAAACTGTCAACACCTTTGAGTAAGCAAGTAGAGGAAACCCCTGGAATACGATCTACCCTAGCTTTTGTTAGCTTTGTTAGTTATTTGTTGGACGCATCACAACGACACGTTCATCAAATTGGCGCCGTTGCCGGGGACTTCTTCTATTTCGTTGAGAGAAGAGTTGGCATTTTTAATCTTCTACATTTTCATCTTTCACTTTCCATTACACTTCGATTCTACATCGGTTGTGTTTGTTTTTGTCTCTTGCAGATCATAGCAGGTACAGAAGCAGGTCACCTCCATTCCATCCTCCTTTACCGCAATGGCTACCTTCAAAAGTGTTGCGGACTACAGTAAGCCGCGCGCATCTAACCTCCGATCACCCATCACCGTGCTTTCTAATGACAATGATCCTGACTATGAGATTCAGATTCCTCTCCTGGAGCTAATCTCTAGGGACATACAATTCGAGGGAAGACCAGATGATAATCCCTGCACACACATAACCAACTTTTTGGCTGTCTGCGACACCTCAAAGTCTGGAAATCTCAACAAGAATGTGCTATATCTCTGAGCTTTCCCATTTTCTCTCAGAGGTGCAGCTAAACAGTGGCTGAGCAGCAAACCACCAGGTCACTACACTGACTGGGAAGCATTAGCTCAAGATTTTGTTGAGGAATACTTTCCTCCCGTAAGGACAATCGCTTATAAGGATCGCATCTCCAGGTTCACTCAGAGAGAGAATGCAAACCTGTATGACACTTGGAATGAATACCAGTCTCTTCTCTTCGACTGCCCTCACCATAGGTATGAACAGAGATAGCTGGCTGAATTCTTTGCTCGTGGTATGCGCAAAGAATCTGCAAACTGGGTCAACATTCTAGCTGGCGGAGATTGTACCGCCCTTACTCCTCAGGATGCTCTTCTGCATTTTGCTGACTGTGCTTCAAATCTAGAAACTGGGAGAGGCAAATAGAAGGAACCAAGAGTCAGAGCTAGAGTCAGATAAGTGTTGCAGAACAGATCAAGGCAGAAGTTCAGAAGCATCTACAAGCAGCTGGTATTCCCCTCGAATCTCCGTCAACTACCGTCTTTTCGGTTGACTGTGGATGGTGTGGATCATGTGCTCACAATGGTGGAAGCTGCCTCAATTTCGGTACAGCAGAAGTCTGGTCTACGGAAGAGATAAACTTCATTGATCAAGGCTTCGCCAACAATCAGAAAGGCTACGTCGGTTATAGAAATTACGTGCCACGGAAGCAGAGCAACCGGTTAGTAGATCCTTACTATAGACCTCCGGGATTCATTGGAGGACAACACCAGTTTCAGGCAAAGCCGTACTACAATAGGGACATGGACTATGAGAGGAAGTTTGATCAGATCATGAGCCGACTTGACGACCATGACATTCAGTTAAAAGCTCAAGCGGCACTTAATCAGGGACAAAGAGCTCAAAGTCAAAGAATAGAGGACGCTATAAACACCATGGCTAAACTTTTTACTAGCAATCCCCTCCTTAATCCAGAAGCATTTCAAGCAGATTCCGATACAAGGAGCGAACATGCTCAAGCTATTACCACAAGGAGCGGCAAGCAAACAACTGATCCAAAAGCTCCGGAACCTGACATGATACCAGATACTAGTGCTACCATGGATATGCCAGAAATAGAAGATATCACAGAAGAGGAAGAAGAAGCACCTGCTGCTCCTCCTCCGCCGCCCAAGACAGCTCCTGAACCCATCTTGGCGCCGTATGTACCTTGGATCCCTTTTCCAAAAGCCGCAAGGAGCAAAGCCAAGGATCACGACACTCAGTATAAGAAATGGTACAATGTTCTTAAGACTGTAGAAATCAAGATACCAGTGACAGAAGCTGTAGAGATTATACCACCACTTGGGAAGTTCTTTAAAGACCTAGTGAAGAAAGTGAAGAGCGGAGAGGTGTACTCTGTTTCGCTCACTAATGAATGCGCTTCAATTCTCGGTGCGCCATCTCCCATGCGACAGCCGTCACCACCCCCAGCTAAGTGTTCTGATCCGGGTTCTTTTACATTACCGTGCGTTATTAATGGCATTCAAATTGATCGCAGTCTGGTTGATTCTGGTGCCTCTATTAATGTTATGCCTGTTTATCTATATGAAAAGCTGAATCTAGGGCAATTAAAACCGATTACTCTGCATCTCGTTTTAGCCGATAGGTCTGTCAAACGACCCAGAGGTATAATAGAAGATGTAACTGTTTGCTGTGGTCCGTTTACTATAGTTGCAGATTTTGTTGTTCTAGATACTCGTGAGTTAGACGGAACACTCATCCTAGGTCGACCTTTCTTAGCAACTGTTGGTGTGAATATAAACTGCAAACAAGGCCTGTTAACTTTAAGTATAGGTCAAGAAAGTGTTGCATTCTGCATTAAAGATAGCATGAGATATTCTATTGCTCAAGATGATAAATGTTATGCTGTTGATCCCTTAGAGTCGGCCTCGGCCGACTCCTTTACTAATGCTTTATCTAGTGATCCGCTAGAGTTGTGTTTGATTTCAGGGATTGATAATGCGTTAGAAGACCCAGAGCAGTGCTTATGGCAAGATGAGCTAGATGAACAAAAGGCGACATTCACACCCATCACTGCGCCTACCCATATTAAGCCAGCGTCGAGTCGGATTACTACTTCGTATGAGAATCCGCCAGAACTCACTCTGAAGGAGCTCCCTGACCACTTAGAACACGCATTTCTGGGAAAGGACTGCCAGTTACCTGTCATCATCAATGCGAATCTATCGCCCGAGCAGAAAGGGCAACTGATCGGGCTACTCAAGAAGCACGTCCGAGCTATTGCCTGGCAGTTAGCAGACATCAGAGGCATCTCTGAAACCTTTTGCAAGCATCGGATAGTCGTTGATGAGGAATTCAAACCAGTCAGACAACCGCAATGCCAACTTTACCCTCTGATGCAGGAAGTTGTAAAGAAAGAAGTACTCAAGCTTCTAGATGCCGGCATCATCTATCCTATTGCCGACAGTCCTTAGGTCAGTCCGACTCAAGTCGTTCCGAAGAAAGGAGGAATTATAGTCATCCCTAATCCAAAAGGTGAGCTCATTCCTACCCGAACAGTTACCGGATGGAGAGTCTGTATCGATTATCGACGATTAAATGATGCCACCAAGAAGGATCACTTTCCACTGCCATTCATTGATAAGATGCTTGAACGATTGGCTGGGCATGAATACTACTGCTTCTTGGACGGGACGACCTTCACATGCCCGTTTGGTACGTTTGCTTATCGTCATATTCCTTTTGGTTTATGTAACGCACCTGCTACCTTTCAGAGATGCATGTTTGCAATATTTGGAGATCTGGTAGAGAATGTGGTGGAGGTGTTCATGGACGACTTCTCCGTCTATGGAGATTCATTTTCCAAGTGTCTGGCTAATCTGGATAAGGTGTTAGCTCATTGTGAGGAGACCAACCTAGCTCTTAGCTGGGAGAAATGTCATTTCATGGTTACCGAAGGCATTGTTCTGGGCCACAGGATATCTAAGACCGGTATAGAAGTCGATCGTGCTAAGCTTGAGACCATTGCCAGCATACCACCGCCGACCTCAGTTAAGACAGTTCGAAGTTTTCTCGGTCATGCTGGATTCTACCGGAGATTCATCAGAGATTTCTCCAAGATCACTCTTCCAATGACGAAGCTCCTTGAGAAAGATGTTCCTTTCGTCTTTGACAAAGCCTGTCTTGAAGCTTTTGAGACCCTGAAGACTCAACTTACCACCACACCGATTCTTACAGCACCAGATTGGAATCTTCCATTCGAGATCATGTGCGATGCTAGTGATTTCGCCATTGGCGCGGTTCTTGGCCAGAGAAAGGAGAAGAGATTTCATCCTATCTACTTTGCGAGCAAGACACTCAATGATGCTCAGAGAAACTACACTACTACGGAGAAAGAGCTTCTAGCTATCGTTTTCTCCTTTGATAAGTTTAGGCAGTATCTGGTTCTTTCAGATACCATTGTCTACACAGATCATGCCACTCTGCACCACTTATTAGCCAAACAAGATTCAAAGCCACGTCTCATCCGATGGATCCTCCTTCTTCAAGAATTCGACATAGAAATAAAAGACAAGAAAGGAGCAGAGAACTTAGCAGCGGATCATCTTTCTCGCCTCGAGGAATCACAAGCAGGTAAGTCTACCACCCCTATCAATGATTCCTTCCCTGACGAGCTGTTGCGTGTTGAAACATATGAACAGGTTAACAGCATAGCTATCGAGCCCTGGGCGATTCCTCACGCTCAAGATCTGAGTAATGCTGCCGCCTCAGAGGAACCATGGTATGCAAACCTGGCTAATTACCTCTCCCGTGGTATTGTACCTCCTGAACTGGATTACAATGCACGCAAGAAGCTCTTTAAAGAAGCCAAGTCATACTTCTGGGATGAGCCTTTCTTATACCGCATCAGTCTTGACGGAATGATCCGGAGATGTGTCTCTTACATTGAAGCAGCTGACATCATTCGTAAATGCCATGAAGGACAGTTTGGCGGACACTTCGGAGGCAACCGCACTGCGAGAAAGGTACTCGAAACAGGTTTCTACTAGCCCTTGATCTTTAGTGATTGCGATGTTTTTGCTCGACGTTGTGATGCGTGCCAGCGATCAGGTAACATCTCAAACCGTAATGAGATGCCCCAAATTGTTTCTTTAACTGTTGAAATTTTTGATGTTTGGGGAATTGATTTTATGGGTCCGTTCACACCATCCAACGGAAACAAGTACATTCTTGTAGCCGTTGATTATGTTTCTAAGTGGGTTGAGGCTGAAGCTTTACCCACTAATGACTCTAGGGTGGTGGGACGGTTCCTTACCCGTCTTTTCACGCGTTTCGGTTCGCCTCGCTTCATCATAAACGATAGAGGCCCCCACTTCCACGGACAATTCGACCGGGTGTGCAAACGTTTCGGCGTTACCCACCGTATGTCCACTGCTTACCATCCTCAAGCGAATGGTCAGGCGGAAGTGACAAACCGTGAGCTCAAGCGGATTCTTTATAGGACAGTTGGCCGGTCTCGCAAGGACTGGTCATCTAAGCTCAATGACGCCTTATGGGCGTATCGAACTACCTACAAGACTCCCATAGGTACCTCACCGTATCAGCTGGTCTATGGCAAGGCATGTCATTTACCAGTTGAGCTTGAGCACAAGGCATTCTGGGCTAATAAAGAGTTGAACATGAGCTATGCAGTAGCAGGTAACAACCGCCATGACCAGATCGCTGAGCTTGAGGAACACCGTCTCCACGCTTATGAGAGCACAAAGCTATACAAAGAACGCACGAAGAGAATTCATGACTCTCAATTAAAGACGATCAAGCAGTTCTACCCTGGAGAAGAAGTGCTCTTATATAACTCTCGCTTGAAATCCCGATGGTCTGGCCCTTATACCGTGGTCCGACAGACACCCTTAGGCAGCGTCTACATTAAATTGCACGATCAAGAGCCGTTTGTGGTCAACGGGCATAGGCTTAAGAAGTATCTGCAAGGGTTAGTTGTCTCTTCCATAGACGTGCACTACCTTGTTTTGGAATCCTGACACGAATCCAGGTATCGTCTGGCTCACGGACGTTAAACAAGAGCGCTTCGTGGGAGGCAACCCACGACTGGAGTCAGTTATTTTTCTCGTTCTGAGTCGTTTTTGTTTTAAACCCCTTTCTTCAAAAAAAAAAAAAAACTGCTGCCGGCCGTTTTCAAGAAAATTTTCGGCGAAAACAACCCATTATTTTCGCCGAAAACTCGTGTTCAAGTCAACCTGTTTTCTCCTGTTTCCCTTCGCCGCCACTTTTCACCGGTTTCCACCAACTCTTCGGCGAAAAAAATTCTCGCCCATTTTCACTAAGATTTTCGCCGAATTTCCAACTGCCTTTTCGCCAAAAATTCTGGTTCACATCCCCTGTCTATCCTGTCTGCCATTTTCGCCGAATACAACCCATGATTTTCGCCGAAAATCTTGGGCTGCCCTAACAATTATTTAACCCGGTCTCGGCCCTTATTTTCGCCCCCATCCGAAAACTACACAACCACTCTCTCTCTTGTTTTCAATTTCGCCGCCGCCCGACCGCTCGAGGCTGCCTTTCTTGACCGCCGATCGGTCGCCGCCGCCGTCTCCTTAGCCGCCGCCACCGACAGTCAACCTTCCCCTTTCCTTGCCCTGTTTCGTAACCCTAGGATCGAAGTTTTTCAGCTCCGGTTTCGGCCGACCTAGCTTTCAAGTTTTTTCTTCGATTCCTCGGATTTCCAATCGTTTTCTTGAATCATGTCTTCACGGTTAGTTGTTCAGCCCTTGATTTTGAATCTTTTGGCTTTTTGACTTTCAGTTTTCGGCACGGTTGACTTGGGTTGACTTTTGGTTCTCCCTTATTTTTCATGATTGCTTTGTCGGTATCAACTGGCTAGGTTCTGGTATTGTTTTGTGGCCTTTTCAGAATCATGACTTGTTGTCTGTGAGATCGTGTTAATGAATCATTCCATTCCTCATGCTTGCTGAATGAATTGACTATTCTTTATTGCTTTATCTCGATTCAATGATCTCTCGGCTGCTTTGTTTACCCCACCTTGTCAGTTTAAGTGTGGGGTATGATTCTTGTCATCTGATGCTGGTTTTCTCTGAGTTATGTTTTACATGGCTCCAAAGCGTTTTAAGACTACCAGTGCAGATAGAGCGCAGCGATCCTCAGCTTGCCAGACACGGACACCATCCTCCCGACCAACAGTTTCAGCTGCACCAACATCGACGGTTGTGGCCATCATTCCCGAGGATGCACCGACCCCTACGACATCTATTTCCTCTATTCCTACACCTGCCAATGGGTCCGTGCACCCCTTCATCGCAGCCCTGGAACCGCACCAGTTTGAGGTTTTTCAGAGGATCAAAGCCATTCCTCCAGCTAAAGTGGCAGTTCTCTCTCTAGACAGTCTCAAAGAGCACAATCCGGCTTGGCATTCCACCATTGACACTGCCCTTCACAAAGCCGGTTTGCGAGTGCTGACCGCTCATGGCTCCCCCTACCCGCTTGTCGCTCTCCAAGAGTTCTAGAGTTCGTTCCGACGCCTCACCCGAAGCCCATTCGCGAGTAGAAATTCGTATCCTTCCGCCTTGGTGGTGTTCTCCACGAGAAGCCCATTCTCGAGTTCGGCCGCCTGTTGGATCCGCACGTCGACCTCACAACAACGTCCGCGGGCTTCAAGGACACATACTCCATCACGGGTGTCCCTTACCAAAACGTGTGGCGATGGGCTACCTGCGGAGTTGAGCCCTCACCCATCGTACACCCCACGGTCGGTGACATCGTTTACCCTATTCTTAAATTCTTGCATTATGTTTGGGTGCAATCTTTGTGTTATTGCAACAAGACGAGCCGTCACCACGTTTCTTTGGAGGAGCTCATATTATTCCGCGCTTTAGAGGAAGATGCCAACATGCATCCCGGTTGGTGGCTTGCTCGATTCTTTCACAAGTGCACAACCACCAAGAAGCTTCCTTCTGAGCTTCCAGGGGGGCCTTTCATTTCACTTCTGATCGACAACCTCCAGCTCGGTGACAAATGGGGCCCCGATATCCCTCGTATCCCGATTGAGCATATAGGTGCTAACCTGGCCATGGCACGGGGCATCAACCTGTCATTGGATTTCGAGCATTGCGAACCACTTCCTCACCGCGTTCCGCAGTCAGCTGACCGCCCGCCGTCGCGAGCGCAAATCACCGCGGAGATGAATGAGAAGCTGGCGCGTATTGAGAAGTGGCAGATAGACTACTCGGCTGGGTCGCTTCAATGGCAGAAGGACCGGGTAGCACATGAGGAGACCCAGAATGAGCGATGGACCATTCTTCAGCAATTCTTCTCCAACCAGTCTGCCAGACACAAGGAAGACCTCGCTTGGCGACAACAGTTGGAGTAGCGGTTCGCCATTTCCTCCATTCCTACTGCACCTCCACCTCCTCCCGCGGAACACTGATCAGGTTGTTTCTATCCTTTTCCTTTATTTTCTTTCTTCTTTTCGGGTCTCGATCCAATTTTATTTTGTGTGGATCCGGGGCACTTGTCCCAGTTTCCTTTTGATCTTTTTGTTGTTTGTGTTTTTATAGGATTTTGAGTAGCTACTCTGCTCCGCTCTGACGTCTCCGCATTCATCCACTACACCGCCCTTCACCCTCCAGGTTCTTCGTATCTCTCTCCTTCAGTTTGGTCCTGTGAGGACACAGAACAGTCTAAGTGTGGTGTAGGGTGTTAGATAACCATGCATGATCTTGATTGCCTATCCTCGTGTGCCTCGTGATTCCTGTCCAGTCTCTCTAGCATAGAATTGCTCAATTCTTGACTTTTGATGTGAAATTGGCTTCAATTTTGAACAATGACGTCTAGACTGTTCCACTTAGAACCTGTAACCAACGTGTCAGAACTGATATTAAATGAGCCAAGGTCAGAACAGATCATAAATCACTTCTGTAGTTGAAACTTGAATTGATTGACTTGTTAATAACAAAGCTCGATAACACCGTTCTAAGATGATAAATGCTAGCTTCTTCCATGTTTTCACTCCATATTTGATCACCTGTGATTGTGGCTTGAGATTAGACGGAATTCCAATTCGAAATCTTGTGTAAAAAGTTATAACTAGCTAGGATTAAGTGGTTAAAAGTTAAATCAAGTAATCAAGTTGTGCAAATCAATGTTAAGTTCTTTAAAGTGCTGAAAATAAAGCTAGGCAAGCCCGACACCTAAGTGAAGTGTTCGGGTTGAGCACTAGCATAGGCACAAATACTGTAAGCTAGGAAGGTCCAACACCTAAGTGAAGTGTTTGGTATCGAGCACTAGTATGCAGTAAGTAAATTAAAGAAAGTTTGAATCTTGAAAAAAAAATTGTTGTTTAAATCGGTCCTAGCTAGAACATGTAACGAACAGATCTAGAAAAGGATGAACTCGAGTCGATGGCCACATCACTTTTCCTACCTCCGCGTCCACATCATGGCTAGAGCTTAAAGTCTTTTGGATTCGAATTGGTGTTGTCGTAGTCGGTTAAGTATGATTAATTGTTTTGCTAAGAAACGATCTTTGTTAAAAAAAAACCGCTACTTGAAGTGTGCAGAAATTAGTGAGATCAAAAAAAAACTTGTTTGGTTGATGTTCTTGCATGTGTAGGTCACTCTTTCTACGTGGAACAGTCTAAACCAAATTGTTAGAATTTAACTCAGTTTAATCTCATGTCATTTATGAATTCGAGTGTGTTCTAGTTCAGTTTGCTTGAGGACAAGCAAAAGCTTAAGTGTGGGGTATTTGATGACACTCGATTTGACGTGATTATCAGCCTCATTTAAGCGACATTTCTTTGCTTAAGACATGGTTTTTAGGGTAGAATAACGAATATTTAGTCGATTGCCCTATCTCGTGCCATTTGTGTTACCTTGGCCCGTTTCGGGTCGATTTGATGGTTTTCTAGTGTTTTTATGTTAGCACAGGTTTTTGTCGTCGAATAAGTAACCAAGAACGTGTCTAAGGCATTGGGACTTCGAGGATTGCACCGGAATCCATCAAAGGAGCCATTCAAGTTCAAACAAATTCCTGCCCGGTTTATACATATATTTTCGGCGAAAATACCCTTGGGTTTTCGCCGAAAATGGAAGAAGAATTCACTGACCCGATTGAGAGTAAGTTTTCGGCGAAAATACATTACTGTATTCGGCGAAAACTCCAAGCAAAACCAACCGGAAGAAACAGACAGATGAAGCCCAATTTAAACAGATGTTTTCGCCGAAATTCCTCTACTATTTTCGGCGAAAATCCCAGTTGAAATCAGAAAATTCCGGGTTGATATAAATACAGAGTTCGGCGGCTAATAGCGGGGGGGGGGGGACACACTTTTGTAAAAGACAGACTTTTTTATCACCTATAACTTACGACGAACACAGAGAGAGGAGAGACAGGGCGAGTAGATAGAGTTCGAAAGGTCAGGAATAGATCGTGACGCCATCCATCCATCTCGGAGAACCAGTGCTAGGAGTTGAAGATCCAGCAGATTGAGGCTGTCAGGAAACATCGAAATTAGGTTTTACAGTTCTTCTCTGTCTTCCTACCTGAGATGTATTCTTCGTTAGTCTTCGACTCTTCTGTATTGAATATGAGTAGCAAAACTTGTGTAGCTTAGATTAGATGAACCCTAAGTGACCCAGGGCTTAAAGCGGTCACGGATCGGCGGTGATTAGATTCGAAATTCATTCAGTTTCATCTTTCATGTTTGATTTGTTCTTCGTTTTCTGTGTTTCTTGTCTGGTTTGGCCACCTAGATTAGATTCTTGTTAAGCTAAGGATAGAAGCGAACGCTCGCCTTACTTTAAAACACCAAATCGAACAGTCAACCTTATAATTGGAGTGTCCCTTCCGTAGGAACCGATTAGGGTTGATCCATTGCTAGAGTAACTCATTAATCACTAGAATTTGCACCAGTTAAGTTAAGTTGTTGCGAGAGGCGACCGTACCCGGGCGGCTAATTAATCGTGGTAGCTAGATTGGATAGAGCGAACGTTCGCCAGTCTTAAACCTAAGGGTCAGGAGTTATGATGGTGTCTGTGAACTGAATGAACTAGAATCGAAAATCGCTGGTCTGTTGACTGCTGCTGCTCTGGTAATCTAAGGGGGATTCGAAGTCTAAGCATGTCTGTCATCTTTCTCGTCAATCAATCAATCTTTACTTTTCCTTCATTTTAATTTCATTTCAATTTATCTTTGCAACTTTTAGAATAGAAGTTGTGGAACCCACACCACGCACCACGTGTTTAACCTTGGATTAAAACTATCAACACCTTTCAGTAAGGAAGTAGAGGAAACCCCTGGAATACGATCTACCCTAGCTTTTGTTAGCTTTGTTAGTTATTTGTTGGACACATCACAATGACACGTTCATCAACGACCCTTCATGGCTACAAATGGGATGCAAATTAACGTTCCAAATGGTTCTTTAACTTTGAGGGTTGGTAAGGACACGATAACGTTCCACCTTAAAGATGGAATGAAATATACCCCTTTGAATGAAGAATCTCATTGCCTAGCCGTTGAAACTGTGGAGTTGACTCCGGTTAACTCCGTTACTGACATCTCTTCTAGTATTCCTAGATCGATTATTGTTGCAGGTGTTGAACAGATTACAAGGCAGAAGCCAAAATCTGCTGCTCAGAAGCAATGCCAAAGAAGAAGGAACTGAAAGCCTCTTCTTCACCGCCGAGCAAGGAACCCGGCAGGTCGCGGAGAAGGAATCATAAGAAAACGAAGACTCAAATGGTCTGGAGACCAGTTGTTCCACCACCTTCATCCGAGCCAGCTGCACCGCCAATTCATTCCGAGCTACCGGCGCCGGAACAAGTATTGAAGGAGAAGTCAAAAGCATCTCCTAAGGAAATACCTACGATCACTGATCCTGGTGATACAGAGCCGGAGGATCAAGCGAAGATGAAGCCGATCATTCTCATCCCTTCCACCGTCTTCCTTGTAGAGGATGACCCCTCAACAGAGCTATTTGGTCCGTTCAAGATCACTGATCACCTTCCGATGGACGTACCAAGCTGCTACATGATAACGGGAAGAAAATTATGCTTAACGGAGATACCCCGAAGCTCTACTTCATGAACTCCGATGCTAGCATTAAGGAGAACCTGAGTTGTGATGTCTCCTAATACCGTCCAGGTATCGTCCAGCTCAAGGACGTTAATAAAAGAGCGCTTCGTGGGAGGCAACCCACGGCTGGAGTCAGTTTTTCATTTGTGTCAACCTTAGTGTTTTAGAGTTGGTTCGGGGGAGCCAAAAGTGTCAGTCTGCATGATTTCAAATTTTTCATGTGTAGTCTTTGTGTCATCGTTTCAATCGCAAGTTGTTTGAGGTTGTTCCGATTTTTTTTGGATTTATTTGTGAGTTTCTGAAGTTTACCGGTATTGCGAAAATATTTTCAATCGTATAGGTCAAAATTTTCTACGAAAACTGACCCATTTTTCGGCGAAAACTCCTTTGAAAATCCCACTGTGTTTTCTGGTCGATTTTAACTAGACTTTTCACCGAAAACTCTATGAAGTTTTCGGCGAAAGTTTATTTGAAAACTGGCAGACCATTTTGCCTTGGGTTTTCGGCGAAAAATTGCACACATTTTCACCGAGAACTTGAGTGAAAATCAACAGTTTCTTCCCTTTTAATTCTCGGTCACTCTCTCTCTCCCCTCACTTCTTTCATTTTCGAAAATAAACCTACCCTTTGTTTTTAGAGCACCGACCGCCGCCGCCGTCGCTGACCGCCGCCGCCGTCGCTGACCGCCGCCGCCGTCGCTGACCGCCGCCGCCGTCGCTGACCGCCTACGCCACCGTCGCTGACTGCCGCCGCCCTACTCCCCTCCCTTTTCCGATCAGTTTGAGCCGTAAATCGTCCGAATCGGAGCTCTAGAGCTCCCGTTCAGCCAAACCCTAAATTTTTTGATTTTTCACCGATTTCTCTTTCTCCGTTCATTTTCAGCACTCATGGATTCAAGGTAAGTTGTAGAACTTTTCATTCCAAATCTTTTGACATGTTGAATGCTGAATTTTGTCAGGGTTGACTTTTGGTTGACTTTTCGATTTACCTCGATTTGCGTGCCGACTGTTTCGTGTGAACTAGGTTAGTTGAATTCTTCGGATTGATCTAGCATTCTTAGGGAGTTTTGTTCTTAATTTTAATACCATTTGATCGTGTGTTGCTATGCTTAAAAATTGATTCTTTGTGATGTTGACTTTTGTGACATGTCGGTTTGACCATGAATTATCTATGCTTGTTGGCTGCCATAAGTGTTAATCCACGTTCGTATTACTGTGCCTGCCATCTGAGTTGTTGATTATGCCATCATTTCCCGCCTTGAGCTAGTAATTGCCATGATTAGGGTTCAACGTGCTATGATGTTGACTTTTTGAATGTCGGTTTGACTTCTGATCCCTAATTATGTTATGAACATTCCGGCTAGACATAAGCATGATTTGTGATTTATCGTGATTACCGGTTACTTGATTTGCTTACCCCCACTCGGTTTTCCTCGTTTCTTTGTGAAATTGAGTTTTTCTACTAAGTGTGGGGTGGGTTTTTAGTTAATTAATCTGGTTTCGTTTCTGGTTTTAGGAATGTCACTCATAAGCGTAGGACTAAGGCGCGCCTTGACACCGACTCTAGCTCCCGAGCCGCCGCTCCTGTCACACCAGCCGTCCAGGGCCCTCCACCAGCCTTTCCTAGCAGAGTCGGGTACCACCCCACTGTTGCCAGCCTGCCCCAGTACTACTTCGAGCGCTACCAGAGGCTCGAACGTATTCCCGAAGCCGACGTGCGCCCACTATCCATGGACTCACACTTCGAACACGATGAGGACTGGCACCAGAACGTGCTCGACTCTTTGCTACCTTCAGGACTGCTGGAGCTGACCACCCTAGTTGCCGACTTCCCGGACATCGCACTTCAGGAGTTCTGGGCCACGTTCGAGTTGGACGAGCATAGGAGGAGGCAGCGTGGGAAGGTAGTATCCTTCTACCTTGGCGGGGTGTACAAGTCGTTCACCTATGATGAGTTTGCTGCTCATCTCGGGATCCCCTGCGAGCACTACGAGGGTCATCATCTCGGCTGGGATAACGACGATGGTGACAGAGAGGAGTACGATGCGCTCTGGAGCCACATGATTGGAGTGCCCGACGATCGTACCACGAAGCATAACTCAGTTAAATCCCTCTCTCACCCTCTTTATCGATTCATTCACATGGTTTGGCATCGTTCTCTTTTGTTTGCACCAGATAAGAGACCCCACCACATCAGCAGAGAGGAGCTCACTCTTCTTCTAGCCGTCTGGGAGAGTTATCCTCTTCATCCCGGATGGGTGCTTGCACGCATACTTCGCCTGAAGACTCAGAAGCCGAGGCCACCGGGCTCACTCCTGGGAGGCAACTTCGTGGGCCGACTCATCATCTCCCTCGGTATCAGCCATGAATATGGCCCGGACATCCCACGCCGCAGAGTACACACCGTCGGAGGTGATTTGGCGGTCGAGTACGACCTCGAGCTGGACCTCAGTCCCCAGGTAGCAGCAGATCCTCCTCTCCAAGACGAAGAAGAGTCGGAGGAAGAAGATGATGCTGATGAGCCGCAGCCTCAGTCAGAGCCGGAGTTTCATGATCATACACCCTCGCCACATCATCAGGCAGGGTATGCACACCAGTTGCCGCCGCCCATTCCAAATCCATACCAGGCGCCTCACCCTCAGCACCGACTGCATCCCGCGGATGTTGAAGAGGTGTATGAGCGACTCCAGGAGTGGCGCATCACTGACAACGCCGCTCAAGAGGCGAGATGGATTATTATGCAGCAACACATGCACCGCTCTGATGAGCGGTATGAGGTACAGCTGGCGTGGCAACGTCGGGTCGGCGACGCCCTACACCTTCCACCCCCCGACGCCCCTGACCAGCCATGATCAGGTGGTGTCCTTTTCCTTGTCCTTTCTTTTTATTTCTTCTTTTCGGATCTCGATCCAACTTTTTTCTGTGTGGATCCGGGGCGCTTGTCCCGGTTTCCTTTTTATCTTTCATTTGTTTTTGTTTTGCAGGCAGTTGGGAGATTCCCTTTGCTTCGCTTTGGTAGATTGCCTCTGCTCCGAGGATCCGTGCTCACCCCCTACGCCAACCATCTCGGTCCAGGTTCTTCTACTTCACTCTGAACTCTAGATTTAGTCCTGTGAGGACACAGTCTGATTTAAGTGTGGGGTAGGATGCTAGAGAACCTTGCATGAACTTGATTACCCTTGATGTGTTTTTGTGTGCCTCGTGATTCATGTCCAGTCTCTCTAGCATTAGAATGGCTCAGTTCTTGATTTTTGATGTTAAGTTGTTGTTCAATCTTTCATAATGATGCTTAGACTGCTTAACCTAGAACTTGAGAACCAACGTGTTTACTTTGATGCTAAATTGCCTGGTCAGAATAGAATTTTTGATTTCACACTTATAGTTTGTAGCCTTGACTGCATGAAAATGACCGAATCCGACTAGCAAACCAACTGTGAGCTTTTGATCCATTGCACGTAACTTGCAATTTCAATTCTTTTTGAGTGATTTTCTGTTTGCTTGAATGAGTTAGAATTTGCATGAGACCTACTCGAGACCACACGATGACACGAGTTCTAGAATGATAGGGGCACCTAGATTCAGCTACTAAGCCAGATAACCTACCAAACGATAAATCCATTAGGTTTAAACCCTTGAGCTTGGCCTGTTCTTTCGGTTCGATAATACATTACAGCCATTCCCCATTCTTTCATTCCTCGTTGATCCTTTATGGTTGTAGCTCTAGATTGACCTACCTGATGTCGGTTTGTGGTAACCTGCCTATAGCCATTAAACAGGTGGTCTTAGCTATTATGTCCAGATGTGTAAACCCCTCTAGCAACTAAAAGAAAGAATTGGCAAAAAAAAAGAGAGAGAGAAACAAAAGAAAAATGTCGAAAAAGAACAAAAGCAGAAAAATCAGAAAAGTTTCAAGTTTAGTTCAATACGCGTTCTTCTCCCTACAAATGGAAGAACGAAGTCAAAAGAAAAGTCAAAAGAAAAAAAAGTATAAAGAAGATAAAGTGCTAGGTTGCTTGAGGGTATCATGGGATGAGCGTTCACTATTCCACCCGTGTCTGGTTAGACGGTAGGAAGCCATAGGCTAGATTCGAGGGAAGTTAGTCGAAAGCTACACCGCACCAAAGCCATCATCATACACTCCCATCATCCATCTCATCATGAACCCTTGTAGTGTAGAATTCGTTACAGTCCTAGCAGGGAAGTCCTTCTTGACTAGTTACTCGTGTTGTCACAGTGGTGGAGATGTGGTCGAATTGCAAACTTATGACAGAATTCAGTAACAGAAAATGATCGAGAGCAGAAACACGTCCTTAAACACAGAGAGTGAGAGTTCCCCGTTTACTAAATATTTCCTGTGTGAGGAGACTGCTCGGTTAGGTCAAATTCGTGCATAATTGGTTGCGATTACTCATCGTGTGCAGTTTATTAGTGCGACCAGGTTGTTTGGCTGATCAGTATGCATGTTAGGTTTCTTGTTCTAGGAATTATCTGTCTAATAATTCATTGTGTTGATTGAACTGCAATTTGATAAATCTTATCACTTGTGAACATGAGCGTTTCTATTCAGTTTGCTTGAGGACAAGCAAAAGCTTAAGTGTGGGGTATTTTGATGACACTCGATTTGACGTGATTATCAGCCTCATTTAAGTGACATTTCCTTGCTTAAGACATGGTTTTTAGGGTAGAATAACGAATATTCATTCAACTACTCTATCTCGTGCCATTTGTGTTACTTTGGCCCGTTTCGGGTCTATTTGATGGTTTTCTAGTGTTTTCATGTTAGCACAGGTTTTTGCCGTCAAATAAAGTAGCCAAGGACATGTCTAAGGCGTTGGAACCTCAAGGAATCGCACCGGAATTGATCCAAGGAGTCAATCAAGTCGAACCAAATCCTGCTCCATTTACACAGAAGTATTCGCCGAAAATCCCTTGGAGTTTTCGGCGAAAACTCAAGAACAAATCGGCTGATGTCAACCAAGGAGAGTTATCGGCGAAAACTCCAAGTTTTCGCTGAGAACCCAGCGCCCGAAAAACACAGGAGAAAACAGCTGACAATCAACCCAATTACAAAGAGATTTTCGCCAAAAATTCCATGAGATTTTCGGTGAAAATTCCAGGCAAAACTGGCGGTATTAGGGTTAAGTATAAATACTTAACCGACAACCATATAACGGAGACCTCATAATATCAACTAATACCAAATACTTCAGAATTCTCCCGAGTTCTGGAGCAGAGAGTTAGAGTTCGAAGAGCCAGGAAGAGATCGTGACGCCATCCGTTTCATCTCGAAGACTCGGAGCTAGGATTGCAAATTACCGGAGATCGAAGTTCTGCCGGAGTCGTCTTAATTAGGTTTTTCAGATCCTTTTCTGTTCTTCCTCTGTTCAAGATGAACTCTTTCTTTGTCTTTGATTCTTTTGTTATCGTCATGAGTAGCTAAACTCGTAGAGCTTAGACTAGATGAACCCTAAGTGACCCAGGGCTTTAAAGCGGTCACGGATCGGCGGTGATTAGATTCAAAGTTCAATCATTTTCTCTTTCATGTTTGATTTGTTCTTCGTTGTTCATGTTTCTTGTCTGGATTGATCACCTAGATTAGATTCTTGTTAAGCTAAGGATAGAAGCGAACACTCGCCTTACTTTAGAACATCAAATCGAACAATTAACCTAATCATTGGAGTGTGCCTTTCGTAGGAACCAGTTAGGGTTAATCCACTGCAAGAGTAACTCATAAATCTGTAGTAATTGCACCAGTTAAGTTAAGTCGTTGTGAGAGGCGACCGTACCCGGGCGGCTAATTAATCTTGGTAGCTAGGTCGGATAGAGCGAACGTTCGCCAGTCTTAAACCTAAGCGTAAGGAGTTATGGTGGTGTATAGAAACTGATTGAATGAGAATTGAAAATCGCTGATCTGTTGATTGCCAATGCTCTGGTGAACGAAGGGGGATTCAAAGTCTAAGTTTGTCTGTCATCTTTGTTTTAATCAACCAATCTTTCAATCTGTTTTCAGTTTTAATTTTTAATTTCGGTGCATTTCTTAGAATTAGAAGTCGTGGAACTCACACCACGCACGAAGTGTTTAATCTTGAATAACTTGCCTTTATATTTGAGTAAACGATCATTAGAAGACCCGTGGAATACGATCTACCCTAGCTTTTAGCTTGGTAGTGTATTTGAGTACTTCAGTTTTAGGGTAGAATAGCAAATATTCACTCAACTGCTCTATCTCGTGCCATTTGTGTTACCTTGGCCCTTTTCGGGTCTATTTGATGGTTTTCTAGTGTTTCCATGATAGCACAGGTTTTTGCCGTCAAATAATGTAACCAAGGACGTGTCCAAGGCATTGGGACCTCGAGGAACCGCACCGGAATCAACCATGGAGTCAATTAAAGTCAACACATCACCTGCCCGAATTACACAACAGTTTTCGGCGAAAAGATCTTGAGTTTTCGCCAAAAACTCAAGGAGAAATCGGCAAACCACTACAAGAAGGAGTTTTCGGCGAAAACTCCAAAGTTCTCGCCGCAAACTCCAAGCAATTTCGAGCAGAGGAAACAGACGGAGCAAACCAAGTTTCTAAAGGGAGTTTTCGCCGAAAACTCCCCAAATTTTTGGCGAAAAGTCAAGCAAATTCCAAGCCATCCACGGACGAGATAAAAGGAAAACCACCGGCTAAAAAAGAAAAGGCATCATCTCATAACTTACACTTTGGACGAAAATCCGAAGACTTAGACTAGAGAGAGAAAGAGTGAAAAGAGTTCAAGGAGCCAGGAAAGGATCGTGACACCATCCTTCCATCTCGGAGAACCAGTGCTAGGAGTTGCAGATCCAGCAGATTGAAGCTTCAAGGATTCGTCGAAATTAGGTTTTACAGTTCTTCTCTGTCTTTCCTACCTGAGATGTATTCTTTGTTCGTCTATGATTCTCCTGTATTGAATATGAGTAGCTAAATTCGTAGAGCTTAGATTAGATGAACCCTAAGTGACCCAGGGCTTTAAAGTGGTCACGGATCGGCGGTGATTAGATTCGAAATTCATTCACTTTCTCCTTCATGTTTGATTTGTTCTTTCTTCTCTATGTTTCTTGTCTGGTTTGGCCACCTAGATTAGATTCTTGTTAAGTTGAGGATAGTAGCGAATGTTCGCCTCACTTTAAAACACCAAATTAAGCAATTAACCTATTCATTGGAGTGTGCCTTTCGTAGGAACCAGTTAGGGTTAATCCACTGCAAGAGTAACTCATAAATCGTTAGTAATTGCACCAGTTAGTTTAGTCATCGCAAGAGGCGACCGTACCCGGGCGACTAATTAATCTTGGTAGTTAGATCGGATAGAGCGAACGTTCACTAGTCTTAAACCTAAGGATAAGGAGTTATGGTGGTGTCTGTGAACTGAATGAACTAGAATAAAAAATCGCTGGTCTGTTGACTGCCACTGCTCTAGTGATCTAAGGGGGATTCGAAGCCTAAGCTTTCCTGTCGTCAGTCTAAGTCAAGCAACCAATCATTCTGCATTTAAATTTCATTTCAATTTACCTAGCATTTTAGTATAGAAGTCATGGAACTCACACCACGCACAAAGTGTTCAACCATGAGTAAAATTGCCAACATATTTGAGTAAGGAAGTAGAAGAGGCCCGTGGAATATGATCTGTCCTGCTCTATGCTTGACAGTTATTTAATTGCACGCATTACAACGTTCATCAACCGCTTTAAAGCCCCGGGTCACTTAGGGTTCATCTAATCTAAGCTCTATGAGTTTAGCTACTCATATTCAAAACAAGAGAAACGAAAACAATCAAGGAATACATCTCAAGTAGGAAGAACAGAGAAGAACTGTAAAACCTAATTTCTGATGAATCCGTGAAGCTTCAATCTCCTGGATCTTCAACTCCTAGCACCGAGCTCTCCGAGATGGAAGGATGGCGTCACGATCTCTTCTCGACTCTTCAAACTCTCTAAACTCTCTCTCGAACTCTGAAGTCTGGAAATTAATCCAAGGAATAAGTGTGTCTCAATTGTGGCCGTCGGTTTAATATTTATAGGGTTTCCAGTTCCCAGCCGGAAAAGGAGCTACTTCTCGGCGAGAACCTTTAGAGTTCTCGCCGAGACCTTTACTTGAAAATCGGCGAGAGTTTTCTGCCCAATCTGTGTATTTTCTTCAGGACATCTCGGCGAGAACTATGGTTCTTCTCACCGAGAATTTCAATTTTAAACAGGGGAGGATTTCGGTTTTGACTTGTATGAGTTCTGGATCAATTTCGAGCGATCCTTCGGGGTTCCCTTACTTTCCAAGCACGTCCGTGGTTACGTTATTGATGGTAAAAACCTGTGCTATTACAAAAACACTAGAAAACAATCAAATAGACCCCTAATTGGTCAAAGTAACCACAACGGTAAGAATTAGAGCAACCGAGTGAAAACACCCTAAACTATCCTAAAAGCCGTGTCTCAAGCAGGGAAATGTCGCTTAAATGAGGCTGATAATCACGTCAAATCGAGTGTCATCATTGGGCTTCCATTGAGTAGGACTGAAAAATCTTATTATCCTAACACGCACTCTTATCCACCCACACCACGTATCACAGAAAAAACCTAGGGCTGAGAGGATACGATCCAGACACTCCCAATCCACTAACTCATAAGCTTTTTTCACGTCCATTTTGATCATCATGTTCCAATTCCTGCCTCTTTTCCTAGTACAACCATAATATTTTCTTGAATCTCCCTATCTCCCGTAAAGGTTAATTGAAGGTCAGAGACAATAGAGGGAATCGGATGCTTGAGTCTGGATGATAGGATCTTGGAGATGATCTACAAGAAGTTACAACAACTTATTGGTTGGAATTGTGAAACGGAATCCAGGTTTTGGACTTTGGGGATAAGGGTAATGTTTGTATCATTCCACCCAACCAGCATAGCCCTAGATTGGAAAAAGGCTTCAATCTCCGCGCTAAAGTGACTTACAAGGGTGTCCCAGAGTGTTAAAAAAGAGCCATTGAACCCGTCCGGGCCAGGGGCCTTAGTAGCTGCCAGGTGGAATCTTTAATCTCTTCTTGGGTGATAGGTTTGCTTAAACTCTCGTCCATATAATTTGAAACAACACAAGGAATTTGGAAATCCTCCTTACTGTCATTAGGCTCTCTCCTCTTGGTAAAAATATTTTTGAAGAAATCAGTCACGTGGTTGCGGAGTAGGCACGTATCTTTAATCCATTTATCATTCTCATCTTTGAGCTTTACAATGGTGTTTTTTAGTTTCCTCTGGATGCCCGAAGCATGGAAAAATTTCATGTTTTGGTCTCCATCTTTTAACCACCCAACTCTAGCACGTTGTCTCCAAAATTGTTCTTCTCTGCGCCAGTTGATGTTGAGATCGTTGAGTAGTAGGCCGAACTCGTATCTGACCTTCCAGCTTGAATTTTGTTAAGCTTGTTTTAGATTTCGATTACCTTGTGTCTTAAGTTGATATGCGACTTTATTTCCACTTTCCATTGAATTTTTGAAGATGGCTTAGGTTACTTTGACAATTTGTACCATCCCTCCATGAGTCGAGGACTTCGTCCACGAGGTCTTGTTCCTGAAGCTATAGATCATTAAAACGAAAAGGGGTTTGGTGTTGTCTCCTTTTGTAGTGTAGTTCCAATCTGAGTGGGGCATGATCAGAGCCAAGTATTGCCTCGTGGTGGATAACAACATGCTCAAACATTGTTCTCCATGTGACAAAGCAGAGTACGCGATCAATTCAAACTTTAACGTTATCCTCACCTTCTTTGTTGTTGGTCCAAGTGAAGATGTAGCCCCTAAACCCCAAGTATAGAAGATGGTTGTTAAAAATAAACTCCTTAAATGCATTAGTCGAGTAATTCCTGGGAGGGTGCCTACTTGATAACGTGTAAAACAGGGTATCAAATACTATCCTACTAAACCAGGATAGATCGTATTCCACGGGTTTCTTCAAATTGTTTACTAAAAGAAGCTAGCAAGAATTCAGGTTTAAAATCAAGTTGTCACTACAAGAAAAACCAACATTTGTCACGGTTTTTTTAGTCACGGTTTTTGAAACCGTGACTAACTGGTCACGGTTTCATACGAACCGTGACTAATTAGTCACGGTTTTTGAAACCGTGACTAAATTAGTCACGGTTTCACATGAAACCGTGACCAGTTAGTCACGGTTTTGGGAATCGTGACTAATTTAGTCACGATTTTGGGAACTGTGACTAATTTAGTCACGGTTTCACATGAAACCGTGACTAAATTAGTCACGGTTTTGGAAACCGTGACTAATTTAGTCACGATTCCCAAATATAAACCGTGACCAAGTTATTTCATGAAGGACCCAAGGTGCCACGTTGGCAATCCATGGCATCATTCTTCTTCTTCATTGCTGTATTCTTCTTCTCCCCTGCATATCTCTCTTCCTCTTCACACCCAACATCATCATCTCCTCTCTCCCCTTCACCAACCCAACATCACCATCTCCTCTCCCCTTCACCAACCCAACATCACCATCTCTTCTCTTCCCAATCACCAACCCAACATCAGACCCAAAAAAACCAAATCGCCGGGCCGCAACTCCTCTCTTCAAATTCACCGCCGTCCACTGCCCCAAATCCAATCGCCGCATCTCCTCTCTATCTTCTTCAAATCCAATCGCCAGGCCGCAGCTATCTTCAAATCCAATCAATCACCGCCGTCCAGTGCCCCACCACCATCCGAAGCTATCGGTTCTGCTTCTCGTCGACGCCTTCCGGATCTGGAGATCCGTCGACGACTTCTTCCTCTCTCGCCATCGTCGACGTCTTCTCATTCCTTTTCCAGAAAGCCAGGGCGGCTGGGCATTGGAGCACGGGGTCGACGGGAATTGAGGCATCGCTGCTCACGGCATGGGGAATCGAGGCGGCTATGCTCACGACATGGGGAATCGAGGCGCCGGCGATTGCCGCTGTGGAAATCGAAGGCGGCGGCACCCCCGATTAATTATTTTGTAATTTTTTTTATTAGTTAAAATTGTAATTGGTTTTTTTGACACAATAAATAAATTGAGTGACTGGTTTGCAATTAATTGGGACATCTTGTTAACATTTTAATTTTACGGATCATTTTGCAAAATGGAAAAGGTTGAGGGTCTGGACTTGTAATTCATGAAATTAACTAAATGGGTCACTGAAATTTTCATCATAACAGTTTGGTCACCAATTTTGTCACGGTTTTATTTGGAAACCGTGACTATTTGGAACAAATTTTGTCACGGTTTTCTTATGAAACCGTGACTAATTTTAGTCACGGTTTCATAAGAAAACCGTGACAAAAATCTGTCACGGTTTCATAAGAAAACCGTGACAGAAAATTTAGTCACGGTTTCCTTAGAAACCGTGACAAAAATGGGTCAATATAGTCACGGTTCTTTAAACCGTGACTAAATTTTTTAGTCACGGTTAAAACCGTGACTAATGAGGCCAAAAAATCGTGACTAAAATTATGTTTTCTTGTAGTGTGTGTGGTGTGAGTTCCACTACTTCTAAACTATTATGCAAAGGAAAAGAAATTGAATTAAAAGACTGATTGATTGATTAAGGTTGAAATGATTGACAGACAAAAGCTTAGACTCGAATCTCCCTAAGATTACCAGGACATTGGCGATCACAAAACCGGCTACTTTCAATCCTAATTCATTCAGTTCTTAGAGCTCCTTACCCTGAGGTTTAAGTCTGCGAATATTCGCTCTATCAGAACTAACTACCAAGATTAATTAATCGTCTGTGCGTTCACTTCTACAATGGATAACTAAATGGTGCACCTGATTGATTTTAATGAGTTGCTCTAGAAACAGATTAACCCTAAACAGTTCCTACGAAATGCATAATCCATTGAATAAGTTAATTAATTGATTTGAGGTTCTAAAACAAGGTAGACGTTTGCCAACTATCATTATTTGAACAGGAAACTAACCCAAGTGATCAAGCTAGAGAAGAAACACAGATTAAGAACAAATCAATTATGAAAAAGAAATTGTCTGAATTAAGATCTAATTACTGCCGATCCGTGACCGCTTTAAAGTCCCAGTTCACTTAGGGTTCATCTAATCTACAAGAGTTTAGCTACTCATATTCGATACAAGAGAATCAAAGACAATCATATTGTTCATCACAGAAAGGAAGAACAGAGAAGAATTGTAAAACCTAATTTTAAAGATTCTGTGAAGCTTCAATCTCGAGAAATCAGCAACTCCTAGCTCCGAGCATCTTCTGGGATGGATTGATGGTGTCAAGATCTCTATGATTCCTCCGAAATGAGCTTTCAACTCTCTCCTGTGGGTGTAGAAGGACTGAAATTTGGTATCTCTTCAATTAGGGTTGAGTCGCTCCTTAAATAGTTGCTTTTCCAAAACACACCCAAAAAAGAACAAATTTCCGGCGAGAATAGTCAAAGTTCTCACCAAAAATCCTTTTGTAAAATTAAGTCAACCGACGATGCTACTTTCCTTAAGTTTCTTCACAATTTCTCGCCGAGAACTTCTTCATAAAATATTTTGAAATTTGCGATGAGAATTCTCAATAGATTGTGAATACATTCTCGGCGAGAACATTGAAGTTCTCGCTGAGAACTTTCGATCTGGGCAGAATTCTTCAGTTCTTCACTCGGTTTGGGTTCTGGTTTGATAGTGGGCCATTTGTTGAGGTTCCATTGCATCCCGAACATGTCCGACGGCTACCTATCTGACGGCAAAAACCTGTGTACTCAAAGAGACACTCGAAAACACATCATATAGACCCGAAACGGGCTAAAGTAACCAATTCAATAGGAAAATAGCGTTAATGAATGAAACCCCACTAAACTACCCCTAAAACTGTGTTACAATCAATGAAATGTCGCTTAAACGGCGAGAAGTTTGGTCTAAGTGCTCGAAGGGTGTGAGCCCCGTTTAAGCGACATTTCATTGCTTGTAACACGATTTTAGGGGTAGTTTAGTGGGTTTTCATTCATTGATGCTATTTCCTACCGATTTGGTTACTTTGGCCTATTTCGGGTCTATTTGATGTGTTTTCTAGTGTCTCTTTGAATACACAATTTTTTGCCGTAAGATATGTAGCCTTCAGACGTGTTCAAGATGCAATAGAACATCGAGAAGTGATTCGGGATGATCAAAGAAGTCAAACCAATCTGAATAGTGCACAGAACTGCCCAGCAAGTAAGTTCTCGCCGAAAACTATTAAGTTCTTGATGAAAATGTGTTCAAAAATCAATGAAGATTCTCGTCGGAAATCACACTAGAGATTATGAAGAAGTTATCAGCGAGAACTTCAATGTTCTCGCCGAGAACATTGTGAAGAAGTAAAAAAAAAATTGCGTCGCCAGTTTAATTCTGTTTGCAAGGAAGATTTTGGCAAGAACTTTAAATGTTCTTGCTGAAATGTTGGCCCTTCTTTGGGTCTAAATTGGCAAAGCATCTATTCAAGGCCTTCTTCACCCTCAAATCAAGATATTCTGAATTTTAGACTTCTAGAGCTGATAGAGAGAGTTTAGAGCGATTCTTGGAGTTCCCGGAGAGATCCTAACACCATCTTTCCATCCCGGAGTGCTCGGATCTAGGAGTGAAGATTTCTCGAGTTTGAAGCTACGTCGGAGTCATCGCAATTAGGTTTTACAATTCTTCTTTGTTCTTCCTTGTTAAGATGAACTCCCTTGTTGTCTTTGATTCTCTGATTTCAAACATGAGTAGCTAAACTTGTTAAACTTAGAATAGATGAACCCTAAGTGACCTGAGGCTTTAAAGCGGTCACGGATCGACGATAATTAGATTTTGATTTAGACAGTTTCTCTTTCATAATTGATTTGTTCTTAATGCATGTTTCTTTTCTAGCTTGATCACCTAGATTAGATTCTTGCTCAAATAAGGATAGTTGGTGAATCTCTACCTTGTTTTAGAACATCAAATCAATCAGTTAACCTATTCAATGGAGTGTGCCTTTCGTAGGAACCGTTTATTGTTAATCCGCTTCTAGAATAACTCACTAAAATCAATTAGGTGCACCGGTTAGTTATCCGTTGCAGAAGAGAATGCACGGACGGTTAATTAACCTTGGTAGTTAGATCCGATGAAACCAACGTTTGCGGACTTAGACCTAAGGGTAAGGAGTTATGGCGGTGTCGGAGAACTGAATGAATTAGGATCGAAAGTCGCTGGTTTTCTGATCGCCAATGTCCTGGTAATCTTAGGGGGGATTCGAGTCTGAGCTTTTGTCTATCATTCGTTAATCAATCTCAATCAATTAATCTGCCTTTCAATTAATTTTCAATTTTCTTTGTATATTAGATTAAAAGTCGTGAAACTCACACCATGCAACTTATTTAAACCCGAATAATTTGCTAGCTTCTTTGAGTAAACGATTGGAAGAGACCTCTGGAATTCGATCTAATCTACTTTTGTAGGTTAGTAATTTGACCACTGTTTTACAGCTATCAATCGTATAGGTTCGGTTGTGTGTGTGTGTTAGGTAGAAGTTCAGGTTAGTGTGAGAGAAGAGTTCTTGGAAGGTGCGTGTTGCTAGAACCGTTGAGAGAGAGTCTCAAGTAGTGATGTGGTGCTTAAGCTGCTGCATTTTGCTACAAATTTTGGGTTGCATTGCTAGGTTGAGTTGTGTTGTCATTTCGGGGACGAAATCCTTTGAAGTTGTGGAGATTTGTAACATCCCCGCTCAACCGAACGATTTGGAACTCGAGTTTGGATGATTGAGGCATTGGAAGCAGTGTTCTTGATGTCCCATCGTAGTCCGGGACGTTTGTAATTAAGTCGGGTTGAAGTTACAATCGAGCACGTTGAAAATTAGTCAAGTTGCCAGTGTGTGATACATGGTCATGTATTAGAGATACACGATCGTGTATGATGATACACGACCGTGTATCATGGTCTGACTATAAAAGACGGGTTTTTTGGATGGATTTCTGCAACTTTTCCCTCTCTCTTTCCTCACAGAAACCTTTTTGACGAACCAAGGTTTTCCCCACTTCAAACCTTGATTCCGGGAGCTACGGTCGTCCGATCAAGGATCCGTTTCCTTCTGTGCATTCCTGGCAACGAGAGAAAGAGATATCATATCTTGGTTTTGGGTATTTCGAAGGAAGAAAACTACGTTTTTTGGAGAAGGAGAGCTTGTTCGTTCGGGTTTCTAGAAGTTGTTTAGAGCCTCGTCTTCTTGTCAGGTGAGGGTTTAGCATACGATAGGTAGTGATGATTGATGTGAGGTGTTGTAATAAGCTGTGGTGATTGTAACGAGGATGTCGAGATTGAACGAATTGTGGATTGGAATTGATTGTGATGAAAATTGGATAGAATATGATGAAATTAATGAGGGAATTGATAATAGACTTATGGTTGGTTTGTGTTTGATTTGATGAGAAATTGATGGATGGTTTGATGGATGGACATGAGGATTGGATAAATTGTTGTGATTACTTGAAATGATAGAACCGGAAGGAGCCTGTACTGTCCCCAAATTGTCACCCCATCTGTGGTTGGTGGTGCGGTCACGCCTCCTGGAAGAGTGGTGTGATGTGATTGTGATTTTGGCCATGAATACTTATACTGCGGTTTAGGGTGCGTCTTTGGGAACCCCCTACTGCGGTTGGGGGTGTGTCTGTGAGCCCGCAGGGATGGTATGGGATAACTCCTTATGGCGCCTAATAACTCACTTAGTAAATTCAAAATGTGATAAAATGAGTTGTGTGTGTGTGAGTGATTTGTGTATGTGTGTGTATTGTATGTGATGGTAAGATGTCTTGTGATGTGCTGTGTTCTGTTTCGGATTACTCTATGAACTGAAAGTGTGATGTAATGCTGAATTGTATGAATGATGATCTTTGTTATATTTATGTTGTTGTGGGTTGTGTATGTTGAACTGAGAACTTCACCTATGTGATTGATGATGTTATGAATGGTGAATGCTGAACCAAGAACTGAACCTATGTGATCACCTAGACTGTTTTAGGGAATTAAAACTAGTTATGGTCGAGTCTGATTCCATTGTCGGTGTTTTGTGAGGAGTTTGGAATCACTTCTTTTGGCTAGGTTCGGCGCGTAGTTAAACCTAGTGAGTTCACTGAATTTCAATAGGAAATTGGTCCCCCCCCCTCTTCCTCTTTCAGGTGCGGGTGGTTAGAGTGATTTTGTTGAGGTTCAGGTGTTTCAGTTGAGTTCAGAGTAGTTGCCGGTTGGAGCTATGAGGTGAGGATTGGTGATCTACATTGGAGTTGACCGCTTCTTTTATTTTTACATTTTAGTTGACATTTACGTTTGGGGATTTTGAATTTTGATTTATCGGATTGGATTTTGAATTTTGATTTATCGGATTGTACTCGAATTTTATATTTTGGAGGCCTCCTTTCAGATTTTGATTTTAATAAGAGTTTCATTCTTTTCTTTATTGTCGTTTTTGCTCTTTTCATTTAAAGATAACTTCGAGTAATGCTCATTACCGGTTCAACCACGGGGTTACCAGGGTCGATTCGGGATGGATGTTACATCTATGACCACAAGCAAAGGTACACAACACTCTCATATCAATTCCGTAACACTAGGAAATCAACCAATTATCCTTTCGAAACTCAATTGAATGAAAACTAACATGCACACCAAGTGTTCGATGAAATAACTAGGTGAGAATTCAAGTGAAAATGGTTGAATCAATGACAAGTAATCTCTTAGAACACAATCAATTCAATACCTAGATCTACGATCCATGCAATCGAAGAACTCTCATGCATCAAACCACATTGAATGAACCAAAATAAGCAAACATGGCATAAATGGCAATAAGCACAAGTCTAGGAATCATCCTCATACAACCAAGTCTATACACTCGTTCCTCATGGCATAACTACTCTACCCATCCCAGATTAACCCTAGAAACTTAGCAAAGCATGGACAAGGGAGTAAAAGATAAGAGAAAGAAGAAGAATCACCAAGTACATCATAATGATTCCTAATGACAATTTTCAAATCTCCACTTGTAAGCACTTCTCCCAAGGTTTGTTGGCTTCAATCCTAGCTCCAAAGGCTCCAATTTTCTCCAAATATGTGTTATAGGCTTTATGGGGTCGTGGGTATGTGTTTGAGAGAGAATGGGACCAAAATGAGTCCCTAAAACACTTAAATCCGAGTGTCTTCATAATGCAAGGGAAGGTGCACGGCGTGCACCCCTACACTTTGTAGAAATATCGATTTTGTCTCGCCCGTATCTTCCTCATCTGAGCTCCGATTAAGCTCATGTTTGATCCTATGGCTTCCTTTTCACCTCTAATATCATTTCATGACCTGAAAAGTACACAAAAGTAGCTCCAAAACACATCAAATGGGGCAATAAGTGGCCCCGAGATGGCACTAGAACGAAATGTGTAAAACAACTCCATATGCAACCAAACCATGACTTAAAAGGATAAAAAAACGGGAAAACATAGGCAAATCGTAGGGTATACATACCTCTAATAAAATCATGTTAGTCACCTTGCATGTGTGCTTCCAATAATCATTGACCCTACACAAAATGGTTTTGTTGGGAGCATGGCGATAATTGATAATATCCTACTGACTCATGTGCTAATTCATCACTTTAAGTGTCATACTGGGAATCAACACTATATGGCCCTACAAATTTATATGGAAAAGGCATATGTGACCGTGTGGAATGGTATTTTCTTCTTCCTTTCATCCACTATTTGGGCTTTGCTCCATGATGTATTTCTTGTATCTTTACATGCCTTTCTTCGGCCATCATGGTAGTATTGATGAACGGTCAACCGCCAGGATATATTACCCCTACCAGAGGGCTTCGATAGGGTGATCCCCTACCCCCCCTGCTCTTAGCTTTGTGCTCCGAAGGCATGTGTAGGTGGCTTCATAGAGCCACTGAGTCCTGATCGCTAGAGGGGTTGGATTAATAGTTGTTACCCAAAAAACTCACATCTCATGTTTGTCGATGACACACTCTTTTAGCAAGTATCAAATCTGGCAATAGACCAACTCAAACAACTACTTGCAACTTATGAAGCAATAAGTGGATTGAGGGTTAATCTGCCAAAATCAACCGCTTTATTCAACTCTGACACACCACAGAGTGACTCCGCTATGGGTGTCCTTGTTTTTATTCTAATGGATACTACATAGGTCTCTGATAACACTCGATTTGACTTGATTATCAGCCTCATTTAAGCGACATTTCCTTGCTTAAGACATGGTTTTTAGGGTAGAATAACGAATATTCAATCAATTGCCCTATCTCGTGCCATTTGTGTTACCTTGGCCCGTTTCGGGTCTATTTGATGGTTTTCTAGTGTTTTTATGTTAGCACAGGTTTTTGCCGTCAAATAAAGTAGCCAAGGACGTGTCTAAGGCGTTGGAACCTCGAGGAATCACACCGAAATCGATCTAAGGAGCCAACCAAGTCAAACAAATTCCTGCCCGGTTTACAAAGGAATTTTCGCCGAAAATCCCTTAGTATTTTCGGCGAAAATGCAAGAACAAAATCACTGATGTCAACTGAAGGATATTTTCGGCGAAAACACTAAGTTTTCGTCGAGAAGTGTTGGACCGAAAATCAAAGAAGAAACAGCCGACGGTCATTCACATTTGCAAAGGAATTTTTGGCGAAAATTCCTTCATATTTTCGCCGAAAATCCTAGTTAAAATCCGGCGGTTTAGGGTTAAGTATAAATAAAATCAATATACTTTTCATACATATCATAATACACTTTTCATAATCAGAATTTTGAGGATTCTCACTACAAGAAACTGCTCATTTAACGGCGACGGTTTAACAGCGGCCAAAAGCGGGCCGCTGTTAAATATGTTTAGGGGCGTTGAATTTAACAGCGGCCGGAAGCCGCTGTTAAATTTAATAACTTAACAGCGGCCACTTAGGTGCTGTTAAATTATTTAATTTAACAGCGGCTACTGGCCGCTGTTAAATTAATTTATATATATCAGATAGGATCGCGGGACAGACAGTCCCATCTTCTTCATTATCTTCTTCACTCATCTTCTCCCGCAGCATCGCCGAACGTATAGCCGCCGACCTCCCTCCCGCCCGCCGCCGACCTCCCGCCCCGCCGCCGACCTCCTAGACCTGCCGCCGCCACCTCTGTCACTGTTTACAGGTATTACTTGGTTAAACTTCTCAATTTTTCAGACCTAATTTCTAGGTTTTAGGTTTAGTTAATTGAATCGGTTAATGATGTTTTGTGGTATTGATTAAGTTAGAAGTGTTGTTTAGAGTAAGAAAACCTAGTCTATAATTGATGGATTGTGAGAAATGATGAGTTTTCAACATGTTTATATGAACCCTAATTTGAAAATTGGGGGTTTTCAAAATTTCAGCAATTATGCACGAATTTGCATCATTTTATTGTACGATTTTGTTTAGAAATGTGATTTATGGAAGTTTCGTTTAGGTTTATGGAGTTATCTTACTTATGCAATTATCTGTTTCTTTGGTGTTATGTGAATATAAAGAACTTCATTGTTCTTTTGGAGTACAATTAGGAGTCGCAAACTCATCATACGAGTGAAAGAATTTGAAGTTGCCGAATTAAGGTACACAATTTTATCTCCTTTTTGTTGTAATTTCGTACATCATAATTAGCTAGTGCATGAATTTTGGATTCAATACCATGATAATTAAATTGCGATGTTGTACATTGTTGTGTGAATTCAAGAGTTTGATTGCCTAGAGTTCAAATGACTAGTTCACTTGAAATTTTGATAAAATTTGTTATAGTATATAAGAATTCTTCTATGATATATAACTTATGTATATTTGTGTGTTATGAGTATATTATAATGCTTATATGGTGTAATTATGTGTTATAATTATGTTAGAATTTTTATGTGGTATATTAGAATGAATTGTATATTATTTCATAGGTTGAAGAGTATGAGATTAGGTGCAAATACGAATAGGTCATGTCGAATTTTTTTAAAAGTATGCATATAGGTTGTGTTGTAGTTAATATTGGGTTGTTTTGGTGTGTAATTTTGTTGGTGTGATGATAGATGGCAGATGTGATGACTGGTGGAGCTGGTGTGATGGGTGGTGGCACTGGTGGAGATGGCGGTGATGAAAATCGTCGCCCAAAGAAGCCCCCGCCGGAGGATTACAAACTCCATATGATTGGTGAGTTTCAATAAGATTAAAAAAATTTAGACATTTAGGGTTGTAACTATTATTTAATACTCTCACATTATTTCTTTTTTAATTCAATATAGAGTTTAATAGTGGTCGACGTTGGGTGGAGAAGGCGAAGATAAAAGATTGGGCTATTGTAGTAGAGGAGGGGGTGTACATCGAGGTTAAGTTGGATAGAGATGGTGTGCCCTGTGGTGATGAGGGGAGGTACTTGCGCCAATATCTTGGCAAAATTATTGGACAACCCAACATTGTTCCTATTGGTGTTGATGATTGGACAACAGTCCAAGAGTGTGACAAGAATCATTTATGGGGTACCTACATCCGGGTAAGTACTTCTAAAATCTTGTTAAATTTGAGGATCATTTCATTGCATTAATTGTTTGTTATATTATGTCGTGACAGCACACATTCACTTGGGATGATGCTGATGATAAGAAAATGGAGACTTTTATCATGGAGAACCTTGGCGTCAAGTGGAGGGAATGAAGGGGTCGAATATGGAAAAAAGCAGGGTGTGATGCTTCTCAAGGCGTGGATCATAACTTGTCCCTGAGGCCACAGGGACTTGATGAACGAGACTGGGATATGTTTTGTAGGTACAGGTTGAAGACTGAAACCTTGGTAAGGACAATGATCAATAATACATATTTTATATCTCACTAATCAAAATGCATGTTTATTGGCATCTTTTGTTTACATTTTGTTTACAGCTAGCATGTGCAAGGAACAAAGCCAACCGAGCAAATCAAAACATCTATCATACGAAGGGATCAAGGCCATTCAATGTGGAGCGTGAAGTAATGGTAAGTAAACCAACTCATCTATAGAATTTTAAGTGTTTTTGTTTGCAATTAAATCTTTACAAAACACTGTTTCTTTATTTTGTAGGAAAAAGAGAAGGGGAGGGAAGTTAGTAGAACTGAACTCTTTATTGGATGCTATGAGAAAGAACCCGGACGGTCTGCTAACGCTGCCACAGAAGCGTTTGTTGTACGTGTTGTAGTTTATTACCATGCATTAAACTTAATTATGCAAGTTATTTTTATTTACTGATACATGTATAAAACTGAATGCAGGATTCTGTTAAAGGCTTCCAGGGTGATCCTACCACTGACTCGGGGACTAGCCGAAATGATGCTGTGTCGAGGGCGTATCGAGCACACGAGAAGAAGGAAAAATCGGGACGAGTACCTCATCTTGGCTTTGGGGCGAAGGCCAAACGGGTGAGTAGTAGTTAATATTGATATGAATTGGTTAGATGATTAATTAATTTGTGTGTAATGTGAACTCGTTAGTTTGTTAGGAGTTGGTTTGTGAAGATGTGGATTAGATAATAAGTTAGTTTGTGTACTTGTGATTTAGTAAGTACGTTAGTTTCTCAAAGTTTGTGAATCCCAAGTAGTGTTTGTTCATTTTGTAGGTTGAAGAGTATGAGATTAGTATTAGATACGAATAGGTCATGGTGATTTTTTTTCCTGATCGAATTGTTTATTGCAGGTGTATCGTGGGTCCTCTTCTTCTTTTGGGTCCCAGGAATCATTCAACCCAACCCTCCCCAGTTGGGCGACATTTGGCGCGAAGGTCTTGGAGCACTTGGACAGATCTATTGGCTTATCTCCAGACTTGGAGGAAATGCGAAGAATGTTTGCAAGTCAAGGAGGATGCAGTGGAAGCACTCCTACCCCCTGCTACCGATGATGTCGTACGTCCGGATGATGAAGATGCGAATGATGAAGATGCGGATGATGAAGATGCGGATGATGAAGATCAAATTGGTGACAATTAGGTATAACATGTTAGGGTATAATGTGTTTAGTAACTTTGAACAATGTGTTATGTATTAAACAATGATGTTTAGTTGTGTGCAATGAAGAAGTTGTTTCTTTTGTTTAAAATTGTTCTCAATTCTAAATTTTCAATGTTCGTCAAATGTAGAAACGAGCGGGATTAAAAAAAATAAATGAAGAAAAAATATATAGCTGGACAGAATTTTCTGTCCAGTAAAAAACAATTTAACAGCGGCTTAACCCCGCTGTTAAACTATTTAAATTTAACAGCGGCCAAGGCCCGCTGTTAAACTTTTTCTATTTAACAGTGGCCAATGGCCGCTGTTAATTTTTTAGGTTTAACTGCGGCCACTTTTTGCCGCTGTTAAACTGGTTTAGCATTGGCCAGTTTAGCAGCGACCAGCGGCCGCTGTTAAATTATTTTAACAGCGGCTATGGCCGCCGCTAAATGCTTATTTTGCCGCTGTTAAATCTTCCGTTTTTTGTAGTGTCTCTGAGAGTTCTGAAGGAGAGTTTAGAGTTCGAAGAGCCGGAAAGAGATCGTGACACCATCCCTTCCATCTCGAGGACTCGGAGCTAGGATTGCAGTCCACCGGAAGATTGAAGTTCTGCCGGAGTCGTCTTAATTAGGTTTTTCAGATACTTTTCTGTTCTTCCTCTGTATAATGAACTCTTTCTTTATCTTTGATTCTTTTGTGATGAACATGAGTAGCTAAACTCATAGAGCTTAGACTAGATGAACCCTAAGTGACCCAGGGCTTTAAAGCGGTCACGGATCGGCGGTGATTAGATTCAAAGTTCAATCAGTTTCTCTTTCATGTTTGGTTTGTTCTTCGTTGTTTATGTTTCTTGTCTGGATTGATCACCTAGATTATATTCTTGTTAAGCTAAGGATAGAAGCGAACACTCGCCTTACTTTAAAACATCAAACTGAACAATTAACCTTATAATTGGAGTGTGCCTTTCGTAGGAACCGGTTAGGGTAACTCATGAATCGTTAGTAATTCCACCAGTTAAGTTAAGTCGTTGCGAGAGGCGACCGTACCCGGGCGGCTCATTAATCTTGGTAGCTAGAACGGATAGAGCGAACGTTCGCCGGTCTTAAACCTAAAGGTTAGGAGTTATGGTGGTGTCTTAGAACTGATTGAATGAGAATTGAAATCCGATGATCTGTTGATTGCCTATGCTCTGGTGAACGAAGGGGGATTCGAAGTCTAAGTTTGTCTGTCATCTCTGTTTTCAACCCTAATTTCCAATCTGTTTTAGTTTCAATTTTTAATTTCTCTGCATTTCTTAGAATTAGAAGTCGTGGAACTCACACCACGCACGAAGTGTTTAATCTGAGTAATTTGCTAGCTTATTTGAGTAGTCGATCATTAGAAGGTCCGTGGAATACGATCTACCCTAGCTTTTGTTAGCTTTGTTAGTTATTTGATTGAACGCACATACAACGATTGCGGCTCATCAAATTGGCGCCGTTGCCCTGGACATCTTTTTATTGTTTGAAAGAAGAACTGGCAATTTATTCTTCTACTTTCCATCTTTCACTTTTCCACCCACTTCGATTTTACACTGGTTTTTGTTGTTTTTGTTATTTGTAGGTTGTTCACAGGTGTATGCATCGCCGCCCTTGGACTCGCTCTCAACCCGACAAGGCTAAGAGTATAGAGAGACCAAGCAGTTCTGCTCCACCTCGACAATCACAGATTCCAAGGAGAAGCAGAACCAATCTACCTCCATCCATCATTCCGATTAAGATCGAGGAACTGAAGGAGAGTTCCTCATCTTCACCATTACCGTCACCTTCATCCGTTTCATACACCGAGTCACTTTCACCTCCTCCATCTCCTACCATGACTGATCAATTACCACCACCAGGCGGAAATCCACCACCGCCGCCTGCACAGAAGAGTCTAGCTGATTACAACAAGCAGAGCGCGACTAGCGTTCGATCTGCCATTGGCGTGCCACGCACTGAAGGAGATCCTGACTATAAGATCAAGATTCCATTCTTGACTATGATCTCTAGGGATCTACAGTTTGAAGGCAGGCCACTAGACAATCCATGCACACATCTGGCAAATTTCCTTGATCTCTGCAGCACTTTTAAGAACGGAAACCTCGACAAGAACACTCTTTGCTTGAGAGCTTTCCCGTTCTCTCTGAAAGGCGCAGCCAAAAGGTGGCTTACTGGCAAATCACCTGGATATTACACTGACTGGGATACTCTGGCTCAGGACTTCGTTGAAGAATACTTCCCTCCTGTCAGAACAACAGCCATCAAAGACAGCATCGCCAGATTCTCCCAAAAAGAAGGCGAAAGCTTATACGATACTTGGAATCGATTCCAAGAACTTCTCTACAACTGTCCTCATCACGGTTTCGAGCAGAGGCAGTTAGCTGAAATCTTTGCTCGAGGTCTTCGAGAAGAATCCTCCAAGTGGGTCAATTCTCTAGCTGAAGGGGATTGCACTACGCTCACACCTGAAGCTGCTCTTCTTCATTTTGCGAACTGTGCTTCCAAGTCAAGGAACTGGGAGCGACAATCAGAAGGATCAAGGAGCAAGCTCGATCTCGAAGCTACTATCAAGGCAGAAGTAGAAAAGCATCTGAAGAAGTCTTCTACACCAATCAAACCGCCGGCAGCTTCTGTCTATGTTGCCGATTGCGAATGGTGTGGAGCTTGTGCGCATAAAGGAGGCCGATGCCAGAATTTTGGTAAGACAAAAGTCTGGTCCGCCGAAGAGGTAAATTTCGTTCAACAAGGCTTCGTTAGCAATCAAAATGGTTATGCTAGCTGCCGCAACTTCAGGCAGCAAGGGAACTATCAAGACAGACCTCCCTAAAATAATGGCGCCAACCATAATGAGAACCAGAATAACCGCCCAGCTGGTCCAGCTCAGGATCAGAAGCCTAACCATCCACCGGGAGGTGTCTATCAGCTGCCACACCGTAATCCGGGTAACTATGGAACTGCTCCTGGCAATCGCCAGAATCAATATCTGAATAATACCTATCCAGGGCAGCAACATCAGAGAGAGAACAATGCCAGTGACCTGGACAAGAAGCTTAGTCAGATCATTACCAGACTTGATGATCATGACAGTCAGTTCAAAGCTCAAGCTCTTCTCAATCAAGAACAGATCGCATCCGGTCAAAGAATTGAGCAAGCTGTCAACCACATCTCGAGCAAGTTTCGTACGGTTGACTCTTCAGTTTACCTCGATTTGCGTGCCAACTGATTTCGTGTGAACTAGGTTAGCTGAACTCTTTGGACTGATCTAGCATGCTTAGGGAGTATTGTACTTAATTGTTATATCGTTTGATCATGTGTTGCTATGCATAAGTCCTTATTCTTTGTGATGTTGACTTTTGAGAAATATCGGTTTGACCATGAACTATTTATGATCAGTTGCCTGCCTTATGTGCTTATTTACATTCATATTCTTGTGCTTGCCATCTGAGATCATATTATGCCGTCATTTCCCGCTTTGTGATAGTCTTGCCATGATTAGGGTTCAATGTTCGATTATGTTGACTTTTTTAATGTCGTTTTGACTTCTGAACTCTGATTGTGATAATTCCATTCTGACTGTTCCTAAGCGTGTATTTTAATTGTTTGGGATTACCGGTTACTCTGCTTTGCTTACCCCCACTCGGTTTTTCTCATTTCTTTGTGAAATTGAGTTTTTCGACTAAGTGTGGGGTAGGGTTTTAGTTTGACTAATCTGGTTTGTTTTCTTGCTTAGGAACGTAACTAATGAGCGCAGGACCAAGCAAAGACTTGACACCGCCTCCAGCTCTCGAGCTCCCGCACTCGTCACACCTGCCATTCATGGACCTCCCCCAGCTTTCCCTGGCCGTGTGGGGTACCACCACACCGTTGCTCGCCTGCCCCCATACTACTTCGAGTGCTACCAGAAGCTCGAGAACATCCCTAGAGCTAATGTTCGCCCACTTTCCACGGAGTCCCTCTTCGATCATGATGAGGACTACCACTGGAACGTGCACGACGCCCTGGTACACGCTGGACTCCTAGAGCTGACCACCATAGCTTCCGACTTCCCAGACATCGCTCTACAGGAGTTCTGGGCGACTTTTGATCTGGACGAGCACCGGAGGAGGCAGCACAGGAAGGTCGTTTCCTTTTATCTGGGCGGGGTGCACAGGACACTCACCTATGATGAGTTTGCAGCTCATCTAGGCATCCCCTATGAGCACTACAATGGTCATTACCTTGGCTGGGAGGACGACGATGCCGACGGGGAGGAGTACCATGCACTCTAGAGCCACATGACTGGAGTGCCCGGCGATCGCCTGACGATGCATAAGTCAGTTAAGTCTCTCTCTCACCCTCTCTATTGATTCATTCACATGGTTTGGCGTCGTTCTCTTTTGTATGCTCCAGAGAAGGACCGCCACCACATCAGCCGAGAGGAGCTTCTTCTTCTTCGCGCCATCCGGGAGAGCTACCCTCTTCATCCCGGATGGGTGCTTGCCCGACTACTCCGCAAGAAGACTCAGAGGTCAAAGCCACCTCGCTCACTCCTGGGAGGCAACTTTGTAGGCCGACTCATCATCTCCTTCGGCCTCAGCCAAGAATATGGCCCGAACATCCCACGCCGCAGAGTACGCACCGTTGGAGGCGATTTGGCGGTCGAGTACAACCTCGAGCTGGACCTCAGCCCCCAGGTAGCAGCAGATCCTCCTCCCCAGGACGAGGATGAGTCGGAGGAAGAAGACAATTCTGAGGAGTCTCAGCCTCAGTATGAGCCAGAATTTCATGATCATATACCCTCGCCACACCATCAGGCAGGGTATGCACGCCAGTCGCCGCCGCCCATTCCAGAGCCATATCAGGCGCCTCACCCGCAGCACCACCCGCACCCCGCGGATGTTGGAGAGCTGTACGCGCGACTGCAGGAGTGGTGCATCCAGGACAATGCCACTCAAGAGGCGAGATGGACTATTATGCAGCAACATATGCACCGCTCCAACGAGCGGTATGAGGCACAAATGGCGTGGCAACGTCAGCTCGGCGATTTCCTCCACTTTCCACCTCCCGGTCCACCTGACCAGCAGTGATCGGGTTGTATTCCTTTTCTGGTCCTTTCTTTTTATTTATTCTTTTCGGATTTCGATCCAACTTTTTTCTATGTGGATTCGGGACACTTGTTCTGGTTTCCTTTTTATGTTTCATTTGTTTTTGTTTTGTAGGTAGTAGGGAGATTCCCTTTGCTTCGCTTCGGTAGATTTCCTCCGCTCCGAGGATCCGTGCTCATCCCCTACGCCAGCCATCTCGGTCCAGGTTCTTCTACTTCACTCTGAACTCTAAATTTAGTCCTGTGAGGACACAGTACGATTTAAGTGTGGGGTAGGATGCTAGAGAACCTTGCATGAACTTGATTGCCCTTCATTGTGTTTTTGTGTGCCTCGTGATTCCTGTCCAATCTCTCTAGCATTAGAATGGCTCAGTTCTTGATCTTTGATGTTAAGTTGCTGTTCAAACCTTCATAATGATGCTTAGACTGCTTAAACAAGAACTTGAGAACCAACGTGTTTACTTTGATGCTAAATTGCCTGGTCAGAACATAATTTTTAAAATCACACTTGTAGTTTGTAGCCTTGATTGCATGAAAATGACCGAATCCGACTAGCAAACCAACTATGAGCTTTTGATCCATTGCACGTAACTTGCAATTTCAATTCTTTTTGAGTGATTTTCTGTTTGCTTGAATGACTTAGAATTTGCATGAGACCTACTCGAGACCACACGATGACACGAGTTCTAGAATGATAGGGGCACCTAGATTCAGCTACTAGGCCAGATAGCCTACCCAACGATAAAATCCATTAGGTTTAAACCCTTGAGCTTGGCCTGTTCTTTCGGTTCGATAATACATTACAACCATTTCCCATTCTTTCATTCCCCGTTGATCCCCTGTGGTTGTAGTTCTAGATTGACCTACCGGAAGTCGGTTTGTGGTAACCTGCCTATAGCCATTAAACAGGTGGTCTTAGCTATTATGTCCAGACGTGTAAACCCCTCTAGCAACTAAAAGAAAGAATCGGCACAAAAGAAAAAAATAGAAAAAGAAGAAAAGAAGCAAGTTTCGAAAAAAAAAGAGAAAAAAAATTAGAAAAGCCAAAAGTTTTAAGTTCAATACACGTTCTTCTCTCTACATATGGAAGAACGAAGTCAAAAGAAAAGTCATAAAAGAAAAAAAATGTGTTAAAAGAAAATAAGAAGTGCTAGGTTGCTTGAGGGTATCTTAGGACGAGCGTTCATTATTCCACCAGTATCTGGTTAGACGGTAGGAAGCCACAGACTAGATTCGAGGAAAGTTAGTCGAAAGCTACACCGCACCAAAGCCATCATCATACATTCCCATCATCCATCTCATCATAAACCCAAGTAGTGTAGAATTCGTTACAGTCCTAGCAGGGAAGTCCTTCTTGACTAGTTACTCGTGTTGTCACAGTGGTGGAGATGTGGTCGAAATGCAAACTTATGACAGAATTCAGTAACAGAAAATGATTGAGAGCAGAAACACGTCCTTAAACACAGAGAGTGAGAGTTCCCAATTTACTAAATATTTCCTGTGTGAGGAGTCTTGTCGGTCAGGTCAAATTTGTGAATAATTGGTTACGATTACTTGTCGTGTGCAGTTTATTAGTGAGACCAGGTGGTTTGGTTGATCTGTATGCATGATAGGTTTCTTGTTCTAGGATCTATCTGTCTAATAATTCATTGTGTTTGATTGAGCTCCAATTTAATCGATCTTATCATTTGTGAACATGAGCGTTTCTATTCAGTTTGCTTGAGGACAAGCAAAAGCTTAAGTGTGGGGTATTTTGATGACACTCGATATGACGTGATTATCAGCCTCATTTAAGCTACATTTCCTTGCTTAAGACATGGTTTTTAGGGTAGAATAACGAATATTCAATCAATTGCCCTATCTCGTGCCATTTGTGTTACCTTGGCCCGTTTCGGGTCTATTTGATGGTTTTCTAGTGTTTTTATGTTAGCACAGGTTTTTGCCGTTAAATAAAGTAGCCAAGGACGTGTCTAAGGTGTTGGAACCTCGAGGAATCGCACCGAAATCGATCCAAGGAGCCAACCAAGTCAAACAAATTCCTGCCCGGTTTACAAAGGAATTTTCACCGAAAATCCTTTAGTATTTTCGGTGAAAATGCAAGAACAAAATCACTGATGTCAACTGAAGGATATTTTTGGCGAAAACACTAAGTTTTCGCCGAGAAGTTTTGGACCGAAAATCACAGAAGAAACAGCCGGCAGTCATCCACATTTGCAAAGGAATTTTTGGCGAAAATTCCTTCATATTTTCGCCGAAAATCCTAGTTAAAATCGGGCGGTTTAGGGTTAAGTATAAATACTTAACCGGCGGCCCAAAATCAATATAATTTTCATACATATCATAATACACTTTTCATAATCAGAATTTCAAGGATTCTCTTAGAGTTCTGAAGGAGAGTTTAGAGTTCGAAGAGCCGGAAAGAGATCGTGACACCATCCCTTCCATCTCGAGGACTCGGAGCTAGGATTGCAGTCTACCGGAAGATCGAAGTTCTGCCGGAGTCGTCTTAATTAGGTTTTTCAGATACTTTTTTGTTCTTCCTCTGTATGATGAACTCTTTCTTTATCTTTGATTCTTTTGTGATGAACATGAGTAGCTAAACTCTTAGAGCTTAGACTAGATGAAACCTAAGTGACCCAGGGCTTTAAAGCGGTCACGGATCGGCGGTGATTAGATTCAAAGTTCAATTAGTTTCTCTTTCATGTTTGGTTTGTTCTTCGTTGTTTATGTTTTTTATCTGGATTGATCACCTTGATTAGATTCTTGTTAAGCTAAGGATAGAAGCGAACGCTCGCCTTACTTTAAAACATCAAACTGAACAATTAACCTTATAATTGGAGTGTGCCTTTCGTAGGAACCGGTTAGGGTTAATCCACTGCAAGAGTAACTCATGAATCGTTAGTAATTCCACCAGTTACGTTAAGTCGTTGCGAGAGGCGACCGTACCCGGGCGGCTAATTAATCTTGGTAGCTAGAACGAATAGAGCGAACGTTCGCCGGTCTTAAACCTAAGGGTTAGGAGTTATGGTGGTGTCTTAGAACTGATTGAATGAGAATTGAAATCCGCTGATCTGTTGATTGCCTATGCTCTGGTGAACGAAGGGGGATTCAAAGTCTAAGTTTGTCTGTCATCTCTGTTTTCAACCCTAATTTTCAATCTATTTTAGTTTCAATTTTTAATTTCTCTGCATTTCTTAGAATTAGAAGTCGTGGAACTCACACCACGCACGAAGTGTTTAATCTGAGTAATTTGCTAGCTTATTTGAGTAGTCGATCATTAGAAGGCCCGTGGAATACGATCTACCCTAGCTTTTGTTAGCTTTGTTAGTTATTTCATTGAACGCACGTACAACGATTGCGGCTTATCAGTCTCCCATGTATTATCTTGTGCTCCAAACAAGAGACCTTTCAATTCATTGAGGATCAAATTTCTGTGAGGTTGCATATCCCAATCAAGCTTCTAACTACCAGTGTATGTAATGTCGTGTTACTAATTAATGAATACTTTATGTTGCCATATAAATCTTCTAATGGCATACTTTTGGTTGGTTTAGGTAGGGGACAATCAAAATTTTGAGCTAGATTTCCTTGTCGCAACTATTAGTCCCACAAAAGTATGGTGGCTTAGATTTTTGCGGGTTTTGCTGCTTCAATCAAGCTCTCTTTGCTAAATAATGCTGGAAGATCCTTGAAAATCCGCATTTATTACTCTCCAGTGTTGTCCAATTACAATACTTTGTTGATGGTACCATCATTCAATCAAGACATGGGTCACACCCTTCTTACAACATGTAAAACTTGTTACATGGACTCGAATTACTTAGTCAAGGTATAAGGCGGCAAGTGGGTTCAAGATTCACCATGCACCCCTGCAGGGTCATCTGGGTCCCTTCTCACATCCTTTTGCACCCTAGTCTTAGGTCTCCTCGTCCTTACATGCGACCTACTTCAATTGCGAGTTTCATCTAGGATAGGTTTTGGGATATGCTCGTAATATCTAATTTTTTTTTGGAATTTGTTCATCTCATTCTTCAAATCCCTATACCCTTGACTCCAAAGTAGGATTCCCTGATCTGACACTATGCTACCTCGAGAGTTTATTCCAAGTCCCCTAGATATGATCTTGCTCTACGACTTAAGAAATCTCACCCCAAAATTAACATACCAGATTTTGATGAATCTCTGTGGAACTCTATTTGGAGCGTTCCAATTCATCCTAAAATGCGCTTCTTCCTGTGAAGGTTGCTGCATTGAATTGTTTCTATTATAAGTACACTAAATGACAGAGGAATGGATCTGCCTCCAGCATGTCTACTTTTCCTTAATAAGGATAAAACCATTAAGCACTTGCTTCTAGAATGCCTGGTTACACGGTTATTTTATAGTCCGATTTGTCTCACTCCTCTAAATTTGGCTAGTTCTCATTTTTATAGTAATATTCATCTCACTCTAAATTTTGCTAGTTCTCATTTCCCCTTGTGTTGGAGATACATCTTCCACTATTACCGATACTTGGCGCCAATGTGGGTATTGGCACGGTGGAGAAACTAGAAAAGCCAAAATAATGTCATTTTCAACGTGGCCCAATTTTTTGTACATGTTCTTTATCGTTAATTCGCCTCTCATCTTTTTGACTTTCCTCTCTTTCTTGCAAATTTCTCTCTACCCATCCTTTTTCTTCCCATCTTGTTGTCTCTTTTAGGACCTAGACAGTACCCCTACATTATTTATTTTTCGCATAGATAGCTCCGGTGGAGACATCGAGATAGCAAACACAAGAAAGAAGTAAAATCAAGTCTCAACCCAGACAGTCATGTCTACCTCCATGACGCCTAGGAGGTTAATAAGGGTCATTTGTGCCATGTAATGGGCGATCCTGTTACCTGAACAATGAATCATTTGGAAGCGCCAAGAAGGAGAACCGGTCTTCAACTATATAATTTCTTCCACAATAGCACCACTAGGATTACACATTACCGCACCCGCTAGAAGCCTTATAGAGACCAATTCAGTATCTCCTTCAATGTCCACCTGCAAGAAACCAGACCACCAACACCAGGAACACGCATCTCTGATGGCAAGCAACTCAAGTAAGAATGGATCAAGAATACCTGGATACGTCGTCCCTACTGCACGGAGCACCCTTTCGAAATAGTTATGAAGAACTCATCATGACGCTCCACCCACGTTGGGCTGGATAGCGCCGTCAACATTGATCTTGAACCGTAAAGGATGAGGGGGGTCTAGATTGGGGAGGGGGTTAACGGTGTGGGGATGGAAATGAGGGCCAAGACCATAAACGTGGATGTGTTCACTACAACAAACTGGTTAGATAAAAACAGTAGAGAATGAATTTAACAGCGGTCGCGACCGCTGTTAAATTATCCAATGCAAAATGTAAATAATAGCGTCAAAACGTGGCCGCGATTAAACCAAGGCCGCTGTTAAATTATCCAATGCGAAATGTAAATAATAGTGGCAAAAAGTGGTCGCGGTTAAACCAAATAATTTAACAGCGGCCAAAAGCCACTGTTAAATTAGTTCGTCGATTAAAAGTAAAAGCTGAAGCTCCAACAAGGCAGTGTGAGCTCTGAATCTCCATCGTCATCCTCTAGTTCCCCTCCCAAACACAACACAAACAATTAATCATATACAAAAGTACAACAAAATTATATTGTGATCTCCCTATTCAAACAATCGAGACAAACAATCGATCCAAAGTATGAGCTCTCTCTATTCATACAAAATTAAGAATGAGAAAAAGCTACTCTTTTTGTTGAAGTCATCCCCAAATTTTTTGTCCACTACCAGTTCTGGCGATAATAGCTCCATCCAAGTTCACAATCTCTTTGCTCTGTCAAATCATCTGCTCCATCCCCGCCTTTGCTTCATCGCCAGAGGGTTTCCATTTGCCGGAAGGTTGGATCGTCCAGAAGCGATGCCGCCCAAATTGGAGCTCTTCTTCGTCTTCTTCAAAGAAATAAAAATTGGAGCTCCTCTTTTGCTCAGGCTAAGGCTGTTAAACTAGTGGTCGGTGGCAGAAAAAGGGACTTGTGGTCAGCGGCGTAATAAGAGGAAGAAGAGGCTTTATGGGTTGTTGAACGGAGAGAGAGAGAGCAGAAAAGAGAATAAGAGGTAGAAAAGGTGTAGGTGACGAAATAAGAGGAAGAAGGGGCTTCAAGGTTTGTTGAATAGAGAGAGAAGGGACTTTAATCTCAGCGTTCAGATCAATAATCGGATGGTGTTAAAGGAGATCTGCGTGCTTTAATTTAACGGCGACCACTTGGCCGTTGTTAAATTGTCTATTTTAACAGCGGCTTGTGGCCGCTGTTAATTTACCAATGTTAAATGAATTTAACAGCGGCCACATAGGTGGTCGCTGTTAACCTGACGTCGTTAAATAACTATTTTTTTGTAGTGGCTCGCGCCACTGTTTATGAAATTGGTGAAACAAGACACCCAACCGAGTTTGGACAAACTTGAATACTACTCTATTACGACATTTCCATATTCCCCACTAGACCATGACCAAAATCGCTCGTAGATGTGGTTGCATGGAAAGTATATGCTTCCAATAGATAGCGATGTGTGTGTCCCCAAAAATTGGTGGGCGCAATCAGCACATCTCAAGAAAACTCTACGTTGTTGGACAATGTAATAGAAGGTGTTCCACCGTCTCTAGTTCTGCCAAGCACATTGGACAAGTTAGATCCAAAATCTTTGATTGATTTCGACGCTTGATTCCTTGTAGTCTTGGCAATATGCGGTGCATAATCTTGTAAAGGAAGAAGCGTAGCTATGGGTGAATTTCTAACGACCGCACAAAAATCCAAAGGGGCGACTCCATGGGTGAACCACCCCTACATTGTCGCCTTAAGATTAATGTGGATGGTGCAGTTCTCCGACCATTAGGAGGGGGCACAGTTTGGTATTCCAGGACTCATTTGGTGCGGTGTTGCATGTTGTGGGAACTCCTTATCCATGTATTATAGATTCATTTCATCTAGAACGTATGGCTTGTTGGGATGTAGTTTCCTAGTGTTTGTTTGCTGGTTTTGGGTAGGTGTTGGAGGGGATGCGAAAGTCGTGGTGATGGCCCTTCAGACAAAAGACTATCGATGCTCATCTGGAGGAGTGATCGTCCAAGAGGTTTCCTAATTGTTGGTGGCTTCTCCTTCTTTCAAGGTGCACTTGGTTCGTCACTCACCAAATAGAGTCACCCATTCTATGACACGCCTGGATCTTAGTTATCTCTCTGGGTTGTTACTGGTAGTCCTCGCCCATTAGGTAAATTATAGTTAATTTACCAGTTCTTGTTTTTTTGCCTCCTAACATAGTTATCTTTGTAAAAAGGACTAATACACTAATCTATCAAAATCTTGCGCAAAAATGTCAATTCTAGCCATTACTATGACATATCCGAATTAGGCAATTGAGTGACGTTCATTAAATATTCTCATCTACGTTAAAGAAAGATCAACTACAAAGAGTGATGTGTCATCATACATGTATAAAATTATAAATATAAAATCTAATATAGTAATTAAAAAAATTAAAATCGTAATGGTAAACTTGAAACACTCAACGCCACCTCCCCCCCCCCCTCTTCAACAAAGATCATTGCCGCTCTTCCTCCTCTCTTCAACCATGATTGTTGCCGCCACTCCTTTTCTGTTCAAATCCTTTGTATCCAACACCCAAAAGTGCCTTAGATCCAATAATCTTTGATATGGAGTTAGTTGAGACCATCCCAGCGGTGGTGCAATTAAAATTTTTGAGAGTCGAGACCATCCACAAGCTCGATAACGGAGTCTCGGGAGGGAGTGTGTCATCGACCTAGAAATGTCTCATCAATTGACAAAAAATCGTTAGTTTCTAGATCTTGAATCAGATGGAATAAGGTCACCGCTAAAATTGGATGGGACGACGAGAAAGCTAGAGGTGGTACACTGATGTCTATCATGTTTATCTCACCACATTTGAGCGAAATTCCCCTCGTTTTACTCATATTTGTCGTAGTTTGTAGGAACTTTTGTGCAAATTGCGTGTTATTTCCTTTGACCCTCTTTAGGGCCGTTTGATTTTGTTTCCATTTGTTTTTTATGAGATTTCATATTACCACACTATGGAGGACGTTTCTACAAGCTCGACGCTTGGAACGAGGATCAATTTAGAGTTGAAACAGAGCGGGAATGACCGAAGGAAGATCATATTGACAAGATGTGTGCCAAAGTGAACCACATGTGCGTCGGCGCACTTCTTGTGTGCTGTCACTGTCAAGCACACATCTCTCAATTTCATTCGGCGAGTTTTCCCCAATTACCATATGTGCACCTAACTCAAAGAGATGTGCGCTGGCGCACTTCTCGTGTGTTGTTAGGAACACATCTCGTCAAATCCGGATTTCGAAGGAAAACAAGGGTTTTAACCCTATGGAGAGGGGAATTGGATCATTATTCAATTTTTGACGAATTGAAGACTTGGGAGAGAGGATGTTGGAACATCGAAAGCACGATTGAGCGATATCAAAGTGACGATTGGCTAGAGGGTCGATCGGATATGCGAGATTAGCTTATTCCGGTGCGTGATGACCTTCTCTCCGATTTTTCTATCTTTCCTGACTGTGATTTCCTTCGAAACCATGAGCAGCTAAACTCTCATTTTTGTTCAGATCACATGAAACTCTAGTTAGGAATTTGTATGGATGATGTTGGGTTTATAACCCTTTGATATTTATTGTGGTTTATTTAGACATTTGATTCGAGTCGTCAAGTCTATTGAACCAAAATTGCATTGCATCATCCATCTTAACCGAGCTAGAGCAGATTCGAGTCTGGACAAATGCCTTAGTCATTCTTGGAAACCCTAATCTGCTTACTTGTTTACTTGATACTTTCTACATTCTTATATTAATTAGATCACAAACCAATCACAACCAAACCTTTGAAACTTGAATAGCTTAATTCACAATCATTGAGTAATAGAACGGAAATACTCTTGGGAATACGATCTCGCTAGAGCAATCTAGTGAGTAAATTTTTGCATCATATTCTTGGCATCGTTGCCGGGTAACTTTTCTTGTTCTAGGAAAGGTATTGTGTGCTTAAACTTTTCATTCATTTTCTTATCATCTCTTATCTCCCCTATTGTTATATTAATTGGTATCTTCTTGTTTTTGGTGTTTCAGGCAAGATTGTAGGTATGGAGAAAAGACGGTCTAGTAAGCGCATAGCTGAACAGGCCAAGGTCTTCTATACTCATTCTGGCCCTACACTAATTCCACCGAAGAGCACCACCAAAACTCCTAAGGCAGTGAAGAATTTGTTTACTTTTCCTCCTTCATTCTCCACGATTGCTGCTATAGAGACTCTTGTTCAACAAGAGGAAGAGGAGATCATTACGGCAGAGAGGCTACTTAGGGATTATGGTCGCCCAACCATTGATGGAATCGCTTCTTGCATTGCGAGTTCCTACTGTAGGAACTCGCAATCTGACCATTCCTCCTCACATGATCAATATGATCCAAGAAATTGGGAACACTTTCTATGGAGGAGTTAATGAAGATCCTAATGCTCATGTGAGGAACTTTATCAGGCTTGCTCACACAATCTCCAACAACGAGGCAGATCATAATGCTGTCAAGCTCACTCAATTCCCATTCACCTTGAAGGGGCAGGCCGAAGAATGGTTATATGATCATCCGACCAACCATTTCCCTACTTGGGATGGTTTGGCTAAAGCATTCTTAGATGAGTTCTTCTCTCCTTTTAGGACCGAAGCACTGAAGGCGCAAATCTTAGCCTTCCAAAGTGGTCTAGAACAGAATTTTTATGAAGCGTGACAGAGATTCTAATGACTTCTTCGAGCTTTTCCTCATCATGGTTGGGATGATTATTCCAATTTTACTACATTCCTCAAAGGCTTAGACTTCGAGAAGAAGAAAGACTTCTCCTTGCAAGTGAATGGGGACTTGGATAATATGACTGCAACTGTAGCTTTGGCCTCTTGCAAGAACTTTGCTATGAAGATCAAATCACTTATGCAAGGTAATCCTATGAAGGAGGAGGTCAGACACCCAGGAAAATCTTCATCTCATGTGATGCTCAGTATCCAGTTCCCACAGTTCTTGCACCGGTGGACAAAGTGAAAAATCATTATAAGCTAGAGAATTCAAGGCTATAGATGGAAGTGTAGCATCTCAAACATGAGTTGGAGGATGCTCATACAACTCCACCACATGGATTTAAGTTTCTTACTAGATCAACCCCTCCTTCGGTTACAAGATCAACTTTACCATTGTAGCCGAAGTTTCATCATCTTGTGCAAACTGTGGAGGTAATGGCCACTCTGTAGAAAACTGTCAGTGGAATTATGAGAGTGACCCTAGAATGCAGCAATAAGAGATTGATTTTGTTGGTGGTCATAACCAAGGGAACTCCCAAAATCTAAACAACAACTTCATAAATTCTAATGGCTATTAGAGCCAAAAACAGATCCAGAATTGGAGCAACAAACGCAACAACAATTCCTTTCAAGGAAATCAAGGTGGCTATTCTGGGAATCGGTTTCAAGGAGGTTATCAGAACAAATGGGGTATTCAAAGGTAAAATGGGAATCAGAACCAGAATTCTCAATGTTAGAATAGAAGAAACTAGAACGGTAATCAGAATAAGAACTCCCAAGGGAATGACAACCAATGATCAAGCTCTGGTGCACAAAAATCCAGTACTTACATTCTTTTCGAGAAGATACTTGTAGAGACCCAGACAAACAAGAAAGATACATATAGCTCTATCCAAAAGCTGAAAGATCAAGTAACTGCAATAACTAATCTTTTGCAGGAAAAGGGAGTTGGATCTCTATCTAGTACTACTCTCCCTAATCCTAACCAGAATGAGCACGTGGGAGCTATTGAGACTAGAAGAGAGAATAAGCTACAAGATACTACCATAAAGCAGGTACCGACTCTGGTTACTCCCCCTCCTTTCATAGAAGGAAGTTGTGGGAGAGGAGTAGGTGAAGCAACAAGATGGGGAGATGTCGCTGGTTCTCTCTTCTTCCCCAATACTGATGACTAATCCCTACAAACCTATGGCTCCTTATCCTACTTGGCTCAATAAGAAGGTCTATGGTGCTCAGTTTCAGCTATTCATCAAGATTCTTGAGAAAGTTCATGAGATATGCCACTTATGGAGATGGTGACTACGTTACCTCGGTTCAACAGATACTCCTATCCCACAAGCTGAAAATGTCGGAGCTTCTAGCTCTGTCGGAAGAGGATTCAAAGAAAACCTTGGAGTTCTTTGAAGAGGTGGAGATGAATGAGGAATTATTTGTTGTAATCCTTAACAAGCTACCTGTGAAATGACGTGATCTAGGTTCGTTCACTCTTCCTTGTCACATTGGCACTTATCGGATTGGTCATGGTTTAGCAGATCTAGGAGCTAGCATAAATAACATGTCTTATCGGTTATCTTCTTATATAGGGATGCTTGATTTTTGATGACACTCGATTTGACGTGATTATCAGCCTCATTTAAGCGACATTTCTTTGCTTAAGACATGGTTTTTAGGGTAGAATAATGGATATTCAATCGATTGCCCTATCTCATGCCATTTGTGTTACCTTGGCCCGTTTCGGGTCTATTTGATGGTTTTCTAGTGTTTTTGTGTTAGCACAGGTTTTTACCGTCAAATAAAGTAGCCATGGACGTATCTAAAGCATTGGAACATCGAGGAACTGAACTGGAATCGATCGAAGGAGCCAATTAAGTTTAAGCAATCTCCTGCCCATTTACAAAGAAGATTTCGCCGAAAATAACCTATTATTTTCGGCGAAAAGATTAGTGCAAAACGACTGATGCCACTTGAAGGATGTTTTCGGCGAAAACATTGTATTTTCGGACCGAGAACTTATTCGGCGAAAAGGACAGAAGAAGCAGCTGAGTGACCGGCCATTTACACAAGGATTTTCGCCGAAAATATCCCTATGTTTTCGGCGAAAATATCAGGCCAATCCGGATCAGTTAGGGTTAAGTATTTATACTTAACCCGGCGGCCCAAAAGACATACCTCATACCACACAATCATAATACAACTTTTCGCGAGCAGTTTTCTACGATTTTCTCCGGAGTTCTGAAGCGAGGAGTTCGAGTTCGAAGAGCCGGATAGAGATCGTGACACCATCTTTTCCATCTCGGAGAGCCGGAGCTAGGAGTGTTATCTACTGAAGATCGAAGTCTGTCAGAGTCGTCTAAATTAGGTTTTTCAGATTCTTTTCTGTTCTTCCTCTGGATGATGAACTCTTTCTTTGTCTTTGTTTCTTTTGTAATAATCATGAGTAGCTAAACTCGTTAGAGCTTAGACTAGATGAACCCTAAGTGACCCAGGGCTTTAAAGCGGTCACGGATCGGCGGTGATTAGATTCAAAATTCAATCAGTTCTTTTTCATGTTTGATTTGTTCTTCATTGTTCATGTTTCTTGTCTGGATTGATCACCTAGATTAGATTCTGGTTAAGCTAAGGATAGAAGCGAATGCTCGCCTTACTTTAGAACATCAAATTGAACAATTAACCTTATAATTGGAGCGTGCCTTTCGTAGGAACCGGTTAGGGTTAATTCACTGCAAGAGTAACTCATAAATCATTAGTAATTACACCAATTAATTAAGTCGTTGCGAGAGGCGACCGTACCCGGGCGGCTAGTTAATCTTGGTAGTTAGAACGGATAGAGCGAACGTTCGCCGGTCTTAAACCTAAGGGTAAGGAGTTATGGTGGTGTCTTAGTAATTGATTGAATGAGAATCAAAATCCGCTGATCTGTTGATGGCCAATGCTCTGGGGAACGAAGGGGGATTCAAAGTCTAAGTTCGTCTGTCATCCTTGTTTTCAAACCCTAATTTCCAATCTGCTTTAGTTTCAATTGTTTTAATTTCTCTGCATTTCTTAGAAATAGAAGTCGTGGAACTCACACCACGCACAACGTGTTTGTATTTGAGTACTTTGTCAGTTTTGAAGTAGTCGATCATAGAAGACTCTCGGAATACGATCTGCTATAGCTTTTTCTTAGCTTAGTAGTTATTTGTGTGAATCGCCAACGACAGGTTCACCAATTTTAAACCAACTCGCATGAACATAAGCCTAGCTGATAAGTCATCTACTATGCCTAGGGGTGTCTTAGATGATGTCATTCTTGAAGTTGGTCCCTTTAAGTTCCCTACTGATTTTGTCATCATTGATGCTAATGTTGATATTCCATTGATTCTTGGTCGTCCATTCTTGAATTCTGCTAGATATATTATAGATGTTATCCATGGTACCATCACCATTAGGGTAGGCCAGGAGAGTGTGACCTTTAGTCTTGAGAATAGCATTAAATATCCTCGCCATTATGATGATTCGTGCACCATTGAAGAACACAGTTGCCATGATATCTACCTCTGTTTTTACTAACCTAGTGAGTGAAGACTCTCTAGAGAAGTGCATTGTTTCTGGTATTCAGTTTGTTGGTGCAGGAACAGTTCAGGATGAGAAGGTATCATCTTTAAGCGCTTATGAGAACATGGATTCACAGGATGTTGTGCAGCAAACTGCTTTTGCACCAGATTTTTTATTTTGGACATCTTATGAAGAAGCTCCAGAACTTGAGTTAAAGGATCTTCTTTCGTACCTTGAGTATTCCTATCTAGAAGGAGACCCAAAGCTTCTGGTCATCATAAGCTCATCCCTCACTCCTCCTCAGCAGGATGAGCTCATATCCTTACTTCGGAGACACGTTCACACTATAGATTGGAAGGTGACTTACATCAAAGGGAATCACCCTTCTTATTGCATGCATTAGATATTCCTAGAGGAGAACCAGAAGCCGGTTAGACAGCCTCGACGTTGTCTTAATCCTAATATGATGGAGGTTGTGAAGAAGGAGGTGACCAAGCTCATGGATGTTGGGATCATCTATCCCATATCTAATAGCAAGTGATTGAGTCTTGTTCATTGTGTGCCAAAGAAGAAAGGCCTCACCGTCATTCGTAGTGATCAGGGAGAGCTCATCCCTACAAGGATGGTGAATGGATGGAGAGATTGTATCGATTACAAGTGATTGAATGATGCTACAAGGAAGGATCATTTCCCCCTTCCTTTCATTGACCATATGCTTGAACGGTTGGCAGGTCATGAGTACTATTGTTTCCTAGATGGAATGTCAGAGTATTTTAAGATTTCTATTGTGCCAGATGACCAGGAGAAGACTACCTTCACATATTTGTTTGGTACTTTTGCATATCGCATGATTCCTTTCGGACTCTGTGACGTGCCAGCTATGTTTCAGAGATGCATGATGGCGATCTTCGATGAGCTCATTGGAGATATTATAGAGGTATTCATGGATGATTTCTCCGTCTGTGGAGATTCTTTCTCCCAAGGATTGAAGAACCTTGAGAGGGTCCTCTAGAAGTGTGAAGATACAAATCTAGCTCTTAGCTGGGAGAAAGCTATTTTATGGTGAGGGCTGACATTGTGCTAGGGCACAAGATTTCGAAGAAGGGTATTGAGGTTGGTTCGGCGAAGATTGACAACAATGCTAAGTGATGACACTAAATTTATAGTGATTATCTTCCCGTAGTAAACTATATTTTACACCCATTGATACAATTATGATGAGTATTTGGTGTAAATATGTTAACTATGCGATTCTAGGCTCCAAGTGCCTACATTGTCCATATTATGGCTATTTTTACCTTGGTTGTGAGTTTTTTGTTGAGCCTCAAGGTTACCACATTGTATATGACTCTCTCACGAGTCCATCGCTTCAAACGGAGACCAATTCGGAGTTTGGACGGAGCGGGAATTGCCAAAATAAGAAGCTGAAATTACTTTTTCCCCCATTTCCGGATTTGGACGGATTTTGGGTATTTAACCCCAAAAGAGGCATTATTCATTCATGATTCAATTGGAGATTTTTCCACGACCTAAAGGGAGTTGAGAGCTTATTTCGGAGCATTGGTAGAGATCCTGACCCCATCAATCCATCCCGAAATATGCTCGGAACTAGGAATTGGAGATTCTCAAGATCGAAGCTTCACGGAATCATCCGAAATTAGGTTTTTCAGATTCCATCTGTTCTTCCTTTGTTTTAAGATGAATTATATTGTTTTCTTCGAATCTTGTTTGTCAGACATGAGTAGCTAAACTCTTATAGCTTAGATTAGATAAATCCTAAGTGACCCGGGGCTTTAAAGCGGTCACGGATCGGCGGTAATTAGATTTTAATTCAGACAGTTTCTCTTTCATAATTGATTTGTTCTTCGTATCGTGTTTCTTTTCTAGCTTGATCACCTAGATTAGATTCTTGTTCAAATAAGGATAGTTGGCGAACGTCTGCCTTGTTTTAGAACATCAAATCAATCAATTAAGCTATTCAATGGAGTGTGCCTTTCGTAGGAACCATTTAGGGCTAATCCGCTTCTAGAGTAACTCATTAAACTCAATTAATTGCACCAGTTAGTTTTCCGTTGTAGAAGTGAATGAACGGACGGTTAATTAATCGTGGTAGTTAGATCCGATAGAGCGAACGTTCGCGGAACTTAGACCTAAGGGTAAGGAGTTATGGTGGTGTCTGAGAACTCAATGAATTAGAATTAAAAGTTGCCAGTTTTGTGATCGCCAATGCCATGGTAATATTAGGGGGATTCGAGTCTAAGTTATCGTCTCTTTAATTGAATAAACCTTAATCAATCAATCTGTTTCTTATTTTCAATTTCAATTCTCTCGCATAATAGTTTAGAAGTTGTGGAACTCACATCACGCAACTTGATTTAAACCTGAATAATTGCAAACTCCTTTGAGTAAACAATTTGAAGAAACCCGTGGAATACGATCTATCCTAATTTTGTAGGTTAGTATTTGATCACTGTTTTACAACTTATCAAATTGGTGCTGTTGTCGGGGACTCTTCTCTATTGTTTGAAAGAAGAGTTGGCATTTTATTCTTCTACCTTCCATCTTTCATTTTTCATTACACTTCGATTTTATACCGGTTGTTTTTGTTTTTGATACTTGCAGGTTGTTTACAGGTATATGAACCGCCCGTTTACTCGTTCTTTACTCAAGAATAACAAGACTAAGAGTTCATAAAAGTCGAGCAATTCTGCACCGAATAAGCAACTGCGAGCACCTGAGCAAGCAACAATCATCCCACCTTCATCCTTTACCCCCATTAAGATTGAAGAGTCGAAGGAGGACTCTTCATCTTCCGGTTCATCCACTTCATCAGAGTCGCCGCCACCCTCTCCCAGAATGGGTGACCATCAGCTACCACCACCACCACCGCCTCATGCTCCACGTACTATGGCGGATTACAATAAGCTAAGCGCTACTAGTGTTCGGTCTAACATTGTTGTGCCTCACACCAATGCCGATCCTGACTATGAGATCAAGATCCCCTTCATGGGAATGATCTCTAAGGATGTTCAGTTCGAAAGGAAGCCACATGATAACTCATGAACACCTTTGGCGGACTTCCTTTCCATGTGCGAGACCTTCAAGAGTTGGAGTCTTGAGAAGAACACCTTATGCTTGCGAGCCTTCCTATTCTCTCTCAGAGGCGCCGCCAAGAGGTGGCTTAACAGCAAGCCACCCGGTCACTACACCAACTGGGATGACCTTGCTCAAGACTTTGTTGAGGAGTATTTTCCTCCGGCCAGAACCACAACTTATAAGGATAGCATTGCTCGGTTCAGACATAAGGACAGAGTCAGCTTATACAATGCTTGGAATGAATTCCAAGAACTCCTCTACGACTGCCCTCATCACGACTTCGAGCAAAGGCAACTAGCTGAAATCTTTGCTCGAGGGATGAATGAAGAATCTGCTAAATAGGTCAACTACTTGGCTAAGGGAGATTGTACCGCGCTCACACCAAAAGATGCTCTTCTTTACTTTGCAAGTTGTGCATCTAAGTCCAGGAATTGGGAGAGACAATCTGAAGCAGCTAAGAACCGATTAAGCATTGAAGAACAGATCAAGGCCAAAGTATAGAAACACATAAAGAAGGCTGGCGCTCCCACCAACTCTCCGTCAGCTCCTGTCTATGTTGTCGATTGTGAATGGTGTGGGGTATGTGCTCATAATGGAGGAAGTTGTCAGAACTTCGTTAAAGCAGATGTCTGGTCTATAGATGATTGCAAGGTTTCACCAACAATAAAAAAGGCTACTCCGACTATCGTTAGTTCAGAGAGTCACAACAACAAGGGTGCTTCCAAGAGCGCCTTCCCTACAACTCCGACATTAGCCAGAATCAGAATAACCGACCATCTGGGTCGTATCAAGAACAGAAGCCAAATAATCAATCTGGTGGAATCTATCAACCGCCTCACAGGAATCAAGGAAACTATGGCACAACACCTGGCAATCGCTAGAATCAGTACCCTAATAAGAACTATCAAGGTTCGCCTAGCTTCACTGGAGGACAACAGCCTCAGAGATCTGCGCCACAGGACACGAACCAGAGTGAAATGGATAAGAAGCTTAACCAAATCATATCCAGACTCGACGACCGTCATGCAAAATTCAAAAATCAAGCTATTCTGAATCAAGAGCAGATGAATCACACACAAAACGTGGAAAGTCAGTTGAGCACCCTTATCAGTCTCGTCTCTTCTGGTCGTCCCATGGGTCAGTTGCCTAGCCAGATAGAGCCAAACCCTAGGAATGAGCATGTCAAGGCCATCTCTACCAAAAGCGACAAGCAACTAGCTGGTCCTACAGCTCCTGATCCGGTAATGGTTCCCGATCATGTCTCTATAGACATGCCAGAGATCAAGGATATCACGAAAGAAGACGAAGAAGAAGAAGAGATGACTGCCACACCTCCTCCTCCTTCTGCTCCTGAGCCACCAATGCCTCCATATCAGCCTCAAATTCCATTCCCTAAGACCGTGAAGATGAAGACCTACGATTCTCAATTCAAGAAGTGGTATGGATACTTGTAGAACACGGAGGTCAAAATACCAGTCACTGGTGCTATCCAGATGATACCAGAAGTTGGAAAAGTCATGAAGAATCTTCCGAAAAAAGAAGAAGGGAGAGGCGTCTTACATCTCCTTTAAGGAGGAGCGCTCTGCCGACCTCGACCGTACGCCATCCATACCTCCCCTAGCCTAGTGCTCCGATCCTGGTTCTTTTACTTACCTTGCTTTATCAATGGTGTAAAAATTGATCGTAGCTCGGTTGATTTAGGTGCATCTATCAATGTCATGCCTACTTGCTTATATGAAAAGTTAAATTTAGGCGAATTGAAACCAAGTAGTATGCAGTTGGTGTTTGTGGACAAATCTGTTAAAGCACCTAAGGGAATAATAAAAGATGTAACCATTCGTTGTGGTCCTTTCACTATCTTAGCTGATTTTGTTGTTATGGATACTCGATAGGAAGATGTTACCCTCCTCCTAGGCCAACCATTTATGGCAACAGCCGGCATGACAATCAATGTCCCGAATGGATCATTGACATTAAGGGTCGTAAAGGATAGTGTAACATTCCGCCTCAACGATGGTATGAAATACATACCTAAGGAAGATGCTCATTGTTTATCCTTTGATACTATGGAGTTGGCCTCGGCCAACTCTACTACTAATGACATTTCTAGTGCTTCTTCCAAGATAGTTGACGTGCAAGATTTAACTCACATCATTCAAGGTCGTATTCCACGAGGGCTCTCTCAATAGCTAATACTCACACGGTTCGTGGACGGTCTATTCATTTAAAAGGAGTTTGGTTTGAAATAGAAATCAAAAGCGTAAAGGAAACTAAACAAGAAAGCAAAACAAAGTGGTGCAAATCAAAGGTAAAGAAGGTTCACTTGGAAAGATAGCTTCATCATGCTCAAGAGGAACAAATGCACAAACAAGCCAAACATGATCGAGGTTGCAATCGAATGACCACGCAAATCCCTTCTATAGACTCAATGCACTCTCGTAGCACTAAGTTCCTATCCTAGAACCACTCAACCTAGGCTCTCGCTCTCAAGCTAAGTGACTAAGGATGCATTAAAGGTGTTTGATGAAATGCCAAGCTACAAAACCCTCTCCTATGACTCTATGACCACTAGGCTAGACACCACACTCTCATGTCAATGTCCTAACACTAAGAATCATCAAAAGACTAATTAAAGTTCAATTGAATGAAAAACCTAATGCACACCAAGTGTTCGATAAAATGCACAAGAGAGAAATCATGCAACTATGGTTGAATTCAGATGATCTAATCTCTTAGAACACATTCTCTTCAATCCCTAGACCTACAAACCATGTAATCTAAGCACTCTCTCATGCATTACATCATAAAAGATAGACCAAATCAAGCACATAACATAATTTTGAATTGAAAACAAGTCTAGAGATCATCTTCTTATATCCAAGATCAATCATGGCATATTTTACAATCAACCTCTATCATAGCACAACTATCTATCAATCTAAGGAAACCTAGGAAATCAGCCACACATGGCCAAGGGTACAAAAGAGAAAGAAAGAGAGATGGTCACCAAGAGCTCCATGGCAATCCTCTTCTTGCAAGCTCCTCTCCCAAGGATGTGGACTTTAATCCAAGCTCCTCTACTTTTAGTTGCACCAAAATTAGCTCTAGGGTTGTGGATGTTGATTGGCGATTGAAAATGAGAGAGAGGGTTTTCCTTTGTCGAAGGCTGAATTGTGAATAATGAGTTCCCCTTCTTTTTGAACGCGACTCCTCTTTATATAGTGTGCAAATTTCTCCTCAAGTTTTCGGCGAAAACTCCTTCAGTTTTCGCCGAAAATTCCTTTGTAAATCACCGAGCAGCCTTGACTTTTCTTCATAAGTTTTTGGCGAAAACTCTGAAGTTTTCGCCGAAAACTTCTTCAGGAATCGGCTTCAAAGTTTTGGAATTCTTCTGTTGCAAATGGACGAGAGTTTTCGGTGAGAACTTAGAGTTCTCGCCGAAAACATCCTCAAGAATGTTGTGCATTTTTCTCAAACTTGCATCGGCCATAACTCCTCCGTCCTAGCTCCGATTGACCTCCTGTTTGATCCTACATGCTCCTTGTCATCAGTACTACGATGCCAAGACCTGAAAATGCAAAGAAAACAACTACAATAGACACGGAATTGGCCTCAAAGTGGCAACCGGACAACAAATGGACACTTTGCACAAAACTTCGATAAAAGCATATTAAGCATGGCATTTAAGGATCAACTACGGGCATTTCATAGGTCAATCATAAGCTAAAAATGCATAAAATAAAGTCACATCAATAGTTATGATAGGTGGTGCACAGATTATCCGTCCGAAGAATGAGGCTCCAGCTCAGAAGCTGAAGAAAAAGGACAAAGAGAACGCACCGATCGTTGAATCACCACGAGCTAGAGATCCTGGTGAAGTAAAGAAGGAGTTCAAGGCGAGGAAGAAAGTAGTTTTGAAGCTAGTTGTTCTGCCATCCTCTGATAAGCCATCGGATGAAAGCAAGGATATGAAGGATTTATTCAGGCCTTTCAAAGTTACTGGACACCTCCCCGATGGACGAACTCAATTAACACACATCAATGGGAGTCCATTCCTCTTGACTGGAGGTACACTGAAGCTATACTTCATGGACTTTGATACCAGCGTGAAGGAAATGCTGAGTTGGGACGCCTCTTGATCGTTAACCAGGTATCGTCCGACTCAAGGACGTTAAATAAGAGCGCTTCTCGGGAGGCAACACGAGGTTAGAGTCAATTTTTAATTATTTTGAGTCATTTTATGAATTTTTTTTGTTGAGTCGATTGAGTCTGGATGAAAGAAAATAATTGAAAAAAATATATTTGGGTGTTATTTGGGTTAAAAATAATGTTTTCAGGAAGAGGAGTGACCAATTTGTCAAAGATTGGCCAAATTCGGATTTTGGACACGAAGGAGAGCTCAAACACAGTAAGCTTACAAAGCCATGTAAGCATCCGTGTAAGAGCTTACACACCGTGTAAGCTAATACTGATGTGAACCGCTGCAACCGTGGGCAGACGACCCTTGAACATCGCAAGTTGGACCCCGTGCAACGAGGTAGAACCATCAGGGAACCGGGGCGGATGAGTACTTTGACCTGTCAGCTATATAACAGCTGGGAACCAGAAGTGTCCAGTCGAAGACGCCACGCCAAGAGATGGATGCTCTTGATGATAAGTCGATCCTTCAGTATCGCAACATGCAGATACAATAAGGGGTTTCAAGAACAAAGTTCTATCAAAAGGGGGTTTATTTCATAAAAGTCGTGAGTATATAGGGTGGTCGGCGGCCTCTATATATAGGTGAGGGAACAAGCTCTCCCCCTAAACACTAACTCCTAAATAAGAATAAAATAAAGAGTCCTATTCCTAAATAGTATCCTAAAACCCCTAAATAATCCTACTAAAAAGGGAAAAACAATTAAATAGTCTTAAAACCGAGAATCCAAATCAAAATAGGAATAAAACACTCAAAAACCCTAATATGGCAGTTTAGGGTTTCCTAGTCCGGGTGGGACTAGGATTCCGCGGTCCGCCGGTCTTTGGGTTGGGCCTTGCTCGGCTCTGGGCTTCTTCTTCAATCGGCGGGCCTTCGTCGGGCCTTGGGGCCTGATGCTCCGGGCTGGTCCAAGGGCTAGGGCCTTGCCAAAAGGCTCAGGCCAAATAGTGGCTGCCCTCATAAAATACCCCCGATCGGCCCGGTTCTTGGTCTAGGGCTCGGGGCGGGGCCTGGCGGGTGTCTTCTTCAATTTTGCCCGGGGCTTCTTCTCCTAGCTTCGGGCATCTCCTTTGGTAGCTCCAGATGTGGCTTTCATGGGCTAGGGTCGGGCCAGGAGTGGTGCCTTGGACCCAGTGGTTCTTCTTCTTCTCATGGCTCGGCTCCGGATCGGTCTCGGGTGGCCATCCCTTCTCGGCCAAGTACTCTCGAGCTCTCTTGCTCGTGTACTCCAGGAAGGCTTCCATTGGGTCTCTAGAGTGTGCCTCGTCTTCAGGGCCCTTGGAGGCTTGGCCAGGATCCGACAGAGGCTTGTCCTTAGCCCTAGGGCTTCGACTCTCGGCCAGCAGCATGGCTTGGAGCGGCTTCTTTTCCTCCTGAGCTTTCCTTCCTGCAGGGGGAGGCCTTAGCCTGTATTTCACCTCATACCTGGGTTTGAGGACTTGTAGATGGCCTGCCCTTGGTTCTATTCGTTTCTTGTAGGGCCCTAAGGTTCTTGCCTTGGACGGGTGACCCTGGTGGAGTGTAGGAGTACTTACGGACACTAGGGCAGCATTGTTGGATCTCATCAAATACACTATGGAGCATACATGCAGTGTAAGCTCGAAAAACCAGTGGTAAGTCCCCTTACTCCTCATATTTGAATTTTCACTCTCTCTCTCTTCGTTTCTCTCTCCCAAACTCTCTCAGCCCACCAAACTCCATCCACCAACCCCACAATCACCTTCCACCATCACGCCGGTGGAGCTTGGACCGCCGGCGCCACCGCGCCTACCACCTCCCCTCTAGCCGCCGCTCGCATCCTCCAACACCTCCTTATCAACCCAGCCACTTCCGAATCTACACCATCGTTGCCAACCCACACCACCGCCGCCACCAAATTACCCACTACCGGACCACCACGCCTCCCCCTCCGTCCGACGACCTCGCTGCCGTCCAAGCCACACTCCGCTGTCAGCCCGACGCCATCTTACCACAGCACCAGCTCGAGTTTCCTCCTCTCTCACACCCAAAACCCACGACCACTGCCTCTCCTCCCTTGTCGCCGACGTCGCTGGCCAACACCCAACCGTTGCCATATCTGCCGACTGCCAGAAGCTCGTCCGACGACCCCAAGCCGGCGGCGGCATCTCCCCTCAACTAAACTCGAGTTTCAGACCGATTTCCGCCCTTTCTTGTCAATTTTCCCCTCGATTTTTAATTCTCAGGTATGTAACTCGAATTCCCTACCTTCTATGATGCCTAAATTAGTGGTTTCCGACCTCGATTTTGAATTTCAGGTGCTGAATCGGGTTTTGAGTTCTTGAGCTCAAGAACCCTAATTTTTTGAAATTGGGGAATTGTGAAATTGGCCTGCTATAATTGAAATTGATGGTATAATGAGTTTGTAGTTTGAATCGGGAGTCGTTTCGATATTGTTTGCCCCTCCAATTGTGCATTTCATTAGACTTTTCATATCGACATTGTCCGAAATTGGGGATTTTTGCTTGTGGACGAATTTGGATGAATATTTGCTTCGTGGCTGATCTTGTGATGATATTAGATGTGTGCATGCTTGTTCCCGGATATACATGCCTTAATTAGCTCGTATGATGGATTAAAGTAAACTTTTTGTATATCGGTTTCATGAGTTTGTGACCTTAGCTTGGGTGATTATTTAGCCGACTTGGATATTATTATTACTCGATTATGATATGTGTTTGATTGTGTAATGTTCTTTGTTCCAATTGGTTAATGGTTAAATGTTGACCATGCTAAGTGTGTTTGAACCTTTGTTTGTGCTTAAGGGATTTTGACTTGAATCGTTGGCATTTCACATATCATCTTTGGATTGTTTCTTTGATGTTTATTGTGTGCCATTATTCGATAAATCCTTTTGGTCTATTGACTCATATGATTGTGTTAAGTTGTTTGGTGTATCTATTTGTGCTACTTTCAATTGGTAGAACACTAAACTTGGCATTTAGTGTGCTATTATTTCAGGATGGATAGAATAAAAGACAAATTCAAAAGTGAGCTCCCTCTAACCGGCACCATCTTCATCATTCCTAGACAGAGGAGCAAGGGCAATGTCTTGTCACCAAGAGGAAGGTCGCCGCAGCTCTGAGTCGCATTGATTGAGAGGTAATTGAGGACTATTCGGTGCCTTAGTGCTTTCAAAAAAAATCTTTATTTTTCTTTTCAACTTGAACTTTGTACTTTTATTAATTTTTTTTTTGTTGATCTATGGTTGATTGAGTCGGTCGAATCTTGTGTATTTCTGATGCTCTAATCGTGTGATGAATCCTATCCTCCTATGCTCTCAGGTTATGAACTTCGAATTCTCTGTATTCAGGATTATGTCTCCAGTGTCTCGCCCACGTCATCTTCGGCGCCCTCACGGTCACTTTTTGGTACCCCTATACACTTTTCTTATCTTTTTATGTGGTCCATTGAGGATAATGTCTGATTTAAGTGTGGGGTGAGATTTATCTATTTGAGGGATGTGTGGTTTGTATGCGACTTCTTTGATTGAAATATGCTCTATTTTTATACTTGCAATGTTAAATTGATTTCAATTTCTCACAATGACGTTTAGAATGTTCCACTTAGAACCTGTATCCAACGTGTCGGCACTGATATTAAATAAATCTAGGTCGGAACAGATATTAAATCACTCTTGTAGTTGAAATTTTAGTTGAAATTTGAATTACTTGAAATGATTGAGTTAATTTTTTAACAATGCTCGATAACACCGTTCTAAGATGATAAAGGCACTTAGAATTTTCACCACTTTCAGCCAAAAAGCCTACCCGACATCGTTTTCCTTCAGGGTAACCCAGTTGAGCCTTGGCCTGTATGTTGGCTTATACACGATTTTCAGCTCTCTCCCCCATGCTTTTCATTACCCATTTGATCCCTGTGATTGTGGCTTGAGATTAGACGTAAATCCTATTCGAAATCTTATGTAAAAGTTCTAACTAGCTAGGATCAAGTGGCTAAATATTCAAATCAAGTAGCTGAATTTTTTAATTTGTGAAGATAGCAATTAATTTTAATGGAATTAAGTGCTGAAAAGAAAGCTAGGCAAGCTCGACACCTAAGTGAAGTGTTCGGATTGAGCACTAGTATGCAGTAAATAAATAGAAGAAGTCGAAAATCTTGAAAGAAATTGGTGTTTGAATCGGTCCTAGCTAGAACATGTAACGTACAGGTCTAGAAGCGGATGAAGTTGAGTCGATAGCCACGTCACGTTCACTCACTATTGCCCAAATATTTCCTACCTCCACCTAATACGCATCATGGCCCGAGCTTAAGACTTTTTTATTAGAGTTGGTGTTGGCGTAGCCGGGTAATTTGTGATTAATTTACAAGCTTTAGCTAGAAACGCGTTTTAATAAACTACTACTTGAAGTGTGTAGAGAATAGTGAGACTTGCAATTGTTTAATTGATGCTCTTGCATGTGTAGGTTACTTTTTCTACATGAAAAGTCTAAGCTGAATTGTTAGGATTGAACTTCAATTTAACTAGTCTCGTCATATGTAAATTTGAGTGTCTTTCTGAATTTGATTTGCTTGAGGACAAGCAAAAGGTTAAGTGTGGGGTGATTTGATGACACTAAATTTATAGTGATTATCTTCCCATATTAAACTACATTTTACACCCATTGGTGCGCTATCTCCCATTCGACAGACGCCACCACCCTCAGCTAAGTGTCCTGATCCCGGTTCTTTTACATTACCATGCATTATTAATGGCATTAAAATTGATCACAGTCTGGTTGATTCTGGTGCTTCTATTAATGTTATGCATGTTTATCTATATGAAAAGCTGAATCTAGGGCAATTAAAATCGATCACTCTGCATCTCGTTTTAGCCGATAGGTCTGTCAAACTACCTAGAAGTATAATAGAGGATGTAACTGTTTGTTGTGGTCCGTTTACTATAATTGCGGATTTTGTTGTTCTAGATACTCGTGAGTTAGACGGAAGGTCGACCTTTCTTAGCAACTGCTGGTGTGAATATAAACTGCAAACAAGGCCTGTTAACTCTAAGCGTAGGTCAAGAGAGTGTTGCATTCTGCATTAAAGATAGCATGAGATATTATGTTGCTCAAGATGATAAATGTTATGCTGTTGACCTCCTAGAGTTGGCCTCGGCCAACTCCTTTACTAATGCTTTATCTAGTGATCCGCTAGAGTTGTGTTTGATTTCAGGGATTCATAATGCGTTAGACGATCCAGAGCAGTGCTTATGGCAAGATGAATTAGATGAACAGAAGGCAACATTCACACCCATCACCGCGCCTACACATATTGAGCCAGCATCGAGTCGGATTACTACCTCATACGAGAATCCGCCAGAACTCGCCTTGAAGGAGCTGCCTGACCACCTAGAATACGCATTTCTGGGGAAGGACTGCCAGTTACCAGTCATCATTAGTTCGAATCTATCTCCCGAGCAGAAAGAGCAAGTGATTAGGCTACTCAAGAAGCATGTCCGAGCTATTGCCTGGCAGTTAGCAGACATCAGAGGCATCTCTGAAACCTTCTGCAAACATCGGATAGTCATTGATGAAGAATTCAAACCAGTTAGACAACGGCAACGCCGACTTAACCCTTTGATGCAGGAAGTTGTGAAGAAAGAAGTACTCAAGCTTCTAGATGCCGGTATCATCTATCCTATTGCCGACAATCCTTGGGTCAGCCCGACTCAAGTCATTCCGAAGAAAGGAGGGATCACAGTCATCCCTAATCCGAAGGGTGAGCTCATCCCGACTCGCACGATTACTGGATGGAGAGTCTGTATCGATTATCGACGACTCAATGATGCCACCAAGAAAGATCACTTCCCACTGCCGTTCATTGATCAGATGCTTGAACGATTAGCTGGTCATGAATACTACTGCTTCTTAGACGGGATGTCCGGCTACTTTCAGATCCCCATCGAGCTTGATGATCAAGAGAAGATGACCTTCACATGCCCGTTTGGTACGTTTGCTTATCGTCGTATTCCTTTTGGTTTATGTAATGCTCTCGCTACCTTTCAGAGATGCATGCTTGCTATATTCGGAGATCTGGTAGAGAATGTGGTGGAGGTGTTCATGGACGACTTCTCCATCTATGGAGACTCATTTTCTAAATGTCTGGCTAACTTGGATAAGGTGCTAGCTCGTTGTGAGGAAACCAACCTGGCACTTAGTTGGGAGAAATGTCACTTTATGGTTACAGAAGGTATTGTTCTTGGCCATAGAATATCTAAGACAGGTATAGAAGTCGATCGTGCCAAGCTTGAGACCATTGCCAGCTTACCCCCGCCGACCTCAGTTAAGACAGTTCGAAGCTTCCTGGGTCATCCTGGATTTTACCGAAGATTCATCAGGGATTTCTCCAAGATCACTCTTCCAGTGACGAAGCTCCTTGAGAAAGATGTTCCTTTCATCTTTGACAAAGCTTATCTTGAAGCTTTTGAGACCTTGAAAACTCAACTCACCACCGCACCGATTCTTACAGCACCAGATTGGAATCTTCCATTCGAGATCATGTGCGATGCTAGTGATTTCGCCGTTGGCGCAGTTCTTGGTCAGAGAAAGGAGAAGAGATTTCATCCTATCTACTTTGCGAGTAAGACACTCAATGACGCTCAGAGAAACTACACTACTATGGAGAAAGAGCTCCTGGCTATCGTTATCTCCTTTGATAAGTTTAGACAGTATCTGGTTCTTTCACATACCATTGTCTACACAGATCATGCCGCTCTGCGCCATCTATTAGCCAAGCAGGATTCAAAGCCACGTCTCATCTGGTGGATCCTCCTCCTCCAAGAGTTTGACATAGAAATCAAAGACAAGAAGGGAGCAGAGAATCTAGCAGCGGATCATCTTTCCCGACTGGAGGAATCGCAAACAGGTAAGTCTACTACCCCTATCAATGATTCTTTCCCTGACGAGCTGTTGCGTGTTGAAACATATGAACAGGTTAACAGCATAGCTATCGAGCCCTGGGCAGTTCCTCACGCTCAAGATCTGAGTAATGCCGCCGATTCAGAGGAGCCTTGGTATGCAACTCTGGCTAACTATCTCTCACACGGCATTGTACCTCCTGAGCTGGATTTCAATGCACGCAAAAAGCTCTTTAAAGAAGCCAAGTCATACATCTGGGATGAGCCTTTCTTATACCGCATCAGTCTTGACGGGATGATCCGGAGATGTGTCTCTTACACTGAAGCAGCTGACATCATGCGTAAGTGCCATGAAGGACAGTTCGGAGGACACTTTGGAGGAAACCGCACGGCAAGAAAGGTACTCGAAACAGGTTTTTATTGGACTTCAATCTTTAGTGACTGCGACGTTTTTGCTCGACGTTGTGATGCATGCCAGCGATCAGGTAACATCTCAAACCGTAATGAGATGCCCCAAATTGTTTCTTTAACTGTTGAAATTTTTGATGTTTGGGGAATCGATTTTATGGGTCCGTTCACACCCTCCAATGGAAACAAGTACATTCTTGTAGCCGTTGATTACGTTTCTAAGTGGGCTGAGGCTGAAGCTTTACCCACTAATGATTCTAGAGTGGTGGGACGTTTCCTTACCCGTCTTTTCACGTGTTTTGGTTCACCGCGCTTCATCATAAGCGATAGGGGTACCCACTTCCACGGACAATTCGACCGGGTATGCAAACGCTTTGGCGTCACCCACCGAATGTCCACGGCTTACCACCCTCAAGCGAATGGTCAGGCGGAAGTGACGAACCGTGAGCTCAAGCGGATTCTTGATAGGACAGTTGGCCGGTCTCGCAAGGACTGGTCATCTAAGCTCAATGATGCCTTGTGGGCATATCGAACTGCCTACAAGACTCCCATCGGTACCTCACCGTATCAGCTAGTCTATGGCAAGGCATGTCATTTACCAGTTGAGCTTGAGCACAAGGCATTCTGGGCTAACAAAGAGTTGAACATGAGCTATGCAGTAGCAGGTAATAACCGCCACAACCAGATCGCGGAACTTGAGGAACACCAACTCCACGCATATGAGAGCACGAAGTTATACAAAGAACGCACCAAGAAAATTCATGACTCTCAATTGAAGACGATCAAGCAGTTCTATCCAGGAGAAGAAGTACTCTTATATAACTCTCGATTGAAGCTCTTTCCGGGTAAGTTGAAATCCCGATGGTCTGGCCCTTATATCGTGGTCCGACAGACACCCTTAGGCAGCGTCTACATTAAATTGCACGATCAAGAGCCGTTTGTGGTCAACGGGCATAGGCTTAAGAAGTATCTGAAAGGGTTAGCTGTCTCTTCCATCGACGTGCACTACTTCACGACGGAACCGTGACACGATTCCAGGTATCATCTGGCTCACGGACGTTAAACAAGAGCGCTTCGTGGGAGGCAACCCACGGCTGGAGTCAGTAACTTTTCGTTTTGAGTCGTTTTTGTTTTAAACCCCTAATCAAAAAAAAAAACACAGCCGCCGTTTTCAAATAAATTTTCGGCGAAAAAATGTCATTGTTTTCGCCGAAAACTTGTGTTCAAAATCAACCTGTTTCTCCTGTCCCGACTTTTGGACCGAGACCATCATCTTTTCGCCGAAAATTTTTTCTGCATTTCAACTGAGATTTTCACCGAAAATCTATCAGAATTTCGCCGAAAATTTGCCCTTTTTCACCGGTATATAAGGACCTCATCGGTTTGTGTTTTCGCGAAAATTAGAATAGGCCATCCGAAAATTTTCCGCAAACCTCACTCTCTCTGTTCGCCGCCGCCGCCTACCGACCGGACGCCGCCGCCTGCCCGCCGATTGCCAAGCCGCCGCCAATCCTTCAGCCGCCGCCGGCCTTTCCCCTTGCCCAGCCCTCTTCCAAAACCCTAGAATCGGAGCTTTTCAGCTCCGGTTCCGGCCGACCTAGTTTTCAAGTTTTTCATCGATTCCTCAGATTTCCAATCGTTTTCTCGAGTCATGTCTTCACGGTTAGTTGTTCAGCCCTTGATTGTGAATCTTTTGGCTTTTTGACTTTCGGTTTTCGGCATGGTTGACTTTGGTTGACTTTTTGGTTCTCCCCATTCTTCATGATTGCTTTGACGGTATCAATTCGGTAGGTTCTGGCATTCCTTTGTGACCTTTTCGGAATCGTGACTTGTTGTATGTGAGATCGTGTTCATTAATCATTCTATTCTTCATGTTGCTAAATGAATTGACAGCTCTTTAATGCTATATCTTGATTCGATGATCTCTCAGTTAATTTGTTTACCCCAACTTGTCCACTTAAGTGTGGGGTAAGGTTCTTGTCCTCTGATGCTGGTCATCTCTGAGTTATGTTTTACAGGGCCCCCAAGCGTTTAAGACTACCAGTGCAGATAGAGTTCAGCGATCCTCAGCTCGCCAGACACGGACACCATCCTCCCGACCAAAAGTTTCAGCTGCACCAACATCGACGGCTGTGGCCATCATTCCCGAGGATGCACCGACCCCTGCGACTCCTATTTCCTCTATTCCTACACATGCCAATGGGGCTAATACATCCTTTCATCGCCGCCCTGGAGCCGCACCAGCTAGAGGTCTTTCAGAAGATCAAAGACATTCCTCCGACTAAGGTGGCAGTTCTTTCTCTTGACAGTCTCAAGGCGCACAATCCGGCTTGGCACTCCACCATTGACACCGCCCTTCACAAAGCCGGTTTACGAGTGCTGACCGCTCATGGTTCCCCCTACCCGCTTGTCGCTCTTCATGAGTTCTGGAGTTCATTCCGGCGCCTCACTCCGAAGCCCACACGTGAGCAGAAATTCGTATCCTTCCGCCTCGGTGGTGTTCTCCACGAGAAGTCCATTCTTGAGTTCGGCCGCCTGCTGGATCCGCACGTCGACCTCAATACAACATCCGCTGGCTACAAGGACACATACTCCATCACGAGTGCTCCCTACCCAGACGTGTGGAGATGGGCCTGCTGCGAAGATGAGACCTCGCCTATCGTCAACCCCACGGTCGGTGACATCTTTCACCTATTCTTAAATTTTTGCATTATGTTTGGGTGCAATCTCTGTGTTATTGCAGCAAGTCGAGCCGTCACCATGTCTCTTTGGAGGAGCTCGTCTTATTCCGTGCTTTAGAGGAGGATTCCAACCTGCATCCCGGATGGTGGCTTCACGATTCTTTCACAAGCGCACTTCCGCAAAGAAGCTTCCTTCTGAGCTTCCAGGAGGGCCCTTCATTTCAATTCTGATCGACAATCTCCAGCTCGTTGACAAATGGGGCCCCGATATTCCTCGTGTCCCGATTGAGCGTATAGGTGCTGAACTCGCCGTAGCGCGGGGCATCGACCTTTCTGCGGATTTTGAGCATTGCACATCGCTCCCTCACCGCACTCACCAGTCAGTTGACCGCCCGCCGTCGCGAGCGCAAATCACCGCGACGATGAATGAGAGGCAGGCGCGTATTGAGAAGTGGCAGCTAGACTACTCGGCTGGTTCGCTTCAATGGCAGAAGGACCGAGTAGCACATGAAGAGACTCAGAACGAACATTGGTCCATTCTTCAGCAGTTCATGGCCGACCAGTCAGCCAGACACAAGGACGAGCTCGCATGACGACAGCAGATGGAGCAGCAATTCGCCTTTTCCACCATTCCCACCCCACCCCCACCCTCGGAAACGTGATCAGGTTGTTTTTATCCTTTCCTTTTCTTTTCTTTCTTCTTTTCGGATCTCGATCCACTTTTATTCTGTGTGGAATCGGGGCACTTGTCCCGGTATCCTTTTGTTCTTTTTGTTGTTTGTGTTTTGTAGGATTTTGAGTAGCTACTCCGCCCGGCCTCTCCGCGTTCATCCACTAACCGCCCTCCACCCTCCAGGTTCTTCGTTTCTCTCTACTTTATTTTGGTCCTGTGAGGACACAGAACAGTCTAAGTGTGGGGTAGGGTGTTAGAGAACCATGCATGATCTTGATTGCCTATATCTTTGTGTGTGCCTCGTGATTCCTGTCCAGTCCCTCTAGCAATAGAATGGCTCAGTTTTTTTGATTTTTGAGGTTAAGTTGTTGTTCAAACCTTCATAATGATGCTTAGACTGCTTAACCTAGAACTTGAAAACCAACTTGTCTACTTTGATGCTAAATTGCCTGGTCAGAACAGAATTTTTAAAATCACACTTGTAGTTTGTAGCCTTGATTGCATGAAAATGACCGAACCCGACTAGCAAACCAACTGTGAGCTTTTGATCCATTGCACGTAACTTGCAATTTAAATTCTTTCTGAGTGATTTTCTGTTTACTTGAATGAGTTAGAATTTGCATGAGACCACACGATGACACGAGTTCTAGAAGGATAGGGGCACCTAGATTCAGCTACTAAGCCAGATAGCCTACCAAACGATAAATCCACTAGGTTTAGACCCTTGAGCTTGGCCTGTTCTTACGGTTCGATAATACATTACAGCCATTTCCCATTTCTTTCATTCCCCGTTGATCCCTGTGGTTGTAGTTCTAGATTGACCTACCGGAAGTCGGTTTATGGTAACCTGCCTATAGCCATTAAACAGGTGGTCTTAGCTAATATGTCCAGACGTGTAAATCCCTCTAGCAACTAAAAAAAATCGGCACAAAGAAAAAGTAAAGTAAAGTAAGAAAAGAAAGAAAATTTCGAAAAAGTGAAGAAAAGAAAAATCAGAAAAGTTTCAAAGTTTCTAGTTCAATAAAACGTTCTTCTCCCTACAAACTGAAGAACGAAGTCAAAAGAAAAGTTGAAAAGAAAGAAAAAAATCGTGTAAAGAAAAAAAAGAATAAGTGCTAGTTTGCTTGAGGGTATCATAGGACGAGCGTTCATCATTCCACCCGTGTTTGGTTAGACGGTAGGAAGCCATAGATTAGATTCGAGGGAAGTTAGTCAAAAGCTACACCGCACCAAGCCATCATCATACATTCCCATCATCCATTGCATCAGGTTCCCAAGTAGTGTAGATTTCATTACGGTCCTAGCAGGGAAGTCCTTCTTGACTAGATACTCGTGTTGTCACAGTGGTGGAGATGTGGTCGAAATGCAACCCTATGACAGAATTTGGTAACAGAAAATGATCGAGAGCAGAAACACGTCCTTAAACACAGAGAGTGAGAGTCCCATTGTACTATACATATCCTGTGTGAGGAGTCTGGTCGGTCAGGTCAAATTCGTGCATAATTGGTTGCTAATTACTTGTCGTGTGCAGTTTATTAGTGATACCAGGTAATTTGGCTGATTTGTATGCATGTTAGGTTTCTTGTTCTAGGATCGAGCTGTCTAATAATTCATTGTGTTTGATTGAGCTCCAATTTAACCGATCTTATCATTTGTGAACATGAGCGTCTCTATTCAGTTTGCTTGAGGACAAGCAAAAGCTTAAGTGTGGGGTATTTGATAACACTCGTTTTGACGTGATTATCAGCCTCATTTAAGCGACATTTCCTTGCTTAAGACATGCTTTTTAGGGTAGAATAATGAATATTCAATCGATTGCCCTATCTCGTGCCATTTGTGTTACCTTGGCCCGTTTCGGGTCTATTTGATAGTTTTCTAGTGTTTTTACGTTAGCACAAGTTTTTGCCATCGAATAAGTAGCCAAGGACGTGTCTTAGACGTTGGAACCCCCGAAGAATCACACACAAATCAACCGGAGAGATCACTCAAGGCAAACGAAACTCCTGCTCATTTTACACATATATTTTCGGCGAAAATACCCTTGGGTTTTCGCCGAAAATGGAAGAAGGATTCACTGACCCGATCAAGAGGGAGTTTTCGGCGAAAATACATGAGCATTCTCGGCGAAAACTCGAAGCCAAATCAACCAGGATAAACAGACGGGTGAAGCCACATTTGAACAGATACTTTCGCCAAAAATAACCTTGGATTTTCGGCGAAAATCCCAGTGAAAATCCAGAAACCGCCGGTTAGGTATAAATACTGAAAAACACGGGCAATCAAAGGGGGACTGACAATTTTATAATTGACAACACACAACACACAGCTAGAGAGAGGAAGGGAGACGGAAAAATGAGTAGAGAGGATTCGAGGAGCCAGAAACGGATCGTGATGCCATCCATCCATCTCGGAGAGCCAGTGCTAGGAGTTGAAGATTCAGCAGATTGAAGCTGCCAGAAAACATCGAAATTAGGTTTTACAGTTCTTCTCTGTCTTCCTACCTGAGATGTATTCTTTGTCTGTCTTCGATTCTTCTGTATTGAATATGAGTAGCTAAAATCATGTAGCTTAGATTAGATGAACCCTAAGTGACCCAGGGCGTAAAGCGATCACAGATCGGTGGTGATTAGATTCGAAGTTCATTCAGTTTCATCTTTCATGTTTGATTTGTTCTTTGTTATCTGTGTTTCTTGTCTGGTTTGGCCACCTAGATTAGATTCTTGTTAAGCTAAGGATAGAAGCGAACGCTCGCCTTACTTTAAAACACTAAATCGAACAATCAACCTTATAATTGGAGTGTGCCTTTCGTAGGAACCAATTAGGGTTGATCCATTGCTAGTGTAACTCATTAATCATTAGAATTTGCACCAGTTAAGTTAAGTCATTGCGAGAGGTGACCGTACCCGGGCGGCTAATTAATCGTGGTAGCTAGATCGGATAGAGCAAACGTTCGCCAGTCTTACACCTAAGGGTCAGGAGTTATGATGGTGTCTATGAACTGAATGAACTAGAATCGAAAGTTACTGGTCTGTTTACGGTTGTTGCTCTGGTGATCTAAGGGGGATTCAAAGTCTAAGCTTGTCTGTTATCTTTCTAGCCAATCAATCAATCTTAAATCTTTCTTCGCTTTAATTCTCATTTCAAATTATCTTTGCATTTTAGTATAGAAGTCGTGGAACTCACACCACGCGCAACTTGTGTTTAAACTTGAAATAAATTGCCAACATCTTTGAGTAAGGAAGTAGAGGAAACCTCTGGAATACGATCTACCCTAGCTTTTGTTAGCTTCGTTAGTTATTTGTTTGAACGCACCACAACGACACGTTCATCAACAGGAACAAGGCGAACAGCGTTTCATCCTTCAAGTCTCTAGGTTGAACCTCATTGTTCACCATGACTCTCGTGGGCGGAACAATTGGTATGCCAGAGAGGGGGCTAAGCGTCACGTTTCTCAATTACTTGGTGGAAGACAATCATGGAGACACCACCAATGAGCAAGATGGGAAACATTGGGGATAGGAGGAGTGCCGACCATCGTACTCCTGACACCAATGGAGCAAGCAACAACGCTCAGAGAACTTCTAGTAGGCAACTTATGATAGGGTGTATTCCCCTCATACTGGGAGACAGCTAGACCGAAGGAGAGGCTTTGACATGCGCTAACACGATGCAGGAGGAGGAAAGTCTAACTCCTCTCAAAGATTCAAGGCGTAACGTAAATGCCGAGGCTCTGGGCGAACTCTCCTCAAGGAGGGAAGTCTAACTCCTTTCCAAGATTCAAGGCATAACATAAACTTCGAGGCTCTGGGTGAACTCTCCTCAAGAAGGTAAGTCTAACTCCTCTCAAAGAATCAAGGCGTAACATAAACGTCGAGGCTTTGGGGAACTCTCCTCGAGGAGAAAAGTCTAACTCCTCTCAAAGATTTAAGGCGTAACATAAACGCCGAGGCTATGGGAGAACTCTCCTCGATGAGGGAAGTGTAACTCCTCTCCATGTTCTAAGGCGTAACATAAACGCCAAGGCTCGGGGTGAACTCTCCTACAGGAAGGAAGTCTGACTCCTATCCAAGTTCTAAGGCGTAACATAGACGTCGAGGCTCTGGGCGAACTCTCCTAAAGGAGGGAAGTCTAACTCCTCTCCAAGTTCTGAGGCGTAACATAAACGCCGAGGCTCTAGCAAACTCTCCTAAATGACGGAAGTCTTACTCCTCTCCAAGTTCTAAGGAGTAACATGAATGCCAGGGCTCTATGCGAACTCTCTTCAAGGAGAGAAGTCTAATACCTCTCCAAGATCTTAAGGGCTACAGTAGACGCCAAAGCTGTAGGCGAACTTTCCATTGAAGGAAGAAGGCCCGAAACGTCTCCTAGAAAAATCTAAAGCTATCAGACACAATGACAAAGCAAAGAAGGGTGCATAAATTAAGCGCCCCCTGGCCAAATCATCCGCTGAGGAAGATGACAAAAGAGCGCACGAAGGCGCATTGTCCAAACAAAAAAAATTAAAGCTCACAGGAGCGCAACATCCATACATTAAAAGTAAAAGGCGCATGGTGGTGTGATATGAACTGATCCGCAACCGTGGGCGCGCGACCCCATACCAATATGCTCAGTAGCAAATCAATCGAGTCAAAATCAGAAACTTGGATGGAAAGGACTTGGACCCACGAGCTATAATGAGATAGGAATCCTAAGTATCAAGAGTCGAACAGTACCACGCAATCAAGGGGTAAAGCTTGAGTCACGATAAACCAACCTTAAGCTAAGTAACAACGAGCAAAAGCCTGAAGGAAAAAGCTTGAAGTTCTGTATTCAAATTTTGTGTGTAAAACTCTTATTAATTCGAAGTACAATGGTTCCTATTTATAGGATAAGGGTCAGTCGAAAGGATCTCCGAATCCTACTTCTAAAATAATAAACAAAGCCGAAAAACTATCTTACTAGTAAGAAAAATCCAACAAAACAAGGAAAACTTCTAAAAATAGGAAGGAACCCTAAACCGACAAGAATAACCTTAATCCAAAAAATATATCCTAATCCAGCAAGGAATGTGTAATCCCCGGCTTTCCAACTCCGAGAAGGACTTGGAAACCGAGGTTCTCCTTATCGCGGTCAGATTCACGATCTTCTAGGTAATCCGTGTCCCGGTTGGATTTGCTGGAATCCGGCCGTAGCGCGGATTCTCTGTATCGGTCCGTTGTTCAGCTATGCGGTATAGCTTCTCCTCCATGTATCGCTCCGCACCACAGAGTCCGAATGCACCACGAAGTCTGAGCATGATACGAAATCCGGATGCCACACAGATTCCTACTCCGATCCGGATTCCTATCCGGTCAAGGAATAAATATGCGCCACACTTGCCATCCCGTGTTTCCAAGTCCTTTTAGGAGTAGGAAACACGGGAATGACGAAACCCATCCAAGGACGGACTTTTCACACCCCATCCATATCCTACACGGACTAGGACTCCGCTCCAGCCCTAGGGTTTCGCCGGTTTTGTCGAATTAGTTATTTTTAGTCTTTTTAGAGTTTTATTTGGATTCTCTTCCATATTAAACTATTTAGGAGTTATTTATCCTATTTTAGGAGTTAGTTTAGTAGGAGGAATAGGAGAGCTTTTTCTCCGTTCCTCACCTATAAATAAAGGCTTGACTCCTCATTGTAATCACAACTTACATCTTGAGAATTTTATAAATCAGAACTTTAGTTCTTTGTTCCCTTTTAAGTCTTTGCTCGTTGTTGCTAGGCTTAGGGTTAGGTTTATCGTAACTTGAGGTATTCACCCTCAATTGCATGGTACCATTCGACTTGGGCACTTCGGGTTCCTAGCTATATACAGCTAGTTGGTCCAAGTACTCTCCGCCGGCACAAGGCTGACTCGTTGTTGCTGAACATCAACTTACGGTGGTTAGAGTCGCTGCCCACGGCTGTAGACGGTTCACATCAGTTGGTATCAGAGCACGGTTCAACTCTTGGATTACTCTATACTTTATCTTTTTTGCTTTCAAAAATATTTCGGAATAAAAACCCCTAAATAGTTTCATTGAAGTTTTATGATCTTGTTTATTTCCTTGTTTTAGAAAATTGTAAGGCAGAAAAAGCTGGTGGCCATAAAAATACATCAAGAAAAAAAAACAAAAAGAGGTCCAAAATAGAAAAACAACCAAAGCAAGGCCACCTTGCCAAAGTTTCATTCATTATAGGTTGATCTTAAGAAGAGGAGAAGTTTTTTGAAATTTAAGTAGCTTTCGTTGCTTAGGTTTTCATTGAACCAAAACCCTAAAATTTTCATAAATTGTTTGCTTGTGTGTTCTATTCTTCGAGTTATAGAAAAGAGTTGTAACATTCCCACCCAACCGAAAAGTTTGGAACTCGAGTTTGGGTGATTAGGCATTGGAAATAGTATTCTTGAGGTCCCATCGAAGTCCGAGACGTTTGTAATTGAGTCAGGTTGAAGTTACAATCGAGCATGTTGGAAAATTCGTCGAGTTGCCAGTGTGTGATACACGGCCGTGTATTAGAGATATACGTTGTGTATCATGATACACGGCCGTGTATCATGGTCTGACTACAAAAGACAGGTTTTTTGGATGGATTTCGACAAGTTTTCCCTATCTCTTTCCTCCCGAAAACCCTTTTGATGAACCAAGGTTTTTCCCACTTCAAACCTTGATTCCAGGAGCTACGGTCGTCCGATCGAGGATCTGTTTTCTTCTGTGTGTTCCTGGGGACTAGAGGAAGACATCGAGGATCATTGTTTTGGGTATTCTGGAGTTAGGCGCTATCAGTGAGTGAAGGAAGAAGCTACGTTTTTGGAGAAGGAGAGCTTGTTCGTTCTGGTTTCTAGAAGCTGTTTAGAGCCTCACCTTCATGTCAGGTGAGGGTTTAGTGTACGATAGGTAGTTATGATAGATGTAAGGAGTTGTAATTTGACCTATATGATAACTGTTCTGTTGATTGATTGCTGATTGATTGTTGATGATTGTCAATTGATGGATTGCTGATGCGTGATTGATTGTTGTGATGCTATGATGTTGGGATTGGGGTAAGCAATTAATATTGATGACTAACGGATAAATTAGAAGTGAGTGTTAGGAATGACGGGTTTGGGTGATCTTGTGAAAATTGTATAATCTGCTATTGTCAGTTGTGGTTGCAGGCGGATGGCCCTGCCAATGTGGGTTCGTCCTATTAATGATGAACAAGAGGATGACCCTGTCAATGTGGGGTCGTCCTATGAAGGAGAAACAGGAGGGTAACCCTAGACTCACGACATGGCTATCCCTGTACTTGCGGGTGGGGGTGGCCAGTGAGCTAGCCGTTTACCCTTGTTATGGTTTTGATGCATGAATTATAGGTGTAATTGATTGAAGTGGAAAATGTGGAATTAATTGAATTGGGTGAATTGATGTTATGTGTGATGGTAGTTGATAACATGAGTTGTGGTGATTGTAATGAGGATGTTGAGATTGGATGAATTGTGGATTGGAATTGATTGTGATGGAAATTATGAGGATTATGATGGAATTAATGAGGAACTTATAATAGACTTGGTGGTTGGTTAGTGTTGGATTTGATAAGAAATTTATAGATGGTTTGATAGATGAACATGAGGATTGGATTAATTATTGTGATTACTTGAAATGATAGAACTGGAAGGAGCATGTACTGCCCCCAAATTGTCACCCCTTCTGCGGTTGGTGGTGCGGTCACGCCTCCTGGAAGAGTGGTGTGATATGATTGTGAGTTTTGCCTTGAATCCTTATATTGTGGTTTAGGGTGCATCTTTGGGAACCCCCTTCTGCGGTAGGGGGTGCATCTGTGAGCCCGCAAGGGTGGTACGGGATAACTCCTTATGGCGCCTAATAACTCACTTAGTAAATTCAAATGTGATCAAATGACTTGTGTGTGTGAGTGATTTGTGTATGTGTGCATGTATTAGATGTGATGGTGAGATGCCTTGTGATGTGTTGTGGTCTGTGTTTGATTGATCGGTGAACTGAAAGTGTTATGTAATGCTGAACTGTATGAATGATGATCTTTGTTATATTTATGTTGTTGTGGGTTGTGTGTGTTCAATTGAGAACTTCACCTATGTGATCGATGATGTTATGAATGGTGAATGTTGAACCAAGAACTGCACCTATGTGATCACCTAGACTGTTTTAGGGTATTAAAACTGGTTATGGTTTAGTCTGATTCCATTGTCGGTGTTTCGTGAGGAGTTTGGAATCGCTTCTTTTGGCTAGGTTCGATGCATAATTAAACCCAGTGGGTTAACTCAATTTCAATAGGAAATTGACCCCCCCATCTTCCCCTTTCAGGTACGGGTGGTTAGAGTGAGTTTGTTGAGGTTCAGGTGTTTCGTTGAGTTCAGAGTAATTGCCGGTTGGAGCTATGAGGTGAAGATTGGTGATCTACATTGGAGTTGACCGCTTCTTTTATTTTTACATTTCAGTTGACATTTACGTTTGAGATTTTGTAATCGTTTTGAGGATTGGATTTCAGATTTTGGTTTATCAGATTGTACTAGGATTTTATGTTTTGGAGTCCTCTTTTCAAATTTTGATTTTAATAAGAGTTCATTCTTTTCTTTATTGTCGTTTTTGCTCTTTTCGTTTAAAGATAACTTCGAGTAATGCTCATTACTAGTTCAACCACGAGGTTACCTGGGCCGATTCAGGATGGATGTTACAAGAGTGTTCTTGGACTAGAGATATAATCCTAAGTTGTTTAGGTCTTGTGTTGTCACACGTTGCGATATTTCTTAGACTTGGTAGCCTAGAAGAAACTTGCAACTACTTGAGCTGAACTTGAGCTGAACTTGACTGAGTTTTGATTTGCTAAAACCATACTTGAGTGCTTACTTTAAATTCTAAACACGACTGGTAAAATCAGAGTGTTTGAGGTTAGTTCATTCATAGGTTGAGAGATTTGTCAGGCCTTCTTCTTCGTTCTTTATTTACTAATCATGGCAAACGGAGTAAACCCTAGTGGACATCCAGGTCCGAATGATGAGGATCGAAAGAACGGAAGACCACGAAGTTGGCCCTAATGGAGAGAACAACCATAAAGGAGGAGGAGGCGCTAGGAGATTCATTGACGAGATTGATGATGACTTGAGCAGCCTCAAGCTCACCGTGCCTAAATTCGCTGGAAAGGCTAACACAGATGAGTACCTAGATTGGGAGAGGAGCATGGAGGACTTTCTCGCTTGTCATAACTACTCCGATCCAAAATAGGTAACTGTTGCCACCTTGGAGTTTACTAACTACGCTGCCCTTTGGTGGAGTCAATTCAGGAGACAGGTTCAAAGAGATGAGGAGGACCCAATCAGGACATGGAGAGAGATGAAAAGGAAGATGCGAAGGAGATTTGTACCGGCTTCCTACACAAGGGACTTGTACACTAAGCTTCAAACCTTCAATCAAGGGAGCATGGCGGTAGAAGACTACCATAAGGAGATTGAGATGATGGTAACCAGGCTAGACTTAAAGGAGGATGAAGAAGCTCGGTCAGCGCGGTTCATAAACGGGTTGCAAAGGAAAATCATGCATCAAGTCAACATGATCAACTATGTTAACTATAATGACCTAGTGGCCATTACCATCCGCATAGAGAGAGAGTTGAAGAGTGTATTTGGGAAGAAGCCCACAGTCCTGACGACTGTTAGCCCTTGGAGAGGAGCCTCAAGTGCTGGAAGCACCCCATACAGGCCCGGAACTAATAAGGGTATTGGACCACACCCTGGCCCTAACACACGAGGACCGCCGCCACGGGTAACCCCTAATCTTACTACCCCTACTGTTCAAAACACCAATCCACAACCTAGTGGTATTGTTTGCTTTAAATGCCAAGGAATAGGACATGTGACCAGAGACTGCCCCAATCAGAGAGCCATGGTACTCAAAGAAGAAGAAGTATTCATGGACGATGAGGAGGAGTTGGCTGAAGAAGAGATGGACACAAATTCAGACAAAGGAGAGAAAACCCATCTTGAAGGCCTGGAGCAATTCACAACAATGTACACTCGTACATTGGTTCCAAAGCCAGAAGCTAACCCGATCACCTTGACCGAAGCAGATGGTGAAGCCGATCCGGCCTCAATGCCCAGCCCCGGAGCACTTCCAAGCCCCGGAGCACTACGCTGCCCAGCACTAGCACAGTGCCAGCACCCGACACGGGCACCATGCCCCATTAGCGGAGTAGCAACTAGCACCAGACCCATCACGGCACCAGAACCGCGTCACGGCACCAAGACACGACCTGATCATGTCTCAGCAGTTTAATACCGAATTCTGAGTGCTCAAACGACAAAGGAAGGATGGGAGCAAAGGGAGAATCTGTTCCATACAAGATGTGTAATTAACAACAAAATTTGTAACATGGTGATTGATGGAGGGAGTTTCACTATTGCCATTGCCATGTGGCGGGGTCAGTAGCAGGAGCCATTGGGGCATTGGGTTCACCGGGCGGACCACGGATACGAGGCGGGCGAAACACTGCCAAACAGCCCCTCACTTCCTTTAGGATGACATGCTAATCACACTCAGGCTCGGAGTCAACATCCTTAATATGGTATCGAGTTGCCACCGACGCTCACGGATGACCTTCATGAATTCGGCTTGGTCCCAGACAAATTCAGGGTGCACCCGGTGCATATGGTTACGCAGAGCGCTTATAGTGGCATGCATGACCACACCAGCGCGCTCCCCCACCTATTCTTTGAGTTCCGCCCTCTCGGTTTCCCAAGCCTCTTCACTATCCTGGGCCGCCCCCACCTCACTTTCCAAGCAAGACGCCTCGACGACCAAGTCCGCTTTCGTCATGCAAAGCGAAGAAATGGTGTTCTTCCTCTCCAGGATCTCAGCATCCTTTGCCAGGACAAGCTTGTCCGCCTCCGCATGAAAGCAAAGGAGTAGTCAGGAAATAGAAAAGAAGAGCAAAAGACACTGAAGGAAGAGAACGGATGCGAGGATTACCTTTGTCGCTCCAAACACCTTCACGTCCGCCCGTAACTTCTCCACTTCCTTCACCAAATCAAAGATACGGTGACCCTGCCTAGGCATCCCAATCTGACCACCGACCCTCTTCTCAGCAAGATAGTTGGCATGTCTTGCACCGGCCTTGGCAAAGATCTAAGAATGGAAAAATCAATGACCACAAGGCATACTGGATGAAAAGATAAGGTGAAAAGGTAGGTTTAGAATAAAAACTAATATGAAGATAGTGCACAAACAGTAATTCCTCTTCCCGGGATTAATAAGTTTCAGCTCTTTAATCCTTCCATTAATCCCCCACTTAAACTTCCCCCAAACCCCCACTTGGATATTTTTTCATTCATTCCTGAACTCTGCTCCAAGATCAGGGAGGATCCCTGTTTAAACTCAAGAAATTCCCCAATGGATCTCATTCTCATCCTCACATCCTCCTTCATTCTCTTCCTCCTGATTTTTTATCTCCTTTACTCAAAACCACAACAAAATATGGATTCTGACCTTGTGCCAATGGATATTGACAACGTTGTTGAATTCTTCGACGAGGACTTCGACATCAACAAGGAACGCTTCTCACTCAGTCTCATTGGGCTTTTCGTCGGTCTCATCCCCCCCACTCCACTTGTTGTGAGCATCATGAGAAAGAAGTATGAGATGAAAGCTCTCTCACCATCATTGCTCTTGAATTTGGGCTAGTTCAGTTGCTCTTCTCAGAACTTGAAGACAAGCTTCGAATCCTAACACACAATCTCTGCATCACCAAGAAGTTCGTTCTCAGCCTCGAAGATTGGTGCACTCCCACCCCTGAGGTTGTCGGCCGACTTATCTACTTGCCCTTTTGGATCCAATTATTCGAGCTCCCTCGTGAATTTTGCACTTCCAAGGTTGTGCTCCGCCTTGGCACGTAGGTTGGTCAAGTGCTTGATTCAATGCTCTGTGAAGACTCCACCACAAACAAACTCTTTGTTTGAGTTCGTGTGGTCATCGATGCTACCAAGAAGCTCAAACCTGAAATCAATGCCATCCACAACCGCAAGGTATACCCTGTTGAGGTTAAATACGAAAATTGCTACCTTATCTGCTTCCTCTGTGGATTCCTCGGTCATGATGTTGATAGTTTCCCCCAAAAGGAAACCCTTGCCAACTTACCCTCAAATTACTCTAGTGAAATTCGAGGAGTCAAAGTTGTTAAACAGCTGAACGAGCTTACCATGCGCCCTATAGACATCCAGCAGGACTCCCGGAAACCATCACCTACAACACCCATTCTGAACAAATTTGAAGTTCCTCCACTTTTTGGCTCCATGGCAATTCCAGAAGTTAATCAAACTGATCCTTTCATCCAGAACTTCTTTAGCAGCCCCCAGCCATCGGTTCAACTATCAACAGACGAAGTCATGGGAATGATTCATAACCAGCAACATAGCGCTATCGCTAATAACAACGGTACTCGTCTCCTTTCTTCTCTTCTGAGATCTCCTTTTCAATTGTTTTTGACAATAACAAACACTGACTCCTACTTCATTTCTTTGCTGATTCCATTTCCGGACATGTTGACTTTTAAAACCTTTGGTTATAGCCTCTTTGATGAACCGGATCATTACGAGTTTTTTTATATTTGGCCCCCACCACAAATACAAACTTTTCTACTTCGGGTTTCTTATTAGTGGGCTCCCCTTTGTATTTACTCTTTCCTTGCTTTGTCTTTTCTGTAGCTCTCTCTAGCTCTTCGTCCAAAGCCCCAACCCAGGGAAAGAGATTCACTAGATCCCAGCCAAAGCCTAAAGGGACTCGATTCAGGCTCGCCAAAGAAGATCTTTGGGATAAGAAGCGAGCAAGTGAGGGTATGCTTGAAGAACTTCCAACTAAAAAACCAAATTTTGTTGATACTACGGTGGAGGAAGCCAGCCGAGAATGGCCCCAAAGTGCCCAATGAACATCTTGGCGTGGAACTATCAAGGGTTGGGGAGTTCCTTGACGTCAAGTTCCCTAAAGACATTATGTCTTAAAACTCGCCCTGCTATCCTCTTCCTTTCAGAAACCAAGAACCTGTCTTCTTTGGTTAGCCAGAAACTTTACAATATTAATTTTCATAATTTTCATTTGGTCGATCCTTGTGGTCTGTCTGGTGGCCTTGCGCTTGCGTGGTCAACCTTAGTCTCTTGTAAGGTCCTTGATTGTGCCCACTTTTTTATTGTTGTTGATGTAACTCTTCCACAGAATATTAATGTCACTACTATTGGAGTTTACTTGTCGTGTGATTGGCATGAACGTTGTCGCCAACTTGATTTTCTTTCATCCTTTTGCGCGTCCTTAAACCAACAGTTCCTTATTTTCAGCGACTTTAATACTATCCTCTCGAATAGTGAGAAAGTATCCCATTCAAACTGGAACGCCTCTCAAAGCATTAACTCTTTTCAGAACTTCGTCAATCAACTCTCCCTTCATGACTTTCATCCTTGAGGCCCTCTCTTCACTTGGACTAATAAGCAAGCAGAGGAGGTTCAAAGTAGACTTGATCATTTCCTTGCGTCCCCTCGTTGGGTCTCCTTATTCCCTCAAGGATCAATGCGACACCTTGATGATTTGGGCTCTGACCATAGAGCAATTGCTTGGTTCTCTTCAGTTTCTCGTGATTCACCTAGACAATATTTTACTTATGATGTTCGTTGGAATAAAAATAAGGAGGTTTATAACATAGTGTTTTTAGTTTGGAATTGCTTCCACCCAACTGGCTCCTGTATGTTCATTGTCCAAGCAAAGCTTCAGGAAATTCGTCGCCTTCTTATCCAGTGGGCCCGTCAAGGGAACTCTAATTCAGCCCGCCGTATTGGCACCCTCCGCCAAACATTCAAGATCAGAACAATCCCCAGTGACTGGACCAAATTCGACTCTGGAAAGACAACTCAACTTGCTCTTGCTCAAGAAAGATCTATGGCAACAGAAAGCTCGTCAAATGGTTCTTGAAGAGACTGCAATACTTCCTACTTTCATAGAGTCGTCTCAACTCGTCGCTCTAAAAATCACATTCACACCCTCCAAGACCCGTCTGGTATTCCTCAATCAGAGGAGAGTAAAAAGCAGGAAATTGTTGTCAACTTTTATCAACAATTATTCTCTACTGAGTGCCCTCACGGGTTTGTGCTCCCCAGACCATTCCTGGCTTCCCTCGCAAGGTTACTCCTTCAATGAATGGTCGTCTCCTTGCTTTTCTATCCGATGAGGAAGTTCGTCGCTCAGTATTTGATATGGGCCCCTCCCAAGCGCCGGGACATGATGGCTTCACTGCAGCTTTCTTCCAAAACTTATGGCCAATCATTAAAAAGGATGTTTGCGACGCGGTCAGAAGTTTTTTCCACTCGGGGAAGATGCTTAAAGGGATTAACCATACAGTTATCTCCCTTATTCCAAAAGTTGACCAACCACAAAATATGCGGCAACTTCGTCCGATCAGCTTGTGTCAGGTCTTCTATAAGATTATTTCAAAAATCCTTGCTTCTCGCCTTGGGAACATTCTTCCTTCGATTATTGGCGCTCATCAGACTAGCTTCGTTAAAAATAGGAGAATCACAGATACTGTTATTATAGCTCATGAAGTCATGCATTTTCTAAAGATTAAAAGATCAGGGAAGGCGGGATTTATGGCCCTTAAGCTTGACATGGAAAAAGCGTATGATAGAATTGAATGGGCCTTCCTCTTCAAAGCTCTTTCACAGCTTGGTTTTCATCCGCATTTCATTCACCTTATCCATGAGTGTGTTACCACAACTTCTTACACTGTCTCCATTAACGGTTTCAGACATGGATCCGTTAAACCTACCCGCGGCCTCGCCAAGGAGATCCCCTCTCATCTCTTTTGTTTGCTATCATATCTGTACAGAAGGCTTTGCAGGACTCATTAACCACGCCTTACACCAAGGAACACTGAAAGGGGTTAAAATCGGTCGTCAACTCCTATGATCTCGCATCTTTTCTTTGCAGATGACTCTTTCCTTTTCCTTGAAGCCAGCGGCAATTCGATGTGTTCAAGAAATCTTTCGGTCCTATCAGGCTCTGTCAGGACAAAAGATTAACCTCTCCAAGTCAACCTCCCTCGGCCACTGGCCTCTCACTACGCATCTATGCTTGGAGTAGGTTCTATCGGTATTCAAGATAAATATTTAGGTCTTCCTTCTTTGGTTCCAAGATCCAAAAGGGATATGTTTCGTTTTGTTGAAGACAAACTCCTGGAGAAGCTTTCAGGATGGAAACAATCTTGCCTTTCACCCGCTGGAAAGGAAACCTTGATTAAAACTGTGGCAAGTGCACTTCCAATTTATGTGATGTCTTGCTTCCGTCTTCCCACCTCGATCTGCAAGAATCTTAACTCTCATCTTGCTCGCTTTTGGTGGAATGGTCAAAATCACTCTCACCCCATTCATTGGCTAAAATGGACTGATTTATGTCAAAGCAAGATGGCAGGAGGACTCGGGTTTCGATCTTTTGACTCATTTAATCAAGCTCTTTTAGCTAAGCAATGTTGGCACCTCATATCCAACCCTGACTCCCTAGCGGCAAGAATCCTCAAGGGCAAATATTTTCCGCGGACTTCCTTCCTCAAAGCAAATTTAGGCAGCTGTCCCTCCTAGCTCTGGCGTAGCATTCTTCATGGTAGAGAACTCTTCATTAAAGGAATCAGGTGTCAAGTTGGAAATGGCTCATCTTTTTATGTGTATGATGACCCCTGGATCGCGGACCCATCCCTTTCGCCTCCCACTGTCCTTCCAACTGCTATTAGGCCCCTTCCAGGCTTTCAATTTTTTGCAATGGATCCACCTAGATCACCCACCGCCTTTCCGAAGTTTTCACGCCAAACGCAGTTTCTCGAATCACTCAAAGAAATTTAGGCAGCCGTCCCTCCTAGCTATGGCGTAGCATTCTTCATGGTAGAGAACTCTTCATTAAAGGAATCAGGTGGCAAGTTGGAAATGGCTCATCTTTTTATGTGTATGATGACCCCTGGATCGCGGACCCATCCCCTTCGCCTCCCACTGTCCTTCCAACTGCTATTAGGCCCCTTTCAGGCTTTCAATTTTTTCGCAATGGATCCACCTGGATCACCCACCGCCTTTCCGAAGTTTTCACGCCAAACGCAGTTTCTCGAATCACGCAAATTCCTCTCCCAGCTATGAATGTTCCTGATAAAATTATTTGGCATTATACTTCTAATGGTGTTTTTTCAGTCAAGTCGGCATATCACCTCGCCCGCCAAGAGCGCTCTGCCTTGACTTCCCCTTACACACAGTTGGGACCTCATCTCCACGATCATTCTTTCTAGAAGTCTGTGTGGGCCCTCCCAGTCCCTCCAAAAATCGCACCTTTTTATGGAGGTTGTTAAAGTTGCCCTTCCTCTTGGGCCTTTCCTTTCCAGAAGAGTCCAGTCTCATGACCCGATTTGCTCTGTTTACCTGGACGCAGCTAAAACCCCGGAACACCTCTTTTTACAATGCAAGCTTGTTCAGTTGTGTCTTCAGAATGAGGTCACACCGTCTGCCCTCCGTGACTGCCTTGAGTCAAACATCTCGCTGTCTTGGCGCTTTTTCTCTCGACTTGGTCAGGACCTACTTGTGTCAGTCTCCTTCTTCTGGTGGAGGGTGTGGAAAGTACGTAATGACGTTGTCTTCTCTAAGTTCCTCCACTCTCCTACGGCTTTTATCCCCAGACCTTTCAGACCATTTCCCATCCGCCCCCTCTCCCTCTGCCTCCCATGGACCTTCCTGTGTCCCCTCCCAGACATTGACTAGCAGTATGGGTTTCAATCTGGCAGACAAGAGCCAGATCTTCCAGACCCACGTACCTCTTATGGACTTCTGGATAGCAGTATTTGGGCGATGCCTACGTTGTCAGAAGAGATTTCGAAGTTGCATCATCAATGGAGGAAGACAGCTCCAACGGTTTGGAAAACCCTACTTCCCTGACCTTTTGGCAGCGATCTTCTTGCTTTTTTCCTGGTGGACCAGAGGGAACCTTTGAAGGGAGAGTTAGGGGCAGAGCATCATTGGAGGATACATCGCAACCTTTTTCCTTTGGCGGACGCGGTGACGGTTGAGAGCGGGCGGAAGAAGCTGGTGGTTATGGCTGTTCACCCTTGGTAACCTTGGCGTTCCCGGCTGCTCTCTGAACGTGCGGCGTGAGCAATCCGCTTGCCAAAGATTCACCTGCATGAAGAAATAACAAGCATAAACACAAAGGCGCAAAGAAATACAAAACAACAAAAAAGAGGGACACTTGCCTCCCCTGGGAAGAAACTGATTCAAGAAATGGTAGCCGACATTGGAAAGATCAATGGCGTAAGAATTAATATGCCTAGCCAGTGTCAGCGTCTACTCAGACACGACCAGATCCTCATTGAAATTAATAATATTGCCAGGATACCAAGAGGGGGGCAAGGCAGCGTACTAGGGAACATCCTCATCGCTTGGGGAAAAAGAAGAAGTGAGAGTGGAACCAGGATGAACAGGTCTTCATAGTACCGGTAATACCATCAAGGTATTTAGAACGCTTGGAGAAAATAATCTTGTTGGTCGCAGAGTTCGCCCGAAGCAGTACTCAGAACAAAGAAGCATCAGGGCAAACAAACTTCTTCTTACAAGCAATGATGAACACCACAAAGGTAGCCCAGACGTGTGTTTAAAGACCCCCGATGGATCACCTCAACCATCAAATCACGCCCAACCTTCCAAAGCTCTAAAGGGAGGTGTATCCAAAGTCGAACGCCTTCAACCAGACCTCGTGAAAACCCATAGGAAGCCCAGGCGTGCGCTTAAAGACCCCCGATGGAGCACCCCAACCATCAAATCACGTCCACCTGCCAAAGCTCTAAAGGGAGGCGTATCCCGAAGTCGAACGCCTTCAACCTGACCCCGTGAAAACCCATAGGGCAGTTGCCAACAGTGGACTGGTGCCCCAAACCAATATATTGATAGGATTTGGAAGAGTTTGAGGAGTTCTGTGAGCAAAAAATAGTGACGCGGTCGGGCGAACTGTAAGGAAAGTAGGGCCGTCCTAAAATACTATGGGCGGATCTCTCAGATTCCCTAAGGGTCAGGAACATACTCGCCCAAATCTCCACCAAAAACCCGTTGAGCTCCACACGACCCTCCCTCAACTCAAAGCCACCTCCAATACATCAACATAGAGACCCTCGATCATTGAAGGCAGAGCAACAACTGCGTACTCCACCTCTTCAAAGAGGGGATAATTGATGAACGTTGCGAACAAGTTTATCAAATAATTACTAAGCTAGAAGCTAAGTAGATAGTATTCCACAGGTCTTCTAATAATTGTCTAGTCAAATATGAAGGCAGATTACTCAGGTTTAACACGTTGTGCGTGGTGTGAGTTCCACGACTTCTATTCTAGAAAATGCAGGCAAATTAAAATGAAATTGAAAGACAGATTGAAAGATTGGTTGACTTAACAAAGACGATAGACAAGCTTAGACTTCGAATCCCCCTTAGTTCACTAGAGCATTGGCAATCAACAGACCAGCGGATTTCAATTCTCGTTCAATCAATTCTAAGACACCACCGTAACTCCTGACCCTTAGGTTTAAGACTGGCTAACGTTCGCTCTATCCGATCTAGCTACCAAGATTAATTAGCCGCCCGAGTACGATCGCTTCTTGCGACGACTAAACTAACTGGTGGAATTACTAACGATTTATGAGTTACTCTTGCAGTGGATTAACCCTAACTAGTTCCTACGAAAGGCACACTCCAATGAACAGGTTAATTGTTGATTTGGTGTTCTAAAGTGAGGCGAGCGTTCGCTTCTACTCTCAACTTAACAAGAATCTAATCTAGGTGATCAAGCCAGACAAGAAACATAAACAACGAAGAACAAACGTAACATGAAAGAGAAACTGATTGAACTTTGAATCTAATCACCGCCGATCCGTGACCACTTTAAAGCCCTGGGTCACTTAGGGTTCATCTAGTCTAAGCTTTACGAGTTTAGCTACTCATGTTCATAACGATAGAATCAAAGACAGAAACAGAGTTCATCATGAAAAGGAAGAACAGATAGAAACTGTAAAACCTAATTAAGACGACTCTGGCAAAGCTTTGCTCTCCGGTAATCTTCAATCCTAGCTCCGAGTCTCCGAGGTGAAGGGATGGCGTCACGATCTCTTCCTGGCTCTTCGAACTCTCTAACTCTACTCTCTCGAACTCCTTAGGTCTGGAACTCGTGAAAGTTCTATTATGAAAAGTATATTATGAAGTATATGGTTTTGAGCCCCGGTTAAGTATTTATACTTAACCCTATCAGCGCCGGATTTGTTAAGGATTTTTCGGTAAAAACTTAAGGAGTTTTCGCTGAAAACTTCAGTGTAAATTGCTGGCTTCCATCGACTGATTCTCCTGTGAGTTTAATGTTTAGAGTTTTCGGCGAGAACTTAACTTTTCACCGAAAACTTCTTCTTGTATTGCTCTGCCGATTTCTTCTGTAGTTTTTGGCGAAAACCTCAGGTCTTTTCACTGAAAACTCTTGTGTAAAACGGGGCAGGATTTTTGTTGACTTGATTGACTCCTTGGATTGGTTCCGGTGCAGTTCCTCAAGGTTCCAATGCCTTATACACGTCCTTGGCTACTTTATTTGATGGCAAAAACTTGTGCTATCATGAAAACACTAGAAAATCATCAAATAGCCCCGAAACGGGCCAAAGTAACACAAATGGCACGAGATAGAGTAGTTGAGAGAATATTCGCTATTCTACCCTAAAAACCATGCCTTATGCCAAGAAATGTCGCTTAAATGAGGCTGATAATCACGTCAAATCGAGTGTCATCAAATACCCCACACTTAAGCTTTTGCTTGTCCTCAAGCAAACTGAATAGAACACGCTCATGTTCACAATTGATAAGATCGATTAAGTTGAAGTTCAAGCTCACACAATGAATTATTAGACAGCTACTTTTAGAACATGAAACCTAACATGCATACTGATCAGCTAAACAACCTGGTCTCACTAAAAACTGCACACGACAAGTAGTAGTAACCAATCATGCAAGAATTTGACCTGACCAACCAGACTCCTCACACAGGAAATATTTAGTATAAGGGAAACTCTCACTCTCTATGTTTAAGGACGTGTTTCTGCTCTCAATCATTTTCTGTTATTGAATTCTGTCATAAGTTTGCAATTCGACCACATCTCCACCATTGTGACAACACGAGGAACTAGTCAAGAAGGACTTCCCTCCTTGGGACTGCAACTAATTCTACACTACAAGGGTTAAGATGAGATGGATGAAGGAAATGTATGATGATGGCTTTGGTGCGGTGTAGCTTTCGACTAACTTCCCTTGAATCTAGCCTATGGCTCCCTACCGTCTAACCAGACATGGGTGGAATAGTGTATGCTCATCCTATGATACCCTCAAGCAACCTAGCACTTAATTTTCTTCACACATTTTGTTTCTGAATTTTCTTTTACATTTTCTTTCGACTTCGTTCTTCCATATGTAGGGAGAAGAATGTTATCATGTGATCATGTGTCTAGTGGACCCCTGTTTACATGGATCAATAATAGAGAGGAGGGGGAGCTAATTGCAAGGAAATTGGATCGTGTTTTGGTGAACACTGCTTGGGGGTCATCCTTCCCTAGAAGTACAGTGCAGGTAATTCCAACTAAAGAATCTGACCATTGTGCTCTTTATTTGGTTAATGATAGGGTAATCCAGCCTATGCCTAAAATGTTCAAATTCTTTGCTTGCTGGACAAAGCATAGTAGCTATGAGGGCCTGGTCCGCTCAGTTTGGAGGATTCATATTAATGGTAATAGCTTCTACAGATTATACAAGAAAATGAGTATTCTAAAAAGGGAATTGAAGAAGCTTAACAAGGATTGTTACTCAAATATCCAAGTTAGAGTGAGGAAGCAAGAGGAATTACTCCTTAAGCTCAAACCGGAGGTCTACAATAACACTACTGATGATAAGGTTAGGTTAGGTCATGTAGCTGAGGGTGTGATGCATCAACTTCAAAAAGATGAAGAGAGTATCTATAGTCAGAAATCAAGGGTTATTTGGATCAAGATGGGAGATGGTAATACAATGTTCTTCTATAACTATGTTAAGCATAGAGAGTCAAGGAACACGATCAGGCAACTTAGAAATGAGGAGGGGAGATGGTGGAAAGTTTTGATGACATTTCTAAAGTTGCTGTTCAGTTTTATAAGAAGCTGTTTGGGAGTAGTCATCAGGTAAATGTGGAGGAGGTTGAATCTGTTGTTAAAAGGAAACTTGATAACCAGCAAAGCATGAACTTGATTGCTGTCATTACTGATAAAGAAATCAAAGATGCATTGTTTAGTATATCTAATGAAAAAGCTCCTGGTCCAAATGGATATAGTGCTTTATTCTTTAAGGAAAGTTGGGAAGTTGTGAAGGTTGATCTGATTCTTGCAGTTAGAAGGTTCTTTGACAAGTGCAGAATGCCTAAATATGTGAACTCCATTTTGCTTGCCCTTATTCCAAAAAAGTTCAATGCTGCAGATATGAAGGACTACAGACCAATATCATTGCAATGTAGTCTATAAGGTAATATCTAAAGTACTTGCAAATAGGTTATCTACAGTTCTGCCTAGTCTCATTAGCCCTGCTCAAACGGCATTTATTAAAGGGAGGTATATTGGTGATGGTATTCTCCTAGCTCATGAGATGTTAAAAGGTTATAGCCGTTCTGGTATGTCTCCTAGATGTGCAATGAAGATAGACCTTATGAAGGCATTTGATTCAGTGGAATGGATGTTTCTTTTTTAAACCCTAAAAGGTAAGAATTTTCCTCTGTAGTATGTGGATTGGATTAAGGAGTGTTTTAAAGCCTCTATGCTATTAGTTAACATCAATGGCACTTCAATGGGATACTTCCCAGCTAAGAGAGGATTGAGGCAAGGGGATCCTATCTCCCCCTACCTCTTTGTAATCTCTATGGAGATTTTGAGTTGCCTGTTTGAAAAGTCAGTGGACACAAAGAAGTACTATCTTCATCCTCAATGTAAAGGTGTAGGGCTGACTCATCTTAGCTTTGCAGATGATTTACTGGTGTTCTCAAAAGCAAAAAGGGAGGCTGTTGCAGAGGTCACGAATGTGCTGAATAAATTTTATTCACTTTCTGGTCTTAGATTCAATCCAGAAAAGAGCTACATTTATACTGCAGGTGTGTCAAATGAGGTCAGGGATGATTTAGCTGCTGTTTCTGGCTTCAATATAGGGGATATACCCTTCAGATATCTTGGAGTTCCTCTAACAATTGGGAAACTTAGGAAAAGTGACTGTAAGTCCCTTGTTAATAGAATTACTAGCAAGGTAACTGATTGGAAAGCTAAACATCTATCCTATGCTGGGAAGTGTCAGTTAATTGAATCAATTGTGGGTGGCACGCTGCAATTTTGGATGTCTCACTTTATCCTTCCCTCAGGTATCATCAAAGAAGTGGAAAAGATTTGTAATGACTTTCTATGGGGAAAACTGATAAGCAAGCTAGAGCTAAAGTAGCTTGGAAGGTTGTGTCAAGGCCTAAACAAGAAGGAGGGCTTGGACTCAAGGATATGAAAACTTGGAACAAGGCAAATGTTGTTAGACATATATGGAGTGTGTTGTTGCAGGAAGGCTCATTATGGGTTGCGTGGATTATGAAATATAGGCTGAAATGAAGATGCTTTTGGACTGTCAAAGCTTCTTCTGGATCATGGCATTGGATCAAATTACTTAAGCTCAGATCCTTGGTGAGGAGCTTCATCACAAGTGATAGCGAAGGAGATATGTTATGGAATGGGTAGTTTATGAAAAAAGTATAAGGTGAGTAGTGTATGGAATGATATTAGAATTGTGAATCAAGTGGTCCCTTGGTATGACGCAGTTTTGACAGGGTTCATTATCCCTAGGAGATCTGTTGTGGCTTGGTTAATCGTGCAAGGAAGGATTTGTACTAAGGATGTAGTTAAAGCTTGGGATGCAACTGCGGATGAAACCTGTGTGTTGTGCCAGGTTGCAGAGGAAACAAAAGATCATTTGTTATGTGAGTGTGGATATTATGTTAACATTGCTTCTACTTTGCTGCCTGATTTAGTTGGGAAAGTGTGGGCTGATGTCGTCCAGGAAGTATGTAGTTGGAAGACTGGTGGAGTTAAAGGAAAGATGAAGATGCTCCTTTGGAGAGTGATGCTATGCCATATTTGGATTGAACGATGCAAGAGAGTGTTTAGAGGTGCAAGGCATGAAGCTAATTCCCTTATTCAGATAATCTATGATGAGATTCGAACCTTCGCAAGGGGTAGGAAAGCGAGAGAAAGATCTTGAGAGTTATTAATTAGGTCTTTTTTTAGTGTTTTTAGTAGATGGAACTTTTGTGATGTTATTCCACTCTTTTTTATGAATAAAATCAGCTCAATTCATCAAAAAAAGAACATTATCGAACTGAACTATAAACTCTCTTTTTCTGTATTCTTTTTTTTCGAATTTTCTTTCTTATTTTCTTCTTTTTCTATTTTTTTCTTTTGTGCTGATTCTTTCTTTTAGTTGCTAGAGGGGTTTACACGTCTGGACATAATAGTTAAGACCACCTGTTTAATGGCTATAGGCAAGTTACCACAAACCGACTTCCGTAGGCTAATCTAGAACTAAAACCACAGGGGATCAACGGGGAATGAAAGAATGGGGATTGGTTGTAATGTATATCAAACCGAAAGAACATGCCAAGCTCAAGGGTTTAAACCTAATGGATTTAACGTTGGGTAGACAATCTGGCTTAGTAGCTGAATCTAGGTGCCCCTATCATTTTAGAACTCGTGTCATCGTGTGGTCTCGAATAGGTCTCATGCAAATTCTAACTCATTCAAGCAAACAGAAAACCACTCAAAAAGAATTGAAATTGCAAGTTACATGCAATGGATCAAAAGCTCACAGTTGGTTTGCTATTCGGATTCGGTCGTTTTCATGCAATCAAAGCGACAAACTACAAGTGTGATTTTGAAAATCTGTTCTGACCAGGCAATTTAGCATCAAAGTATACACGTTGGTTCTCAGGTTCTAGGTTAAGCAGTCTAAGCATCATTATGACAAATTGAACAACAACTTAACATAAAAAACCAAGAACCAAGCAATTCTAATGCTAGAGATACTGGAAAGGCACCACGGAACACACAAAAACACAATTAAGGGCAATCAAGTTCATGCAAGGTTCTCTAGCATCCTACCCCACACTTAAATCGTTATGTGTCCTCACAGGGCTAAAACTAGAGTGGAGAGTAAAATAGAAGAACCTGGACCGAGACGATTGGTGTAGGGGATAAACACGGGTCCTTAGAGCAGGGAGGGAATCTACCAAAGCGAAGGAAAAAGTAGTAGACCCTAAGCAAAGGGAATCTACCAAACTACTTGATAAAAAGGAAACCGGGACAAGTGTCCCAGATCCACACAGAAAAAAGTTGGATCAAAATCCGAAAAGAAGAAATAAAAAGAAATGACAAGGAAGAGGATACAACCCGATCACTGCTGGTCAGGTGCATCGGGAGGTGGAATGTGGAGGATGTCGTTTACCTACCGCTGTCACGCCAGCTGCGCCTCGTACCTCTCATCATCGAGGCGCATTTGCTGCTGCATAATAACCTATCTGGCATCCTGGGTAGTGGTGTCTGTGACTCGCCACTCATGGAGTCGCTCATACAACTCTCCAAGATCAGCTGGATGCGGTCGGTGCTGTGGATGGGGCACCTGGAATGGATCCTGGAGGGGCGACTACTGCTGATATGCATACCCTGGTTGCTGCTGTGGCGAGGGTATATGATCGTCAAACTCCGGCTCCGGCTGAGGAAGCTGCTCCTCAGAATCATCTTCTTCCTTCGACTCGGCCTCGTGGTAGAGTGGAGGGGCTGCCGGCACCCCTGGATCGTGGTCCAACTGGAGGTCGTACTCGACCGCTAAATCACCACCTACGGTGTGTACTATGCGACGTGGGACGTCCGGGCCTTATGATTGGTTGAGACCGAGGGAGATGATGAGTCGGCCTACGAAGTTACCGCCAAGGAGTGAGCGAGGCGGCCTTGGCTTCTGGGTCTTCTGGTGGAATAGGCGTGCAAGCACCCATCCTGGATGAAGCGGATAAGCCTCTCGGATGGCACGAAGAAGTAGGAGCTCCTCTCTGTTAATGTGGTAGAGGTCCTTCTCTGGAGCAAACAACAGGGATCTACGCCTAACCATATGAATGAAATGATAGAGAGGGTGAGAGAGTGACCTGAAGGAATTATGAGCCATGGTCTGAGCATTCGGCACTCCAGTGATGTGGCTCCAGAGCGCGTCATATTCCGGGCCTTTGCTCGAGTTGTTCTGCCAACCGAGGTGGTGACCCTCGTAGTGCTCCTGGGGGATGCCGAGATGAGCTGCAAACTCATCGTAAGTGAAGTCCTTGTGCACCCCACCAAGATAGAAGGAGATGACCTTCTTGTGCTGCCTCCTCTTATGCTCATCCAGCTCGAAGGTGGCCCAGAACTCCTGTAGCGCGACGTCTGGGAAGCTGTCAGTTATGGTGGTCAGCTCCAGAAGTCCTGAAGGTGCCAACGAGTGGAGCACATTCTAATGCCAATCTTCATCGTGCGCGAGGAGGGAGTCAAGGGACAGTGGTCGCACGTCGGCTCCAGGAATGTGCTGGAGCTTCTGGTAGCGCTCAAAGTAATGCACGGGCAAGCGGGCAACCGTGGGGTGGTACCCGACGCGGCCTGGGAATGCCGGAGGAGGACCTGAGATGGCGGGAGTGACTAGGGCTGGTGCCCTGGAGCTTGAGGCGGTGTCAAGTCTGGCCTTAGTCCTGCGCTCATTGGTTACATTCCTATTGCATAGCAAAAAAAGAAACCAGATTAGTCAAATTAAGAACCTACCCCACACTTAGTAGAAAAACTCAATTTCACAAAGAAATGAGGAAAACCGAGTGGGGGTAAGCAAAGCGAGTAACTGGTAATTACAATGACTCACAAAACACGTAAGGGACTAGCCAGAATGTTAACATCACAATTAGAGTCGAGAAGTTAAACCGACATTCAAAAAGTCAACATAATAACGCATTGAACACTAATCATGGCAATTACTAGCACAAATCGGGAAATGACGGTATAACATCAGCTCTGACAACCAACAAAGTGATACGAACGTGAATGGACAAACATGGCAGCCAAATGAGCAACAACAGTTCATGGTCAAATCGACATTTCATAAAAGTCAACACCCCAAATAACCATACCTTAAGCATAGTAAATCAAGACCAAATGGTATCAAATTTCAGCACAAATCTCCCTAAGCATGCTAGAACAGTCCAAAGCAATCAGTTCACCAAAATTCTCACGAAATAGTTGACACGCAAATCGAGGTAGACCAAAAAATTCAACCGAAGTCAACCCCGACGAAATTCAGCATTCAACATGTTAAAAGACTAGTAATGAAAAACTCTACAACTTACCTTGAAGTCATAGTGGCTGAAAACGAACGGACGAAGAGGAATCGATGAAAAACTCTAGAAATTAGGTTTTGATGGAACCGGGGCTATAGAGCTCCAATTCGGACGTTCTATGGCTTAAAATTATCAGGGGAGAATGAGGAAGGGTGCGGCGGTGGTCGGCGATTGCGGCGGCGATGGAAATGGGTGGCATCGACGGAAATGGGCGACGGCGACAGTGGATGAACGGCGGCGATTTGAAATAAGGGGGGGCAGAGGTTTCGTTCAAAAATGTGAGGGGAGAGAGAAGAGGGACCGGGAAAAAGAAAGAAAAAGGGGAAAGATATTTAGAATTTTTGAAATTTTTCGGCAAAAAGAAGTGCAATTTTTCGCCGAAAAGTGTAGTTCAAAACGTCTGCCGGATTTTAAAGTGAGTTTTCGCCGAAAAGTGTGAAACTTTTCGCCGAAAAGTTTTTCAAAAATTGGACAGAAAACACAGTGGGTTTTAAAGAGAATTTTTCGCCGAAAAAAGGTGCAATTTTCGGCGAAAACTTTGCACTGCATTTTTCAAAACGTTTTCGCAATTCCGGCAAACTTCAGAAAATCGGAACAAATTTGACAAAAATTGGAATAACCTCAAACAACTTGCGATTGAAATGATGACACACAAACTACACATGAAAATAAAGAAATCATGCAAACTGGCACTTTTGGCTCCCCCGAACCGACTCTAAAATACTGAGTGCGACACAAACTAAAAACTGACTCCAGCCATGGGTTGCCTCCCACGAAGCGCTCTTGATTAACGTCCTTGAGCTGAACGGTATTAGGAGACATCCCAACTCAGGATCTCCTTAACGCTAGCGTCTGAATTCATGAAGTAGAGCTTCGGGGTATCTCCGGCGAGCGTGAATTTCTTCCCGTTAGCATGAATGAGCTTAGTACGTCCATCGGGAAGATGATCAGTGATCTTGAACGGTCTGAAAAGTTCTCTCGAGAGATCATTCTTCGTGAGTGTTACAATGGAAGGAATGAGAACAGTCGAATTTGTCTTCTCTTTGACCTCCAGCTTCATTTCACCAGGATCTGTGATCTTTGGCGCTTCCTTGAGAGATGCTTTTGGCTTTGTAACATCCCCGCCCAACCGAACGGTTTGGAACTTGAGTTTGGATGGTTTAGACATTGGAAACAATGTTCTTGAGGTTCCATCGAAGTTCGGGACGTTCATAGTTGAGTCGGGTCGAGTATACAAGAGAGTACGTGAAAAATTGTCAATGTGGGCAGACCACGATACACGGCCGTGTATTACAATACACGCCGTGTATCATGATACATGCCGTGTATCATGATACACGCCGTGTATCATGGTCAGACTATAAAAGGCTGATTTTACACGGAAATTCATAACTTCCCCTTCTTTCTCTTTCCCCAAAACCCGTATTTGAAGAAGCCAAAAACCCTTTAGCTTCAATCCTTGATTCCGGGAGTTGTAGAGCTCCGATTGACGATCCGTTTGTTGCTACGGGTTCGTGGCGACGACAGGAAGAGATCTATATTCATGGTTCTGGGTATTTCGAATCGAGGTGCTGTCAGTAGAAGAAGGAAGAGCTACGTTTTTGGGACTGAGCCAGAAATCTCCAAAAAACTTCAAACCTCGATTCCGGGAGTTGTAGAGCTCCGATTGGCGATCCATTTGTTGCTATGAGTTCGTGGTAATGAGAGGAAGAGATCGCACCTGGAGGTTCTAGATATTTCGGAGTAAGCTGCTGTCGGTCAAGAGGAGAATAGCTACGTTTTTGGTGTCTGAGAGCTTGGCTGTTCGGGTTTCTATAAGAGTTTTAGAGCCTTGTCTTCTTGTCAGGTGAGGGTTTAGCGTACGATAGGTAGTCTGGTCGGTGTGAGGAGTTACAATTCAGACCTAGAAAAATGTAGGGCCTTGCATGAAATTGAAAGAGAGTAAAAGGGGAAAACTGTTCTACAATTTATTGTTCTGTGAAATATGCTGTTTGATGATTGTTGGATGTTTGTTAATTGATGGATTGGTTTATGATTGATGGCTGTTTGTGATGATTTTGATTGGGGGAATTGATTAACATGGATGATAAATTGATCGAAACTAGTAAAGAGTGATAGGAGGGACGGGTCTGTGAACATGAGAATTGTGTATATTATGCTATTGTCAGTTTGTGGTTGCAGGAGGGTGGTCCTGCCAATGTGGGGTCGCCCTTAATTGATGAACAGGTGGATGGCTCCACCAATGTGGGGTCGTCCAATGAAGGATGTACAGGAGGGTAACCCTACGACTCATGACATGGCTTCCCCTGTACTTGCAGGTGGGGGTGGCCGGTGAGCTAGCCGTTTACCCTTAAACTGTTTGTGCCGTGGGAGGCGTTGAATGTCTTGTGATGTTTGGTTATGTGTGATATGGGATTATTGAATGATTTGGATTGTGTTGGGTTACATAATGTTGGGATTGAGATGATGCTTGGTGTTTAATGTATGAATTATGCAACGTGCCTTTTAGGTAGAATTGATGTTGTGTGTGAAGATGGTTGTTAATGTGTTTAAGGTGGTAGACTTATGACTTATAATTGGCTAATAGAATTGGTAAGGGAATTTGTACGTGGAAGTGGACAATAGAACCAGTACGTGGAATTGACTTATGGAATTGGTTAGGGGAATTGGTGAATGGAATTGAGTAATGGAATTGGGTGTTCTGAATGCATGAGCTAGTTGAGCTGAGGTTGTATGACTGAATTGTATGAAAATGATGCTGTGTGTGTTGGTGATTGATTCTGTGTCTTGTGATTATTGTAATAAGGTTGGAGTCTTGGATGTGGATTGGTAAATGGTTGAGATGAACGAGGATGTTAGAATTGGTCGAATTGTGGCTAGGAATCATGTTAGATGAAATATGTGAACTAGATAGATTATGTGGTTTAATCTAGTAACGCTCAATAGGAGAGTTGAAATGGTAAATTGATGTTGTCTTGATTGTTATGGTTGTGTGATTGTATGGTTGACTTGTGTGAGTGTATGGTTGACTAGATGGCTAGGAATGGGAGTGAGGAGTTGGAACTGGACTTAGGATGTGTTAGGTCTTGCATGAACCCTCAAGAGTAAAACTGGATAACTGTCTTGTGATTACTATTTGATGAGCGTGCTGATTGATGTGTGATGTGGGGATTGGGATATAAGATGATAGCTAATGTAGTTGATCTAGAAATGTGAGATGGGATGGGGTTGGATGCGATGAATTCTATAATTGTATCTATTATTGCCGGTTGTGGTTAGACTAGAATTATGTCCTAGAATTGGAACATAGAATTGGTGTTTGGAACTAGAACGTGGATTTGTGGGGTGGAATCATGGTGTTGATTTGTGATGTGGATTTGTGGTGTCAATTTGTGATGTGGATTTGTGATGTGGATTTATTGTGTGGATTTGTGATGTGTGATTTGAGTAGTGGTTTTGCAAAGTGGAGTTGATCAAATGGAATTGGGTAAATGGAATTGAAATGATAGAACTGGAAGGAGCCAACGTTACCCCAATTGTGTTTCACCCACCGACGGACTGGTGGTTAGGGCCTACCGACGGACTGGTAGATTAGTCTCCCGACGGGGAGTGGTATTGTGGTATTGTGGAATTGTGGAAATTGTGAAGTGTTCCCCATGCGGTAGGGGAGCACGAGGACCTCCCATGCGGTAGGGAGGTGCGTCAGGCCGGCGGGGTAGCGGGGGAACAACTCCTTATGGCGCCTAATGAACTCACATAGATAATGGAATTGAGATGCATGTGTGCTTTCTGTATGATGTGTGTTCGGACGTGTTTGTGAATTGCCTTGTGATGTGTTGTGAATCATGTTGTCATGCTGAGATGTGAGTTAGAGGTTGAATGGTCTATGATTGACGTTGTAGGTAATTGTGAATTTGTGCAATGTGAGTGGTGGTCGATGTGTGAGTGGAAGTGCTGTCAGTAAGGAGTTGAGATGTATTGTGATGTAAGGTTGATCTGTGTGCTTCATGATCTTGGTTATATCGTTGTATTTGTGAATTGATGATTTGGGTTATATGGTCGAGATTATGAGTTGTGGGTATTGATTTGGGGAGTGCACCTGTGAGATCACTTAAATAATTGAAAGAGGAAATGCAGCGTATGTGTGAATGTGCGAATGTGTATGAAGAGGTATACATGTGTGTGCTTTGATGGTAACTTGTCTTGTGATGCTAAACTGCTTGTTTGTGAAGCAATGCTAAATCGTATATATGTGAGTCAATGGTGAACCGTAGGAGTGAGGATCTTTGTTGTTATGAAGAACTAGTTCTGGTATGATGTTGATCTTATGCATGTTGATTTCTTGTGTACTATTGTTATCATGGATTGTGGAGGTTGATTTGATATTGAGCTTATGTGATCGCCTAGTATCATGTTAGGAATTAAAATGAGCTGGCTGTGTCAGATTCCGTTGCTTGATGTGTGTGTGGAGTTGGGATCGCTCCTAGGCTAGGTTCGGCGCATAGGTAGACCCAGTGGGTTCACTCAGTTTCATTAGGAAGCTGATCCCCCCCAGTTTCTCTTTTCAGGTGTTCGGTTGAGTTCGGAGGAGTTGCAGGTTGGAGTTGTGAAGTGAAGAATTAGGAAGTTATTGTGGAGTGACCATTGTTTTAAATTTAGATTTCAGTTGACACTTTTGGGTTGGAAGATTTGTAATCGTTTTGAGATTTTGTGATCGGTTGTGATCGGATTTCGGATTTCAGTTGTATTTCGGTTTTATTAAGTGGAGGCCTCCTTCGTTTTGAACTTGTATTTAAGAGTTGTTTCTGTTTCCGCTGCGTTTTACTCTTTTCTTTTAAAGCTGGTTCTTCAAGTAGCACACAAACCGGTTCGACCACGGGTGAACTCGGGTCGGTTTGGGATGGGTGTTACAAGTGGTATCAGAGCCTGGTTAGTTGCTGCTGTGTTGGTGATTCGTCTCTTCTTCTAGAGGAGTAATTAACCTCATAGGAGGAAGGGAAGAAGCACCGGCACAGGACCAACTTTTCAGGGATTTTCAAATCGTTTTGAATTGGGTGGGAAGTTTTGAAAGGAAAGTGTTGTGAATTTGAAAGGAAAGTGATTTGAAATGAAATGTGATTTCTGAAAATTGGTCAACTGAAACGTTTTGTGTCCTCCTGTAGTGAAGAGGGTGGCGGAGTAGTTGAGAGTGGAAGTAGTAGCAGGTTGGGAAATTGGTTAGAAGAGTAGAGCCTTGTAGAATTTGGTTAAGTGAGTAGAGTGCTTGAGGGTGTGAGTTTTAGTCGAAGGTGTTAGCTTCATAGTTCTTGTTGGTGTGAGTGTGCTTTGTTGAGCTCTTGCGTTGTGGTTGTGCTCTTGAGTGAGTTTTGTTTGATTGTGTTTTGGTTGTGTTCTTGTTGTGAGTAGTGCCGTTGAGGTTCGGTTGTGCGTGTCTGTTAGGTATAAGTTTGAAGTAGTGTGGGAGTAGTGCCCTTAGAAGGTGTGTGTTGCTAGAGCCGTTAAAAGGGAGTTTCGGGAGGTGATGTGATCCTTGTGTTGCGGCGTTATGCTGTGATTTGTGGATTCGTTGCTAGAGCGAGTTGGGTTGTGATTTCGGGGACGAAATCTTTTGAAGTTGTGGAGACTTGTAACATCCCCGCCCAACCGAACGGTTTGGAACTTGAGTTTGGATGGTTTAGACATTGGAAACAATGTTCTTGAGGTTCCATCGAAGTTCGGGACGTTCATAGTTGAGTCGGGTCGAGTATACAAGAGAGTACGTGAAAAATTGTCAATGTGGGCAGACCACGATACACGGCCGTGTATTACAATACACGCCGTGTATCATGATACACGCCGTGTATCATGGTCAGACTATAAAAGGCTGATTTTACACGGAAATTCATAACTTCCCCTTCTTTCTCTTTCCCCAAAACCCGTATTTGAAGAAGCCAAAAACCCTTTAGCTTCAATCCTTGATTCCGGGAGTTGTAGAGCTCCGATTGACGATCCGTTTGTTGCTACAGGTTCGTGGCGACAAGAGGAAGAGATTGCTATTCATGGTTCTGGGTATTTCGAATCGAGGTGCTGTCAGTAGAAGAAGGAAGAGCTACGTTTTTGGGACTGAGCCAGAAATCTCCAAAAAACTTCAAACCTCGATTCCGGGAGTTGTAGAGCTCCGATTGGCGATCCGTTTGTTGCTATGAGTTCGTGGTAATGAGAGGAAGAGATCGCACCTGGAGGTTCTAGATATTTCGGAGTAAGCTGCTGTCGGTCAAGAGGAGAATAACTACGTTTTTGGTGTCTGAGAGCTTGGCTGTTCGGGTTTCTAGAAGAGTTTTAGAGCCTCGTCTTCTTGTCAGGTGAGGGTTTAGCGTACGATAGGTAGTCTGGTCGGTGTGAGGAGTTACAATTCAGACCTAGAAAAATGTAGGGCCTTGCATGAAATTGAAAGAGAGTAAAAGGGGAAAACTGTTCTGCAATTGATTGTTCTGTGAAATATGCTGTTTGATGATTGTTGGATGTTTGTTAATTGATGGATTGGTTTATGATTGATGGCTGTTTGTGATGATTTTGATTGGGGGAATTGATTAACATGGATGATAAATTGATCGAAACTAGTAAAGAGTGATAGGAGGGACGGGTCTGTGAACATGAGAATTGTGTATATTATGCTATTGTCAGTTTGTGGTTGCAGGAGGGTGGTCCTGCCAATGTGGGGTCGCCCTTAATTGATGAACAGGTGGATGGCTCCACCAATGTGGGGTCGTCCAATGAAGGATGTACAGGAGGGTAACCCTACGACTCATGACATGGCTTCCCCTGTACTTGCAGGTGGGGGTGGCCGGTGAGCTAGCCGTTTACCCTTAAACTGTTTGTGTCGTGGGAGGCGTTGAATGTCTTGTGATGTGTGGTTATGTGTGATATGGGATTATTGAATGATTTGGATTGTGTTGGGTTACATAATGTTGGGATTGAGATGATGCTTGGTGTTAATGTATGAATTATGCAACGTGCCTTTTAGGTAGAATTGATGTTGTGTGTGAAGATGGTTGTTAATGTGTTTAAGGTGGTAGACTTATGACTTATAATTGGCTAATAGAATTGGTAAGGGAATTTGTACGTGGAAGTGGACAATAGAACCGGTACGTGGAATTGACTTATGGAATTGGTTAGGGGAATTGGTGAATGGAATTGAGTAATGGAATTGGGTGTTCTGAATGCATGAGCTAGTTGAGCTGAGGTTGTATGACTGAATTGTATGAAAATGATGCTGTGTGTGTTGGTGATTGATTCTGTGTCTTGTGATTATTGTAATAAGGTTGGAGTCTTGGATGTGGATTGGTAAATGGTTGAGATGAACGAGGATGTTAGAATTGGTCGAATTGTGGCTAGGAATCATGTTAGATGAAATATGTGAACTAGATAGATAATGTGGTTTAATCTAGTAACGCTCAATAGGAGAGTTGAAATGGTAAATTGATGTTGTCTTGATTGTTATGGTTGTGTGATTGTATGGTTGACTTGTGTGAGTGTATGGTTGACTAGATGGCTAGGAATGGGAGTGAGGAGTTGGAACTGGACTTAGGATGTGTTAGGTCTTGCATGAACCCTCGAGAGTAAAACTGGATAACTGTCTTGTGATTACTATTTGATGAGCGTGCTGATTGATGTGTGATGTGGGGATTGGGATATAAGATGATAGCTAATGTAGTTGATCTAGAAATGTGAGATGGGATGGGGTTGGATGCGATGAATTCTATAATTGTATCTATTATTGCCGGTTGTGGTTAGACTAGAATTATGTCCTAGAATTGGAACATAGAATTGGTGTTTGGAACTAGAACGTGGATTTGTGGGGTGGAATCATGGTGTTGATTTGTGATGTGGATTTGTGGTGTCAATTTGTGATGTGGATTTATGGTGTGGATTTATGATGTGTGATTTGAGTAGTGGTTTTGCAAAGTGGAGTTGATCAAATGGAATTGGGTAAATGGAATTGAAATGATAGAACTGGAAGGAGCCAACGTTACCCCAATTGTGTTTCACCCACCGACGGACTGGTGGTTAGGGCCTACCGACGGACTGGTAGATTAGTCTCCCGATGGGGAGTGGTATTGTGGTATTGTGGAATTGTGGAAATTGTGAAGTGTTCCCCATGCGGTAGGGGAGCACGAGGACCTCCCAGGCGGTAGGGAGGTGCGTCAGGTCGGCGGGGTAGCGGGGGAACAACTCCTTATGGCGCCTAATGAACTCACATAGATAATGGAATTGAGATGCATGTGTGCTTTCTGTATGATGTGTGTTCGGACGTGTTTGTGAATTGCCTTGTGATGTGTTGTGAATCATGTTGTCATGCTGAGATGTGAGTTAGAGGTTGAATGGTCTATGATTGACGTTGTAGGTAATTGTGAATCTGTGCAATGTGAGTGGTGGTCGATGTGTGAGTGGAAGTGCTGTCAGTAAGGAGTTGAGATGTATTGTGATGTAAGGTTGATCTGTGTGCTTCATGATCTTGGTTATATCGTTGTATTTGTGAATTGATGATTTGGGTTATATGGTCGAGATTATGAGTTGTGGGTATTGATTTGGGGAGTGCACCTGTGAGATCACTTAGATAATTGAAAGAGGAAATGCAGCGTATGTGTGAATGTGCGAATGTGTATGAAGAGGTATACATGTGTGTGCTTTGATGGTAACTTGTCTTGTGATGCTAAACTGCTTGTTTGTGAAGCAATGCTAAATCGTATATATGGGAGTCAATGGTGAACCGTAGGAGTGAGGATCTTTGTTGTTATGAAGAACTAGTTCTGATATGATGTTGATCTTATGCATGTTGATTTCTTGTGTACTATTGTTATCATGGATTGTGGAGGTTGATTTGATATTGAGCTTATGTGATCTCCTAGTATCATGTTAGGAATTAAAATGAGCTGGTTGTGTCAGATTCCGTTGCTTGATGTGTGTGTGGAGTTGGGATCGCTCCTAGGCTAGGTTCGGCGCATAGGTAGACCCAGTGGGTTCACTCAGTTTCATTAGGAAGCTGATCCCCCCCCCCAGTTTCTCTTTTCAGGTGTTCGGTTGAGTTCGGAGGAGTTGCAGGTTGGAGTTGTGAAGTGAAGAATTAGGAAGTTATTGTGGAGTGACCATTGTTTTAAATTTAGATTTCAGTTGATACTTTTGGGTTGGAAGATTTGTAATCGTTTTGAGATTTTGTGATCGGTTGTGATCGGATTTCGGATTTCAGTTGTATTTCGGTTTTATTAAGTGGAGGCCTCCTTCGTTTTGAACTTGTATTTAAGAGTTGTTTCTGTTTCCGCTGCGTTTTACTCTTTTCTTTTAAAGCTGGTTCTTCAAGTAGCACACAAACCGGTTCGACCACGGGTGAACTCGGGTCGGTTTGGGATGGGTGTTACAGGCTTCTCCTCTTCACTTGCTTCTGCGCTGGTGGCTTGACAGGAATTGGCAGTGCAGCTGGCTCAGAAGAGGATGGCAGATCAACTGGCCTCCAGACCATTTGAATCTTCTTTTGATTCTTCCTTCGTAGCCTGCCAGGTCCCTTGCTTGGCAGTGATTGAGAAGAAGAGGCTTTCAGTTCCTTCTTCTTTGGCGGCTTTTGCGTCGAGGGTCCTGGCTTTTGCTTGATAATCTATTCAGCACCTGCAACAACAGTTGATCTAGAAACACTACAAGAAGACATCAGTAACGGAGTTGACCGAGGTAAACTCCACAATTTCAACAGCAACGCAGTGAGATTCTTCTTCCATAAGAGTATATTTCATACATTCCTTAAGGCGGAATGTTATTGTTTCCTTACCAACCCTCAAGGTCAAAGAACCACTCGGAACATTGATTTGCATTCTGGTTGTTGCCATGAAGGGTTGACCTATAAGAATAGTAGAATCCTCCTCGCGAGTATCTATAATCACAAAATCAGCTAAGAAAGTGAAAGGACCACATTTAGTAACGACATCCTTAATCTCTCCTCTAGGCATTTTCAAAGATCTATTAGCAAAGACAAGTTGCTTGCTAGTCGGTTCAAGTTCTCCTAGATTCAATTTCTCGAACAAACTCATAGGCATGACATTGACAGACGCACCTAGATCAACAAAACTACGTTCTATCTCAATATTATTAATCACTAGAGGTAGTGTGAAAGAACCCGGATCAGAACACTTAGCTGGATATGGCGAGGAAGGCTTCTTGCTACGGGTGGTAGGATATCCTACTATGTTCCCCCACATGCCAGTCTCGATCCTTGCGTTCGGTAGCAATGCATTCGGGAATGGAGGCTTTTCGTAGTATGGAGCGAGAGGAGGATCATACTCCTTAGGCGCCTCCTTCTTTGCTTCCTTCTTCTCCGGAACTTCAATGGTCCTGCATAAAATAGAAGAGGTATTAGTAGGTGAGTTTGTCAGATTTTGAATAGATACCATCTTAGCTTGCTCCTTTCTTGGATTTGGCTCGGTTTGGCTTGGGAGTTGGCCAGATGCTAACATGCTAGAGATCTGGTTCACTGCATGCTCTATTCTTTGACCGGAAGCAATCTGCTCTTGGTTGAGGAGAGCTTGAGCTTTGAACTGACTATCATGATCATCAAGTCTGGTGATGATCTGATTGAGCTTCTTGTCGAGTTCACTAACGTTGTTGTCCTTCTGATGCTGCTGTCCTGTATAAGTATTGTTCAATTATTGATTCTGGTGATTGCCAGGAGCAGTTCCATAGTTACCCGAATTTTGGTGCGGCGGCTGGTAGATACTTCCCGTCAGATTGTTTAGCTTCTGATCCTGAGCTAAACCAGTTGGTCGGTTTTTCTGATTCTGAACTTGGTTCTGGTTGGCACCAACATTGTAGGGAGGACGATCTTGGAAATTTCCCTGTTGTCTGTAGTTGCGGTAGCCAACATAACCTTGTTGATTGTTACTGAAGCCTTGAGAAATGAAGTTGACTTCTTCAGTAGACCAGACTTCTGCTTTGGCAAAGTTCTGGCATCGGCCTCCGTTATGAGCACAAGCTCCACACCACTCGCAATCAGCAACGTAGACAGAGGTTGCTGGCGGCTTGATAGGTGTAGAAGACTTCTTCAGATGCTTCTCAACTTCTGCTTTAATGGTTGCTTCGAGATCGATCTTGCTTCTTGATCCTTCTGATTGTCGTTCCCAGTTCCTTGACTTGGAAGCACAGTTCGCGAAATGGAGAAGAGCAGCTTCAGGTGTGAGGGTAGTGCAATCCCCTTCAGCTAGGGAATTGACCCATTTAGCAGATTCTTCACGAAGACCTCGAGCAAAGATTTGAGCTAACTGCCTCTGCTCCAAACCATGGTGAGGGCAGTTGTAGAGAAGTTCTTGGAATTCATTCCAAGTGTCATATAAGCTCGCACCTTCCTTTTGAGAAAATCTGGCGATGCTGTCTTTGAAGGCTGTTGTTCTGGAAGGAGGTAAGTACTCTTCGGCGAAGTCTTGAGCTAGAGTATCCCAATCTCTGTAGTAAACAGGTGGTTTGCCAGTGAGCCACCTCTTAGCTGCGCCTTTAAGAGAGAACGGGAAAGCTCTCAAGCATAGAGTGTTCTTGTCGAGATTCCCATTCTTGAAAGTGCCGCAGAGATTGATGAAATCCGCCAGATGCGTGCACGGATTGTCAAGTGGCCTGCCTTCAAATTGTAAATACCTAGAGATCACAGTCAAGAAAGGAATTTTGATCTCATAGTCAGGATCTCCTTCGATGCGTGGCACGGCGATAGAAGATCGAACGCTAGTCGCACTCGACTTGTTGTAGTCAGCTAGACTCTTCGCTGCAACCGGTGGTAGTGGTGGTGGAACTTCATCTTCCACCCTAGGAGATGGAGGAGGTGAAAGTGATTCGGTGTATGAAGCGGATGAAGATGACGGTGAAGATGAAGATGAGGAACTCTCCATCAGTTCCTCGATCTTAATTGGAGTGAAAGATGGAGGTGGATTGGTTCTGCTTCTCGTTGGAATTCGTGATTGTCCTGGCGGAGCAGAACTGCCTGGTCTCTCTATACTCTTAGCCTTGTCGTTCTTGGCAGTTTGGGAGCGCGTGAGAGGGCGGTGGTGCATAAACCTGTGAACAACCTACGAATGACAAAAACAAGCACAACCAGTGTAAAATCGAAGTGGATGGAAAAATGAAAATGGAAAGTAGAAGAATAAAATGCCAGTTCTTCTTTCAAACAATTAAAAGAAGTCCCCGGCAACGGCGCCAATTTGATGAACGTTGTGAACAGGTTTATCAAATAACTTCTAAGTTAGAAGCTAAGTAGATCGTATTCTACAGGTCTTCTAATAATTGTCTACTCAAATATAAAGGCAGATTACTCATGTTTAACACGTTGTGCGTGGTGTGAGTTCCACGACATCTATTCTAGAAAATGCAGGCAAATTAAAATAAAATTGAAAGACAGATTGAAAGATTGGTTGACTTAACAAAACGACAGACAATCTTAGACTTCGAATCCCCCGTAGTTCACCAGAGCATTGGCAATCAACAGACCAGCAGATTTCAATTCTCGTTCAATCAATTCTAAGACACCACCATAACTCCTGACCCTTAGGTTTAAGACTGGCGAACATTCGCTCTATCCGATCTAGCTACCAAGATTAATTAGCCGTCCGAGTATGGTCGCTTCTTGCGATGACTAAACTAACTGGTGGAATTACTAACAATTTATGGGTTATTCTTGCAGTGGACCCTAACTGGTTCCTACGAAAGGCACACTCCAATGAACAGGTTAATTGTTGATTTGGTGTTTTAAAGTGAGGCGAGCGTTCGCTTATATCCTCAGCTTAACAAGATCCTAATCTAGGTGATCAAGCCAGACAAGAAACATAAACAACGAAGAACAAACCAAACATGAAAGAGAAACTAATTGAACTTTGAATCTAATCACCGTCGATCCGTGACCGCATTAAAGCCCTGGGTCACTTAGGGTTCATCTAGTCTAAGCTTTACGAGTTTAGCTACTCATGTTCATAACGACAGAATCAAAGACAGAAATAGAGTTCATCATGAAAAGGAAGAACAGATAGAAACTGTAAAACCTAATTAAGACGACTCTGGCAAAGCTTCGCTCTCCGGTAATCTTCAATCCTAGCTCCGAGTCTCCGAGGTGAAGGGATGGGGTCACGATCTCTTCCTGGCTCTTCGAACTCTCAAACCCTGCTCTCTCGAACTCCTTAGGTCTGGAACTCGTGAAAGTTCTATTATGAAAAGTATATTATGAAGTATATGGTTTTTGAGCCGCCGGTTAAGTATTTATACTTAACCCTATCTGCGCCGGATTTGTTAAGGATTTTTCGGCGAAAACTTAAGGATTTTTCACCAAAAACTTCAGTGTAAATTGCTGGCTTCCGTCGACTGATTCTCCTGTGAGTTTAATGTTTAGAGTTTTCGGCGAGAACTTGACTTTTCGCCAAAAACTTCTTCTTGTATTGCTCTGCCGATTTCTTCTGTATTTTTCGACGAAAACCTCAGGTCTTTTCGCCGAAAACTCTTGTGTAAAACGGGGCAGGATTTCTGTTGACTTGATTGACTCCTTGGATTGGTTCCGGTGCGGTTCCTCGAGGTTCCAATGCCTTAGACATGTCCTTGGCTACTTTATTTGACGGCAAAAACCTGTGGTATCATCAAAACACTAGAAAACCATAAAATAGACCCAAAACGTGCCAAAGTAACACAAATGGCACGAGATAGAGTAGTTGAGAGAATATTCGCTATTCTAGCCTAAAAACCATGTCTTAAGCCAAGAAATGTCGCTTAAATGAGGCTGATAATCACGTCAAATCGAGTGTCATCAATAATCCAATAGTTCCACGATCGGCGGTGCCCGCCTCTTCCTCTTAGATCCAGTAATAGAGGTGTGACTGGAAGAGCGGGTAGACTACCCCGATATAGGCCGTGAGGGTTCGACACCATCGCTCGAGTCAGATCTCTCATGTCGGTCCGCGTTGATGGAGGGGGCAAGAGCATCTAAGAGTGACCGACCTTCAAGAGAGACGTGGGAGATTAGCAGGGAAAATCTAGTCAGGAAGAAAGAGACGAAGAGCAAGAAATGGACAACAGAAGTCCCTAACGTTCCCCGCAGAAAAAGAGCATCTAGATTTCAAAAACAATCCCCTCTCTCACTCGTAAAAGAAATACGAAGGTTGAATGATAAAGGAGCAAAAGACAAGCAAACAAAGGAAGAAAAACACTTACTTGAACTATCAAACATGATGGCAGGAAGACATTGAAGAGAGATCCAAAAGATGAAACAAAGGAGGGACAAAAGCAGACACTAGAAGGCGGAGAAGTGGGAGGAGTAAGAATGTTCGTCGTTTGAGTGGAAGCCGAAATAAGAGAAGGGATAAGATGAAAAGGGGGTATTTAAAGAAGGAAGAAGGGCTGACGAATGGCACCTATTAACCCTTGACAGGAGAATCACGGTAGTCAAGACAAAAGAGACCACTCCGGATATGTTAGCAGCACCTGGAAGGGGCGCATGGCAGTCATGCAATACGAAAAGCCCCGCCTAAAAAGAGACCCCATCCTCTTTCAAAATAGGGTGTGTCAGACACGCAAGCAGCAATCATGATCTAAAAAGTGAAGACCTAACCACTTGGAGACATGTGAAAAATAGAAGAAACCATTGCCTAAGTCGAAGGGATTTTATTTGCTAGCAAATCAAGAAGGTGGGAAAAAATAAGATTTCCTAGAAAACGTCTTTGAAAAGTCATCAGCAACCAAGTATGAAAAACAAGATGACGTTAGCATGCGACATATAATCCCAAAACCCCATTGGGCACGCTCAGATGGCGTGCAGGTCATTCATTTTCATATAGCGCGATATAGAAGCTTTCCACGAGCCAAGCTTCTAAATCACACTCTAGGGTAATTGATGGGCCTAAGCCAAGTTGGTAGGCCCCCAGAACCGGCATACATATCGACAACATGTACAGCAGACCCAAACCCTTAGGCCAGCAACCGCCTAGGGTTTCGTGTAAGCCACCTAGGCTGCACGAGCTACAAGGCCCACCACAAGAAGGCAGAAACCCTAGCCGCCTAGGGTTCCACCTCAAACACGGAATCTGACTTCAACAAGGAAGAAAAATCCCAAATAGACTGAAAGACCAATAAGCATAAATAAGGGGCTTTACCCTCAAAGACACAGACAACATTAACACACGAGACACGCTTTAAGTTGTAGGCTGTCGGTAGTACGATTAAGGCTATCAACCTCCATAAAACCCTAAGGAGTATCCCCCGATACTTCTATGTCTCTCTCTCTCATACGATCTTACCCCCACTCATAAGCACATAATTGTTCATCCTCTTACTACTGCTTCCTGTATACCTTGCGAGGTACATCCCAGGCATCCACGGTGCACAGGAAAAAGGCGAACAGCTCTTCATCCTTCAACTCTCCAGGTTGAACCTCATTGTTCGCCACAATTCTCATGGGCGGAACAATTTTGATCTTGCTACTTTGAGGTAAAGTGTTCTACTCTTCACAAAGGTTCTTTTAACATATGCCATGCTTGATTTCATTAACTTTGACTCGGGTCAATTTTTTGGTGGTTCATTCGTTTTTGCTATTTTGATTTCGATCGAAATTGTTATTTCCACCGTTGATTTTACCTCGTATATTAGTTTACTTGTGCATGTTGAACCTAGTTATCACTGATTTAATGATTCTTGTCGGGAAATTGGGAATTTTGATCATATATGCCTTGAGAATTCTATATGATTGAATGATTGTTGCCTTTGTAATCGCATTGTTGATTGTCATGATGATAGGTACATATATGATTGATGATGAATGCCATGTGCTTATGATTACTCTTTGTTTTTTCCGTGTCATGAACGTCATTGCACTGTCGTTATATATATGATGCCCGATTTTCATTGTTTTTTCCTTATCTCCCTTAGACCTTGTTTCAAGATCTAAGTATGGGGTGGGGTTTTCTGTGTTTAATTTGGGTTTACTGAGTTTGCAGACTATGGGCAGAGCGAAGCATCAAGTAAGTTTAGTTTCTTAGGAGGGAGGTTCTTCCGCTCTTCCTAACAGCACCGACACTAGTCATGATCTCATTTTAGAGGACCTCGCCGAGGAGACTCTTCTGACACCCAAGCACTCCGATGATGAGGAGGCAGTGCCTCGACAACCATTTAGCCCCGTTCTACTTCCAGGCCCCAACCATCCACCGCCTCCCCGAGATACCACAAAGGGATTTCACTGGTTCCTCACCGGCTTGTCGTCAGATAACTTTTGGGGGTGGTTTTGGAAGATTCATCACCTCCTGGCCATAGTGGAAGCAGTGATAGAGTTTGATGAAATACGAGATTCATTCCCTAGTTCCACGACACCCTTGTTTACCGGTTGCATCAGGGCAACCTGTTGGGGCTAGTTCAGGTATCAGATGTTGCTCCTCTTCTGCCCCTCTAGTAAAATTGGTCTACGTTGGAATGGGACGTGCGTGTGAAGAAGCATGACATGCAACACATCAGCTTTAGATTGGGGGCTCACATTTCTTGAAGTCATATGACTCTTTTGGTGCTTTTGTGGGATTGGCGAGCCAGTAGCCAAGAAGGTTGAGAGAACAACGACGACTTGGTATAACCTCACTGGCATCTCGGGTGGCTTTGTCACGAGTCAGTCTAGGTACCATGACATTCAGTGCCTGGTTTGGAGATTTCTCCATTTGCTCTTGCAGCGCACCTTTTGCCACCGCAGCACTAGTGGCCATCATTTTTATAGCGAGGAGCTGTAGCTGTTTCGATCCATGATCAGGGGATTCTGCTCCATGTTTGGTATGTGGTTGCTTGTTTTTTGGATACGGGTGGAGAAGAATGTTTTGCCTCGCACCCTTCCCGGTGGATGGTATGTATCTCGCATCATTGTGAATGTGAACCTTGCTGGTAGATGGCCCGCTTAGGTCTTCACTGATGGTGTTGTTCCAACGACGCGTCTGGGCACCCATGACTTGATTCTCATGGACTGGTCACTCAAACAGTCCAACCTAGGTGTGCTAGAGATTTTCAGCGAGGTGATAGGGAGAGCAGCGGGGCCCGCCAGTTCATGAGACACCCGTCCATCCACCTTTGAACTTCTGGACTTCTTCTAGGAATTCCAACTACCTGGTTTCTCTTCAGGAGATACATCAGTGGCAGACTCAACGAGGGAGGACACCTATGGCGACAACAGCATGAGGCCAGATGGGACCGCCTGGATGTTTGGACTACTGATTTCAGCCAGGGCACCATTCCTTTGCAGCAGGAGGTCCTTCAGTTTTAGGAGGACCAGCGTGCCTCGCATACGCAAGAGTTTCAGTGGAGGACACAACAAACAGCCCGCTATGCTATGTACCAAACTCCGCACACCCAGCATATGGAGCTGCTCCAGCAAATACTTGATCGCCAGCAACCACCCCCACCTCCCCGCTTGACAGCTCACCAAAGAGCGCAGTGGGATCGCCAACATTAGGATCAGTGATCCGGATTTGACTTTGGGATTTTTTCTGTTTTCTTTTCAGACTTGTACTTTGTTTCGGATTTCATGTCATTTGTTGTATCTCGAGTCTGTGTTGACATTTTTTCGTCTTTGTGTTAGTCAGATATTTTGTACTCTGGATTCTCTAATCGTGTGATAATGCTCATCTCTACTGTCTCATGATGCATTTAGCTTTCTCGATGTCTCAATGAGTGTTTCGCCAACATTTCGCACACTTTTTACCTGGCATCCTGATGGTCATGTTTCAGTAACCATATACACTTTTTATGTAGTCCATCGAGGACACTGTCCAGTTTAAGTGTGGGGTAGGATGTTTTTTAGGGTTGCTATTGCTGTGATATTTGTGTGATTTTTTTTTTGATGAATAATTAGGGTTATATTTCATCAAAAAACTATGAGAATCCATACAAGGCAAAACAGCCACTCAAAACTCTCAAACTACCCAACAAGCACTCAAAATAAGAGAACACAGGTTACAGGTTTAAGCTCTCCTGGATAACCTCCCCACTCTTATGACAATTAGCAAAGAACTTCAGTTCCTGCTTCACTCTCTCACATAAACCTGTCTCACTAAGTGAAGCCTTTGTGAAAACTCTACGACACCTCTCCCTCCAAATCTCACTGATCAGAGCGCACCATCCCAGCTGTTTGGCCTGATGTGCAGGGCTTGAGCCTCCCCAAACGCCTGCTATATGATCCACCATTCCCTCCCACGAGACAGAATGCAGACCTGGGAAGAGACTCTGCAAGCAAGTAATTGCATACTGACATCTTACAAATAGATGATCTCTGTCCTCCTTATGCAAAAGACACATAGGGCATGTTTCATCGATCCCAGGGTTCCATTTTGCAACCCTATCCATTGTTGAGATGCGCCCTTTAAGAATTAACCAAAGAACCAAGCTATTTCGCGGTATCCGTAATCCTGTCCAGATAATAGAGCTCCAACTGGTCTGGGGATTCCGTCTTCTGATTGTTTCCCAAACCAAGGATACTTTGTACTTGGGCATGTACTGGCCATCCCACAGAACATCTCCCTCATCATCCCATGTTACATGGGATCTAGCTACATCTCTGAGTTTCATGACCTCCCCCCAATGCCACGAACCTGTGGGACTGTTATAGATCCAGATGTCCCTACTTTTTACTCTATAAGCTAGTACCCAGGCCACCCATAACGACCCGCTTTGAGTGAGGATATCCCAAAGGTGCCTCAGAACATGTGCAGAATTCCAGCTGCTCAAATCCTTGAAATCAAGCCCCCCTTTAGACCTGGGACAGGCCATATGATACCAGGCTATTTTTACTCTCTGACCTTCTTTCTTCCCCCAGAGAAAACGAGCACAAATGCCCTCAATCTCCTTCGGTACTACCTTAAGGATGATGAACATGGAAAGCCAGTGTTGGAGGATCCCATGGATAACTGAATTAATCAGCTAGGCTCTTCCAGCATAGTTAAGACACTTAGCTTTCCAGTCCTTAACTCTACCAGTAATCTTGTCAATCAGAGCCCTGCAATCAGCTTTAGTGACCTTCCCTGTAGAGATGGGTATCCCCAAGTACTTCAAAGGCAAGTCGCCTCTACGGAAACCAGAAAAACTCACCAGTTCATCTCTATCCTCATTCTTCAGGCCAGCAAGGTATATATCAGTTTTCTCTGGATTAAATCTCAAACCTGACAGAGCATAGAACTTATCAAGGATAGCTTTCACCTGGAGAATGGCTTCAGCAGACCCCTTTGTAAAAACCAGTAAATCGTCCGCGAAGCACAGATGAGTTATGCCAACTTTCTTGCATTGGGGATGGTACTGGAAAGTCTTAGACTTGACAGCATCTGCAAACAAATAGTCGAGGATTTGCATTGTAAGCATGAAGATGTAAGGTGAAATAGGATGACCCTGCCGTAGACCCCTCTCTCCACTAAAATAACCATATAAGGTCCCATTGAGATTGACTGAAAACTTTGATGAATGAAAACAAGCCATTATCCATTGAATGAACACAGCTGGGAAATTCATAGCAAGCAGGAACTGATTCACAAAAGACCACTCAACCGAGTCGAAGGCTTTCATCAGGTCAATTTGTTTGATTTTATATCTAGCCAGAATCTCGTGTGTTAGAATAACATTCTCTGATATCATCCTCCCTTTAACAAAGGCAGTCTGAGATCTGCTAATCAAGTCAGGCAACACTTTCCTAAGCCTATTAGCTAGGACCTTAGAGAGAGCTTTGTATATAATATTGCAGCAGGATATGGGTCTGTAATCCTTCATACTAGTGGCATTGGGTTTCTTAGGTATCAAGGTTAAAATCGTGGAGTTAATAGAGGGATGGAGGGAACCTGTTGTGAAGAAACTGTCCATAGCTAAATAGACATATTCCTTAACGGTGTCCCAACAGTTCTTGAAGAAAATAGCCGTGTATCCATTTGTGTGATTTCTCTGATTGGAGTATACACTATTCTTGACTTCCAATGCTAAATTGGATTTCAATCTTTCACAATGATGTTTAGACTGTTTTATCTTGAACCTATAACCAGCATGTTTGAACTGATACTAAATGAATCTAGTCAGAACAGATTATAGAATCACTCTTGTAGCTTCACCTTGAAATGCACATCATGATTTGAGTTTCACTAGCAGCTTTTGTGAGATTTGTGCCACCCCGGTCTTTACATCTGGTCTTTTATTACTTCTGAGTGGTTTTTTTTTCTTGTACTTCTAGAACTTGCATGATACCTGGTTGAGATTGCACCGCTCTAAGATGACAAAGGCACCTAGTTTTAAACTACCTATAGCCAAACAGCCTACCCGACATTGTTTCCCTAAGGATAACCCTGTTGAGCCTTGGCATGTTTCTTGGGCTATACACATTATATATCCTTATTCCATGTTCGAATTTCCCCTGTCGATCCCATGTGAATGTGATATGAAGGTTGATTGAGTCCAATTCGAAAACTTGTGTAAATTTCTAGACTAGGATGATAAGACTTAGAAGATCGTCTTACTAGGCTCTAATCCCCCAAAAAATAGGAATTCCACTCAAAATTTGGAATTAAATATACATAGTTAAATAATAAGTGCAGTAAAAAGAGCCAGTTCGATCCGACAACCCCAAAAATGTCGGAGCACTAGTAGAGACACAGTAGTATAAGCGGGATCTCATTTGTTCTAAGAGTCGGGTCTTGTCTTGGTCATAGCTAGCAATACGTCAAATCACGGGTGTAGAGGCGGACAAGGTCGAGTCAATTGCCATTTCATACTTTACTCACTACTACCATATCAGTCCCTACCTTCACCTAAGCCCCATTACAACCCGTTCGAAAAGAAAGTTTGATTAGAGTTGGTGTTATCACAGCGGTGGAGACCGAGGTTGACGTGCAAGCTTATGGTAAATAACTTGTCTCTGAAAATGAATGAGCGCATAAATACATCCCTAAACACAGAGAGCGGGAGTTTTCCCTTGTACTAAATATGTATGTGTGAGGAAGTCTAGTTGGCTCGGTTGGCAGTGTGCATGATGGATGACTACTACTTGATGTGTGCAGAAGGTAGTGAGATCTAGATCTATTTGGTTGATGTTCTTGCATGTGTGGGTTACATTTTCTAGATGGAACAGTGTAAACTGAGTTGTTAGAGATTGAACTTCAATTTGGTTAGTCTTGTCATATGTGAATTTTAGTGTATTTCTAAGTTTACTTTGTTTGAGGACAACCAACAAATTAAGTGTGGGGTGATTTGATGATGCTAGATTTACCGCGTTTATCTCGCCACATTTGAGCGACATTCCCCTCGTTAGTCGTTTTACTCATATTTGTAGTAGTTTCTAGGAACTTTCGTGCAAATTGCATGTTATTGCCTTTTGGCCTTCTTTAGGGTCGTTTGATGTTGTTCGAGTTTTTTTATGAGATTTCAGGTTACCACATTGTGGAGTACCTTTCTACGAGCTCGACGCTTCAAACAGGGATCAATTCGGAGTTCAAACAGAGCGGGAATGACCGAAGGAAGATCATATTAACTAGATGCGTGCCGACGTACTTCTCGTGTGCTGACAGGCGGACATCTCGGAATTGCATTCGACAAGTTTTCCCCCCATTACCACATGTGCGCCTGACTAAACGAGATGTGCGTCAGCGCAGTTCTCGCAATTGCAATCGTATAGGGCACTCCACCCTCCACCTTTGCCAGATCCGGGCATTGAGAAATAGGTCAATCATCTCCTTTCAGTTGGAGGCGGGGCCACCTCTCCTGCGAGGAACCAAAATGGAGGTTAAATTAAATCGTGAAGAACAATTCCTATCAGCACATAACATGTGTACTTACCGCTAGTTTGGATGGGAAGCAAAATCGTGTGACCCACCTTCTTAATGTTGTCCCGGTTGAAGAGGTGGTTGTACAAATCGATAATATGCACGTTCAGATAATAACGAAGCTTCAAGCTAATGAATCGGAAGCTTTCCACCATGTTTCTGGCGCTGGGAAATGACACACGATTGCACCCCTGACAGAACACCAGTATATAACCAGTACGTTCCGAGTTATAACAGTGTAATTAGTAGATAATACCCTGAAAAAATGTTTGTAACGAATATTCAATCGATTGCCCTATCTCGTGCCATTTGTGTTACCTTGGCCCGTTTCGGGTCTATTTGATGGTTTTCTAGTGTTTTTATGTTAGCACAGGTTTTTGCCATCTAATAAGTATCCAAGGACGTGTCTAAGGCATTGGAACATCGAGGAACTGAACCGGAATCGATCAAAGGAGCCAATCGAGTTCAAACAAATTCCTGCCCGGTTTACAAAGAAGTTTTCGCCGAAAATACCCTATCATTTTCGGCGAAAATATCATCACAAATCGACTGGTGCCAAGTAAAGGAAATTTTCGGCGAAAGTGTTGAGTTTTCGATCCAAGAATGAAGTCCAGGAGAAGAGCGAAAATATCCCTTCATTTGCAAAGGAATTTTCGCCGAAAATTCCTCAAGAATTTCGGCGAAAATAATAGGGAAATCCGGAGCACTTAGGGTTAAGTATAAATACTTAACCCGGCGGCACATCATAAGATATCTTTCAGAATTACGTTTTCCAAGGATTCTCGGAAGTTCTGGAGCGAAGAGTTAGAGTGCGAAGAGCCGGAAAGAGATCGTGACGCCATCCCTTTCATCTCGGAGAACCAGAGCTAGGAGTGTAGTTTACGGAAGATCGAAGTCTGCCGGAGTCGTCTAAATTAGGTTCTTCAGATTCTTTTCTGTTCTTCCTCCGAATGATGAACTCTTTCTTTGTCTTTGATTCTTTTGTGATAAACATGAGTAGCTAAAATCGTTAGAGCTTAGACTAGATGAACCCTAAGTGACCCAGGGCTTTAAAGCGGTCACGGATCGGCGGTGATTAGATTCGAAATTCAATCAGTTCTCTTTCATGTTTGATTTGTTCTTCATTGTTCATGTTTCTTGTCTGGATTGATCACCTAGATTAGATTCTGGTTAAGCTAAGGATAGAAGCGAACGCTCGCCTTACTTTAGAACATCGAATTGAACAATTAACCTTATAATTGGAGCGTGCCTTTCGTAGGAACCGGTTAGGGTTAATCTACTGCAAGAGTAACTCATAATTCATTAGTAATTGCACCAGTTAATTAAGTCGTTGTGAGAGGCGATCGTACCCGGGCGGCTAGTTAATCTTGGTAGTTAGAACGGATAGAGCGAACGTTCGCCGGTCTTAAACCTAATGGTAAGGAGTTATGGTGGTGTCTTAGTAATTGATTGAATGAGAATCGAAATCCGCTGATCTGTTGATTGCCAATGCTCTGGGGAACGAAGGGGGATTCAAAGTCTAAGTTCGTTTGTTATCTCTGTTTGCAACCCCTAATTTCCAATCTGCTTTAGTTTAATTTGTTTTAATTTCTCTGCATTTCTTAGAATTAGAAGTTGTGGAACTCACACCACGCACAACTTGTCTGCATTCGAGTATTTTGCCAGTTTTGAAGTAGTCAATCTTAGAAGACCCTTGGAATACGATCTACCCTAGCTTTTGTTAGCTTTGTTAGTTATTTGTGTGAAACGCATCATAACGACTACGCGTTCCCCAGCGGAGTCGCCGAGAGTTTCCCATTGTACTATACATATCCTGTGTGAGGAGTCTGGTCGGTCAGGTCAAATTCGTGCATAATTGGTTGCTAATTACTTGTCGTGTGCAGTTTATTAGTGAGACCAGATAGTTTGGCTGATCTGTATGCATGCTAGGTTTCTTGTTCTAGGATCGATCTGTCTAATAATTCATTGTGTTTGATTGAGCTCCAATTTAATCGATCTTATCATTTATGAACATGAGCGTTTCTATTCAGTTTGCTTGAGGACAAGCAAAAGCTTAAGTGTGGGGTATTTGATGACACTCGATTTGACGTGATTATCAGCCTCATTTAAGCGACATTTCTTTGCTTAAGATATGGTTTTAGGGTAGAATAACGAATATTCTATCGATTGCCCTATCTCATGCCATTTGTGTTACCTTGGCCCGTTTCGGGTCTATTTGATGGTTTTCTAGTGTTTTTTATGCTAGCACAGGTTTTTGCCATCGAATAAGTAACCAAGGACTTGTCTAAGGCATTGGAACATCAAAGAACTGAACCGGAATCGATCAAAGGAGCCAATCGAGTTCAAACAAATTCCTGCCCGGTTTACAAATATGTTTTCGCGAAAATACCCTATCATTTTTGGCGAAAATATCATCACAAATTGACTGGTGCCAAGTAAAGGAAATTTTCGGCGAAAGTGTTGAGTTTTTGATCTGAGAATGAAGTCCAGGAGAAGAGCGAAAATATCCTTCATTTGCAAAGGAATTTTCACCGAAAATTCCTCAAGAATTTCGGCGAAAATAATAGGGAAATCCGGAGCACTTAGGGTTAAGTATAAATACTTAACCCGGCGGCACATCATAATATATCTTTCATAATTACGTTTTCCAAGGATTCTCGGAAGTTCTGGAGTGAAGAGTTAGAGTTCGAAGAGCCGGAAAGAGATCGTGACGCCATCCCTTTCATCTCGGAGAACCGGAGCTAGGAGTGTAGTTTACCGAAGATCGAAGTCTGCCGGAGTCGTCTAAATTAGGTTTTTCAGATTCTTTTCTGTTCTTCCTCTGAATGATGAACTCTTTCTTTGTCTTTGATTCTTTTGTGATAAACATGAGTAGCTAAACTCGTTAGAGCTTAGACTAGATGAAACCTAAGTGACCCAGGGCTTTAAAGCGGTCACGGATCGGCGGTGATTAGATTCGAAATTCAATCAGTTCTCTTTCATGTTTGATTTGTTCTTCATTGTTCATGTTTCTTGTCTGGATTGATCACCTAGATTAGATTCTGGTTAAGCTAAGGATAGAAGCGAACGCTCGCCTTACTTTAGAACATCGAATTGAACAATTAACCTTATAATTGGAGCGTGCCTTTCGTAGAAACTGGTTAGGGTTAATCTACTGCAAGAGTAACTCATAATTCATTAGTAATTGCACCAGTTAATTAAGTCGTTGCGAGAGGCGACCGTACCCGGGCGGCTAGTTAATCTTGGTAGTTAGAACGGATAGAGCGAACGTTCGCCGGTCTTAAACCTAAGGGTAAGGAGTTATGGTGGTGTCTTAGTAATTGATTGAATGAGAATCGAAATCCGTTGATCTGTTGATTGCCAATGCTCTGGGGAACGAAGGGGGATTCAAAGTCTAAGTTCGTTTGTCATCTCTGTTTTCAAACCCTAATTTCCAATCTGCTTTAGTTTAATTTGTTTTAATTTCACTGCATTTCTTAGAATTAGAAGTCGTGGAACTCACACCACGCACAACTTGTTTGCATTCGAGTATTTTGCCAGTTTTGAAGTAGTCAATCTTAGAATACCCTTGGAATACGATATACCCTAGCTTTTGTTAGCTTTGTTAGTTATTTGTGTGAAACGCATCACAACGACTGCGCGTTCACCGAATTGGCGCCGTTGCCGGGGACTTCTTTTGATTTTTCGAAAGAAGAACTGGCGATTTATTCTTCTACTTTACATCTTTCACCTTTCCATCCACTTCGATTTTACACTGGTTTTGTTTGTCTTTATTATCTGTAGGTTTACAGGTGTATGCCTCACCGTCCTTGGACTCGCTCTCAAACCGAACAGGCTAAGAGAGCAGAGAGACCAGGCAGTTCTGCTCCACCTCTACGATCACAGATTTTGAAGAAAGGCACATCCAATCCATTCATCACTCCAATCAAGATCGAGGAACTGAAGGAGAGTTCCTCATCTCTATCTTCACCTATACCGTCATCTTCATCCGCTTCATACACCGAGTCACTCTCACCTCCTCTATCTCCTGCCATGGACGATAGATTACCACCACCACCACCGAATGGCGATCAACCACCACCACCACCACATGCACAGAAGAGTCTAGCTGACTATAACAACCCGAGCGCGACTAGCGTTCGATCTGTCATTGCCGTTCCGCGCATTGAAGGAGATCCTGACTATGAGATCAAGATTCCATTCTTGACCATGATCTCTAGGGATCTACAATTTGAAGGCAGGCCTCTAGACAATCCGTGCACTCATCTTGCAGACTTCCTTGATCTCTGCATCACTTTCAAGAGCGGAAACCTCGACAAAAACACTCTTTGTCTGAGAGCTTTCCCGTTCTCTCTGAAAGGCCCTGCTAAGAGGTGGCTTACTGGCAAACCACCTGGCTATTACACTGATTGGGATACTCTGGCTCAGGACTTCGTTGAAGAATACTTCCCTCCGGCCAGAACAACTGCTATCAAGGACAGCATCGGCAGATTCTCCCAAAAAGAAGGAGAAAGCTTGTATGATACTTGGAATCGATTCCAAGAACTTCTCTACACCTGCCCTATCATGGATTCGAGCAGAGGCAGTTAGCTAAAATTTTTGCTCGAGGACTTGGAGAAGAATCTGCCAAGTGGGTCAATTCTCTAGCTGAAGGGGATTGCACTACACTAACACCTGAAGCTGCTCTTCTTCACTTCACAAACTGTGCTTCCAAGTCAAGGAACTGGGAACGACAATCTGAAGGATCAAGGAGCAAGCTAGATCTCGAAGCTACAATCAAAGCAGAAGTAGAGAAGCATTTGAAGAAGTCTACCACACCGATCAAGCCGCTGGCAGCCTCTGTCTACGTTGCCGATTGCGAGTGGTGTGGAGCTTGTGCACATAACGGAGGCTGTTGTCAGAATTTTGGTAAGGCAGAAGTCTAGTCTACCGAAGAGGTAAATTTCATTCAACAAGGCTTCGTCAATAATCAGAATGGTTATGCTGGCTACCGTAACTTCAGACAGCAAGGGAACTATCAAGATAGACCTCCCTACAATGCTGGCGCCAACCATAACCAGAACCAGAATAACCGCCCGGCTGGTCCAGCTCAGGATCAGAAGCCTAACCATCCGCCGGCAGGTGTCTACCAGCCGCCGCATCGCAATCTGAGTAATTATGGAACTGCTCCTGGCAATCGCCAGAATCAATATCTTAATAATACCTATCCAGGGCAGCAGCATCAAAGAGAGAACAATGTCAGTGACCTGGATAAGAAGCTCAGCCAGATCATCACCAGACTCGATGATCATGACAGTTAGTTCAAGGCTCAAGCTCTTCTCAATCAAGAACAGATAGCATCTGGACAAAGAATTGAGCAAGCCGTGAACAACATCACGAGCATGCTAGCATCTGGTCGACCATTTGGCCAACTTCCAAGCCAGACAGAGCCAAATCCGAGAAAGGAGCAAGCCAAGATGGTAACCGCTCGAAAACTCCCAAACTTAATTGCTGATGCTTGTTTTGTCTTACGCAGGATCGCTGAAACTCCAGAGGAAGAAGAAGAACAGGAACCGGCGCCTAAGGAGGATGATCCTCCTCTTGCACCGTACGTCGTGAAGCCTCCTTTTCCAAGAGCATTGCTGCCAAGTGCAAGGATCGAGACTGGCATGAAGGGGAACAAGGAAGGATATCCTGACATTCGTATTAAGAAACCTGCCTCTCCATATCCAGCTAAGTTATCTGATCCTGGTTCTTTTACTTTACCTTTGGTCATTAATGATGTTGAGATTGAACGTTGTTTAGTTGACCTAGGAGCGTCTGTTAATGTCATGCCTATGAGCCTGTTTGAAAAATTGAACCTAGGAGAACTTGAACCGCCTAGTATGCAACTTGTCTTTGCTGATAGATCACTTAAAACCCCTAAGGGAGAGATTAAAGACGTCGTTACTAAATGTGGTCCGTTCACGTTCTTAGCTGACTATGTGGTTATGGATACTAGTACGGATGATTCTACCATTCTCATAGGTCGACCTTTCATGGCTACTACTGGAATGAATATTAACGTTCCAAATGGTTCTTTAACTCTAAGGGTCGGTAAAGAAACGAAAATGTTCCGTCTTAAAGATGGCATGAAATATGACTCTAAGAATGAAGAATCTCACTGCCTAGCTGTTGAAACTGTGGAGTTGATTCTGGTCAACTCCGTTACTAATGCTTCTTCCAGTGTCTCTAGATCAGTTGTTGCTGCAGATATTGAACAGGTTATTAAGAAGAAGCCAGAAAGTTCGGTTCAGAAGCCGCTCAAGAAGAAGAAGGAACTGCAAGCCTCTTCTAAGCCACCGAGCACAAAACCGAGCAGACCTCGGAGAAAAAACAAGAAGACGAAGACCCAAATGGTCTGGAGGCCAAAAAATCTGCCATCTTCCATTGAGCCAGCTGCACCATCAAATCGTTCGAGAAACCGGCGCCGGAACAAGTATGGAGGGAGAAGCCGAAAGCATCTCCTAAAGAAATACTGACGATCACCGATCCTGGTGATACCAAGCCGGAGATAACAGAAAAGAAGAAGCCGACAGTCCTCATTCATTCCATCGTAACACTCAAGAAGGATGACCTCTCCAGAGAGCTATTCAGACCGTTCAAGATCATTGATCATCTTCCCGATGGACGTACCAAGCTCTTGCATGCGAACGGGAAGAGATTCACGCTTACCAGAGAAGTCCCAAAGCTGTACTTAATGAACTCCGACGCGAGCGTTAAGGAGAATCTGAGTTGGGATGTCTCCTAATACCGTCCAGGTATCGTCCAGCTCAAGGACGTTAATAAAAGAGCGCTTCGTGGGAGGCAACCCACGGCTAGAGTCCGTTTTTGATTTGTGTCAACCTTAGTGTTTTAGAGTCGGTTTGGGGGAGCCAAAAGTGTCTCTTTGTTTGTTTTCTTATTTTTCGTGTGTAGACTGCATGTCGTAGTCTCAGTCGCAAGTTGATTAATGTCGTTCCGATTTTTGTGGATTTAACTGTGATTTTCTGAAGTTGGCCGAATTTGCGAAAATATTTTCACCGAGTAGTACAAAATTTTCGGCGAAATCACCCCTATTTTCGGTGAAATCGCCTTTTGAATTTTCGAACCCGGTCTCCTGTTTCATATTTTTGGTTCGAAAAGTTGAGTGTTTTCGGCGAAAATATCTTTGAAAACCGGCAGTGCATTTGAACGTAAATTTTCGGCGAAAATCCCCTATTCTTTTCGCCGAAAATCCTTTTGAAAATCACCCAATCCTCCACTTAAAAATCCGGTCTACCCTCCTCTCTCTCCTCACTTTCCTATTTTCGTTTCAAACCAAAAACCTCTCCCCTTTGTTTTCGAAATCGCCGCCACCACCCTTTTCAAAACCGCCGCCGCCGCCGTTTGCCGCCGACGAACGCCGCCGCTCAACTCCCCTCTCTTTTCCGATCGTTTTGAGCCTTAGAACAGCCGAATCGGAGCTCTACAGCTCTAGTTCTCCCAAACCCTAGAATCTTCGATTTTTCACCGATTCCTCCCAAACCGTTCATTTTTAGCATCCATGGCTTCAAGGTAAGTTGTAGAACTTTTCAATACGAATCTTTTGACATATGGATTGCTGAATTTCGTCGGGGTTGACTTTCAGTTGACTTTTCGGTTTGCCTCGATTTGCGTGCCGACTGATTTCGTGAGAACTAGATTAGCTGAATTTGTTGAACTGTTCTAGCATGTTTAGGGAGTTTCGTGCTTAATTTCCATATCATTTGATCATGTGTTGCTATGCATAGGATTGATTCTTTGTGATGTTGCCTTTTGAGAAAATGTCGGTTTGACTTTGAATTGTTGTGATCATTTGGCTGCCTGATGTACTCATTCTCGTTCATATCATTGTGTTTGCCATCTGCGATCATATTATGCCATCAATTTCCCCGTTGTGATAGTCTTGCCATGATTAGGGTTCAATATGCTTTAATGTTGACTTTTTGAATGTCGGTTTGACTTTTTGAACTCTGATTGTACTATCCGATTCTGGCTGTTCCTAAGCATGTATTTTACTATCTATGATTACCGGTTACTCTGCTTTGCTTACCCCCACTCGGTTTTCCTCATTTCTTTGTGAAATTGAGTTTTTCTACTAAGTGTGGGGTAGGGTTTTAGTTGACTAATCTGGTTTCGCTCTGGTTTTAGGAACACCACTTATGAGCGCAGGACTAAGGCGCGACATGATGGCACCTCAAGCTCCGGAGCTGCCGCTCCGCCACACCTGCCGTTCTGGGCCCTCTTCCAGCACTACCTCGCCGGGTTGGGTACCATCGCACTATCGCCCGTCTACCTGACTTCTACTTCGAGTGCTTCCAGAAGATCGAGCACATTCGAGGAGCTGACGTGCGCCCTCTTTCCATGGAGTCCCTCTCCGAACACGACGAGGACTACCACCGGAATGTGCATGACGCCCTAGCACCGGTCGGCCTCCTAGAGCTGACCACCATAGCTGCCGATTTCCCAGACATTGCTCTCCAGGAGTTCTGGCCAACCTTTGATCTGGATGAGCACAAGAGGAAGCAGCGCCAGAAGGATGTGACCTTCTATCTTGGTGGGGTGTACAGGCAGCTCACCTACGATGAGTTTGCTGCTCATCTTGGCATCCCCTACGAGCATTATCACGATCATCACCTAGGCTGGGGCGACGATGATGACGACGAGGAGTACCACGCGCTCTGGAGCCACATGACTGGAGTGCCCGGTGATCGCCTCACGGGCCATGACTCAGTTAAGTCCCTCTCTCACCCTCTCTTTAAATTTATTCATATGGTTTGGCGTAGGTCCCTTTTATATGTTCCGGATAAGGATCGCCACCATATCCTCAAGGAGGAGCTTATGCTTCTTCGAGCCATCTGAGAGAGCTATCCTCTCCACCCCGGCTGGGTGCTGGCATGCATCTTCCGCCAGAAGACCAGGAGGCGGACGCCACCTCGCAGACTCCTGCGGGGTAAATTCATAGGTCAGCTCATCATCTCCTTCGGCATCAGCCATGAATATGGCCCGAACATTCCACGACGCCAAGTTAGGACCGTTGGAGGAGATTTGGCAGTCGAATACGACTTAGAGCTGGACCTCAGTCCCCATGTAGCAGCAGATCCTCCACTCCAGCCTGTGGTCGAGTCGGAGGATGAGGATGACACTGAGCAGCAGCAGCCCCAACCGCCGCCAGAATTCCAAGATTATATACCCTCGCCACACCATCAGGCGGGGTATGCACACCAGTCGCCACCACACATTCCAGATCCATACCAGGCGCCTCACCTCAGCACCGACCGCACCCAGCAGACATTGGTGAGTTGTATGAGCGACTGCAGGAGTGGCGCATCACCGACAACGCCACTCAGGAGGCGAGATGGACTATTATGCAGCAGCATATGCGCCGCGCCGACAGGCGATATGAGGCACAGCTGGCGTGGCAACGTCAACTCAGCGAGCACCTCCACTTTCCACCCCTGAAACCCCTGACCAGCCATGATCAGGTGGTGTCCTTTCCCTTGTCCTTTCTTTTATTTATTCTTTTCGGATTTCGGTCCAACTTTTTTCTGTGTGGATCCGGTACACTTGTCCCGGTTTCTTTTTTATGTTTCATTTGTTTTTGTTTTGCAGGCAATCTGTAGATTCCCTTTGCTTCGCTTGGGTAGATTCCCTCCGATCCGAGGACCCGTGCTCATCCCCTACACCAATCATCTCGGTCCAGGTTCTTCTACTTCACTCTGAACTCTAGAATTAGTCCTGTGAGGACACAGTCCGATTTAATGTGTGGGTAGGATGCTAGAGAACCTTGCATGAACTTGATTGCCCTTGATTGTGTTTTCTGTGTGCCTCGTGATTCCATTCCAGTCTCTCTAGCATTAGAATGGCTCAGTTCTTGATTTTTTATGTTAAGTTGTTGTTCAACCCTTCATAATGATGCTTACACTGCTTAACCTAGAACTTGAGAACCAACTTGTATACTTTGATGCTAAATTGCCTGGTCAGAACAGAATTTTTAAATCACACTTGTAGTTTGTAGCCTTGATTGCATGAAAATGACCGAATCCGACTAGCAAACCAACTGTGAGCTTTTGACCCATTGCACGTAACTTGCAATTTTAATTCTTTCTGAGTGGTTTTCTGTTTGCTTGAATGAGTTAGAATTTGCATGAGACCTACTCGAGACCACACGATGACACGAGTTCTAGAAGGATAGGGGCACCTAGATTCAGCTACTAAGCCAGATAGCCTACCAAACGATAAATCCATTAGGTTTAGACCTTAAGCTTGGCCTGTTCTTTCGGTTCGATAATACATTACAACCATTTCCCATTTCTTTCATTCCCCGTTGATCCCCTGTGGTTGTAGTTCTAGATTGACCTACCGGAAGTCGGTTTGTGGTAACCTGCCTATAGCCATTAAACAGGTGGTCTTAGCTAATATGTCCAGACGTGTAAATCCCTCTAACAACTAAAAGAAAATCGGCACAAAGAAAAAAGTAAAGTAAAGTAAGAAAAGAAAGAAAATTTCGAAAAAAAAGTGAAGAAAAGAAAAATCAGAAAAGTTTCAAAGTTTCTAGTTCAATAAAACGTTCTTCTCCCTACAAATGGAAGAACGAAGTCAAAAGAAAAAGTTGAAAAGAAAGAAAAAATCGTGTAAAGAAAAAGAATAAGTGCTAGGTTGCTTGAGGGTATCATAGGACGAGCGTTCATCATTCCACCCATGTTTGGTTAGACGGTAGGAAGCCAAAGATTAGATTCGAGGGAAGTTAGTCGAAAGCTACACCGCACAAAGCCATCATCATACATTCCCATCATCCATCTCATTATAAACCCGAGTAGTATAGAATTCATTACGGTCCTAGCAGGGAAGTCCTTCTTGACTAGATACTCGTGTTGTCACAGTGGTGGAGATGTGGTCGAATTGCAAACCTATGACAGAATTCGGTAACAGAAAATGATCGAGAGCAGAAACACGTCCTTAAACACAGAGAGCGAGAGTTTCCCATTGTACTATACATATCCTGTATGAGGAGTCTGGTCGGTCAGGTCAAATTCGTGCATAATTGGTTGCTAATTACTTGTCGTGTGCAGCTTATTAGTGAGACCAGATAGTTTGGCTGATCTGTATGCATGCTAGGTTTCTTGTTCTAGGATCGATCTGTCTAATAATTCATTGTGTTTGATTGAGCTCCAATTTAATCGATCTTATCATTTATGAACATGAGCGTTTCTATTCAGTTTGCTTGAGGACAAGCAAAAGCTTAAGTGTGGGGTATTTGATGACACTCGATTTGACATGATTATCAGCCTCATTTAAGCGACATTTCTTTGCTTAAGACATGGTTTTTAGGGTAGAATAACGAATATTCAATCGATTGCCCTATCTCGTGCCATTTGTGTTACCTTGGCCCGTTTCGGGTCTATTTGATGGTTTTCTAGTATTTTTATGTTAGCACAGGTTTTTGCCATCGAATAAGTAACCAAGGACGTGTCTAAGGCATTGGAACATCGAGGAACTGAACCGGAATCGATCAAAGGAGCCAATCGAGTTCAAACAAATTCCTGCCCGGTTTACAAAGAAGTTTTCGCCGAAAATACCCTATCATTTTCGGCGAAAATATCATCACAAATCGACTGGTGCCAAGTAAAGGAAATTTTTGGCGAAAGTGTTGAGTTTTTGATCCGAGAATGAAGTCCAGGAGAAGAGCGAAAATATCCCTTCATTTGCAAAGGAATTTTCGCCGAAAGTTCCTCAAGAATTTCGGCGAAAATAATAGGGAAATCCGGAGCACTTAGGGTTAAGTATAAATACTTAACCCGGCGGCACATCATAATATATCTTTCATAATTACGTTTTCCAAGGATTCTCAGAAGTTCTGGAGCGAAGAGTTAGAGTTCGAAGAGCCGGAAAGAGATCGTGACGCCATCCCTTTCATCTCGGAGAACCGGAGCTAGGAGTGTAGTTTACCGAAGATCGAAGTCTGCCGGAGTCATCTAAATTAGGTTTTTCAGATTCTTTTCTGTTCTTCCTCTGAATGATGAACTCTTTCTTTGTCTTTGATTCTTTTGTGATAAACATGAGTAGCTAAACTCGTTAGAGCTTAGACTAGATGAACCCTAAGTGACCCAGGGCTTTAAAGCGGTCACGGATCGGCGGTGATTAGATTCGAAATTCAATCAGTTCTCTTTCATGTTTGATTTGTTCTTCATTGTTCATGTTTCTTGTTTGGATTGATCACCTAGATTAGATTCTGGTTAAGCTAAGGATAGAAGCGAACGCTCGCCTTACTTTAGAACATCGAATTGAACAATTAACCTTATAATTGGAGCGTGCCTTTCGTAGGAACCGGTTAGGGTTAATCTACGGCAAGAGTAACTCATAATTCATTAGTAATTGCACCAGTTAATTAAGTCGTTGCGAGAGGCGACCGTACCCGGGCGGCTAGTCAATCTTGGTAGTTAGAACGGATAGAGCAAACGTTCGTCGGTCTTAAACCTAAGGGTAAGGAGTTATGGTGGTGTCTTAGTAATTGATTGAATGAGAATCGAAATCCGTTGATCTGTTGATTGCCAATGCTCTAGGGAACGAAGGGGGATTCAAAGTCTAAGTTCGTTTGTCATCTCTGTTTGCAACCCTAATTTCCAATCTGCTTTAGTTTAATTTGTTTTAATTTCTCTGCATTTTTAGAATTAGAAGTTGTGGAACTCACACCACGCACAACTTGTCTGCATTCGAGTATTTTGCCAGTTTTGAAGTAGTCAATCTTAGAAGACCCTTGGAATACGATCTACCCTAGCTTTTGTTAGCTTTGTTAGTTATTTGTGTGAAACGCATCACAACGACTGCGAGTTCCCCAGCAGAGTCGCCGAGAGTTTCCCATTGTACTATACATATCCTGTGTGAGGAGTCTGGTCGGTCAGGTCAAATTCGTGCATAATTGGTTGCTAATTACTTGTCGTGTGCAGTTTATTAGTGAGACCAGATAGTTTGGCTGATCTATATGCATGCTAGGTTTCTTGTTCTAGGATCGATCTGTCTAATAATTCATTGTGTTTGATTGAGCTCCAATTTAATCGATCTTATCATTTATGAACATGAGCATTTCTATTCAGTTTGCTTGAGGACAAGCAAAAGCTTAAGTGTGGGGTATTTGATGACACTCGATTTGACGTGATTATCAGCCTCATTTAAGCGACATTTCTTTGCTTAAGACATGGTTTTAGAGTTGAATAACGAATATTCAATCGATTGCCCTACTCGTGCATTTGTGTTACCTTGGCCCGTTTGGGTCTATTTGATGGTTTTCTAGTGTTTTTATGTTAGCACATGTTTTTGCCATCGAATAAGTAACCAAGGACGTGTCTAAGGCATTGGAACATCGAGGAACTGAACCGGAATCGACCAAAGGAGCCAATCGAGTTCAAACAAATTCTTGCCCGGTTTACAAAGAAGTTTTCGCCGAAAATACCCTATCATTTTCGGCGAAAATATCATCACAAATCGAATGGTGCCAAGTAAAGGAAATTTTTGGCGAAAGTGTTGAGTTTCGATCCGAGAATGAAGTCCAGGAGAAGAGCGAAAATATCCTTCATTTGCAAAGGAATTTTCGCCGAAAATTCCTCAAGAATTTCGGCAAAAATAATAGGGAAATCCGGAGCACTTAGGGTTAAGTATAAATACTTAACCCGGCGGCACAACATAATATATCTTTCATAATTACGTTTTCCAAGGATTCTCGGAAGTTCTGGAGCGAAGAGTTAGAGTTCGAAGAGCCGGAAAGAGATCGTGACGCCATCCCTTTCATCTCGGAGAACCGGAGCTAGGAGTGTAGTTTACCGAAGATCGAAGTCTGCCGGAGTCGTCTAAATTAGGTTTTTTTAGATTCTTTTCTGTTCTTCCTCTGAATGATGAACTCTTTCTTTGTCTTTGATTCTTTTGTGATAAACATGAGTAGCTAAACTCGTTAGAGCTTAGACTAGATGAACCCTAAGTGACCCAGGGCTTTAAAGCGGTCACGGATCAGCAGTGATTAGATTCGAAATTCAATCAGTTCTCTTTCATGTTTGATTTGTTCTTCATTGTTCATGTTTCTTGTTTGGATTGATCACCTAGATTAGATTCTGGTTAAGCTAAGGATAGAAGCGAACGCTCGCCTTACTTTAGAACATCGAATTGAACAATTAACCTTATAATTGGAGCGTGCCTTTCGTAGGAACGGTTAGGGTTAATCTACTGCAAGAGTAACTCATAATTCATTAGTAATTGCACCAGTTAATTAAGTCGTTGCGAGAGGCGACCGTACCCGGGCGGCTAGTCAATCTTAGTAGTTAGAACGGATAGAGCAAACGTTCGTCGGTCTTAAACCTAAGGGTAAGGAGTTATGGTGGTGTCTTAGTAATTGATTGAATGAGAATCGAAATCCGTTGATCTGTTGATTGCCAATGCTCTAGGGAACGAAGGGGGATTCAAAGTCTAAGTTCGTTTGTCATCTCTGTTTGCAACCCTAATTTCCAATCTGCTTTAGTTTAATTTGTTTTAATTTCTCTGCATTTCTTAGAATTAGAAGTTGTGGAACTCACACCACGCACAACTTGTCTGCATTCGAGTATTTTGCCAGTTTTGAAGTAGTCAATCTTAGAAGACCCTTGGAATACGATCTACCCTAGCTTTTGTTAGCTTTGTTAGTTATTTTTGTGAAACGCATCACAATGACTGCGCGTTCACCAACTCTCCCTCGTCCATTGTGCCTTCGGAGTGCTCTTTGGTTTATTCTTCGGATTGTCCATGACAACAGGAGTTGTACTGCTTCCTGGCCCTTTGTCTGATTCGTCCTCAGCCTTGCTTTCATCCCCTTTGGCTTTCTTTTCTTCATCTTCTTCCTTACTGTTTTCCTTCCCTAACCCCCCTTTATCATCCCCTCTTTCTTCCGACTCATTGCCTTGCTTCTGTGCTTCTCCACCGTTTTCGCCTGCCTCATTTCCTTTCCCTCTACTTTTTCATATATCTTAAACTCCTTTCACCGACTACCCCCTTATCAGTTGCTGGTTCTGAATGATTGTTGACAATGGTGGCTGATAAGCTGTAAAACAGTGATCAAATTCCATCCCGCTAAAGTAGGATAGATCGAGTTCCAAGGATTTCTTCAAATTTTTTACTCAAAGAAGCTGGCCAAAATTCAGGTTTAAATCAAGTTGCATGGTGTGAGTTCCACGACTTCTAAACTATTATGTGAAGGAAATGAAATTGAATTAAGAAACATATTGATTGATTAAGGTTTGAAACGATTGATAGACAAAAGCTTAGACTCGAATCCCCCTAAGATTACCAGGACATTGGCGATCACAAAACTGGCGACTTTCAATCCTAATTCATTCAGTTCTTAGACACCGTCACAGCTCCTTACCCTTAGGTCTAAGTCCGCGAACGTTTGCTCTATTCAACTAGCTACCAAGATTAATTAACCGTCTGTGTGTTCACTTCTGCAACGGATAACTAATAGGTGCACCTAATTGATTTTAATGAGTTGTTCTAGAAACGGATTAACCCAAAACGATTCCTATGAAATGCATAATCCATTGAATAGGTTAATTAATTGGTTTGAAGTTCTAAAACAAGGCGGACGTTCACCAACTATCCTTATTTGAATAGGAAACTAATATAGGTGATCAAGTGATGAACTGCAGAATAGTGGTTTGATCAAATAACTGTCAAGCACAAAGCAGGACAGATCGTATTCCACGGGTCTCCTCTACTTGCTTACTCAAATATGTTGGCAATTAAATTCAAGGTTAAACACTTAGTGCGTGGTGTGAGTTCCACGACTTCTATACTAAAAAGCAAGGCGAAATGAAATGAAAATTAAATGCAGAAATAAAAGAGATTGATTGATTGACTTTGACAGACGACAGGTGAGCTTAGACTTCGAATCCCCCTTAGATCACCAGAGCATTGGCAGTCAACAGACCAGCGATTTTCGATTCTAGTTAATTCAGTTCACAGACACCACCATAACTCCTGACCCTTAGGTTTAAGACTGGCGAACGTTCGCTCTATCCGATCTAACTACCACGATTAATTAGCCACCCGGGTACGGTCGCCTCTCGCAACGACTTAACAAACTGGTGCAATTACTAACGAATTATGAGTTACTCTTGCAGTGGATTAACCATAATTGGTTCCTACGAAAGGCACACTCCAATGATTAGGTTAATTGTTCGATTTGGTGTTTTAAAGTAAGGCGAGCGTTCGCTTCTATCCTTAGCTTAACAAGAATCTAATCTAGGTGGCCAAACCAGACAAGAAACACAGAGAACAAAGAACAAATCATACATGAAGGAGAAACTGAATGAATTTTGAATCTAATCACCGCCGATCCGTGACCGCTTTAAAGCCCTGGGTCACTTAGGGTTCATCTAATCTAAGCTCTACGAGTTTAGTTACTCATATTCAATACAGAAGAATCGAAGAGAAACAAAGAATACATCTCAGGTAGGAAATACAGAGAAGAACTGTAAAACCTAATTTCGACGAATCCTTGCAGCTTCAATCTGCTGGATCTTCAACTCCTAACACTGATTCTCCGAGATGGATGGATGGCGTCACGATCCGTTCCTGGCTCCTCGAACTCTATTCACTCGTCCTCTCTCTAGTCTCTATCCTCTGATTTTTTTTTAGTGTAAAAATTATGATCCCCTCATTCAGCTGCCGATTTTTATATTTAAACCTAACCGCGGTTCTGCTGATTTTCACTTGAATTTTCACTGAAAATATGAGAAAGTTTTCGGCGAAAACTTCTGTTGATAAGTTAACTTGCTTCGTCTGTTTCTACTGTTCCGAATGGCTGGGAGTTCTCGGCGAAAACTTTAGGGTTTTCGCCGAAAACTTCTTCTTGTGAGGGACTGCCATTTTGTTCTTGAGTTTTCGGCGAAAACTCAAGGAGATTTTCGCCGAAAACATGTGTGTAAAGTGGAGCAGGATTTCTCTTAACTTGAATGACTTCTCTGGTTGATTCGGGTGCGATTCTTCGGGGTTCCAATGCCTTAGACACGTCCTTGGCTACCGTATTTGATGGCAAAGACCTGTGCTAACGTGAAAACACTAGAAAACCATTAAATAGACCCGAAATGGGCCAAGGTAACACAAAAGGCATGAGAAAGAACAGTTCAGTGAATATTCGCTATTCTACTCTAAAAATCGTGTCTTAAGCAAGGAGATGTCGCTTAAATGAGGCTGATAATCACGTCAAATCGAGTGTCATCAAAATACCCCACACTTAAGCTTTTGCTTGTTCTCAAGCAAACTGAAATAGAACACACTCAAATTCACAAATGACGCGAGATTAAACTAAGATTCAATTCTAACAATTTGGTTTAGACTGTTCCACGTAGAAAGAGTAACCTACACATGCAAGAACATTAACCAAACAAGCTTTCGACCTTACTAATGTCTGCACACTTCAAGTAGTAGTTTGAACAAAACTCGTTTCTTGGCAATAAAATTAATCATATTCAACCAACGTCGATAACACCAATTCTAATCAAAAAGACTTAAAGCTCTGGCCATGATGTGGATGTGGAGGTAGGAAAAGTGACGTGGCTATCGACTCGACTTCATCCGTTTCTAGATCTGTACGTTACATGTTCTAGCTAGGACCGATTTAAACAACAATTTCTTTCAATATTCAAACTTTCTCCATTGATTTACTGCATACTAGTGCTCGATACCAAACCTTTCACTTAGGTGTTGGACCTGCCTAGCTCACAGTATTTGTGCCTATGCTAGTGCTCAACCGAACACTTCACTTAGGTGTCGGGCTTGCCTAGCTTTATTTTCAGCACTTTAAAGAACTTAGCATTGATTTGCACAACTTTATTACTTGATTTAACAATTTAGCCATTTGATCCTAGCTAGTTATAACTTTTTACACAAGACTTCGAATTGGATTTCCGCCTAATCTCAAGCCACAATCACAGGTGATCAAATATGGAGTGAAAAACATGGAAGAAGCTAGCATTTATCATCTTAGAACGGTGTTATCAAGCTTTGTTATTAACAAGTCAATTGATTCAAGTTTCAACTACAAGAGTGATTTATGATCTGTTTTGACCTAGACTCATTTGATTTCAGTGCCAACACGTTGGTTACAGGTTCTAAGTGGAACAGTCTAGACGTCATTGTTCAAAATTGAAGTCAATTTAACATCACAAGTCAAGAATTGAGCAATTCCATGCTAGAGGGATTCAAAATTTCACCACAGAGTCACAGAAAATCCAGCAAGATCATGCATAATCCTAACATCCTACCCCACACTTAAACTGTTCTGTGTCCTCACAGAACTAAACTAGAGTAGAGATACGAAGAACCTGGAAGGTGATGGGTGGTGTAGTGGATGAACCCGGAGGGCCCGGAGCGGAGCGGGGTAGCTACTCAAGATCCTACAAAACACAAACAACAAAAAGATCAAAAGGATACCGGGATAAGTGCCCCGGATTCACACAGAATAAAATTGGATCGAGACCCGAAAAGAAGAAAGAAAAAGAAGTTGAAAGGATAGAAACAACCTGATCACTGTTCCGCGGGTGGGGGTGGTGGCGGGGTCGGGATAGGTGTAATGCCAAGTTGCTGTTCCATCTATTGTCGCCATGCGAGCTCATCCTTATGTCTGGTTGTCTGGTCGGCCATGAACTACTGTAGAATGGTCCATCGCTCGTTCTGGGTCTCCTCATGTGCTACTCGGTCCTTCTGCCATTGAAGCGAACCAGCCGAGTAGTCGAGCTGCCATTGCTCAATATGCGCCAGCCTCTCGCTAATCCCTTCGGGCATCAACTGCTGTGGTGGAGGCACGCGAGACACCGGGGTTCCAACTGGCCGTGGAGGCTCCCGTCGTGGCAAGGTAGGAATAATGTATTCGTCGAGACCGCACCCGAAATTGATGCCTCGAGCGATGGCGAACTCAGCACCGAGATGCTCAATCTGGACGCGAGGTATATCAGGGCCCCATTTGTCGCTGAGCTGGAGGTTGTCGATCAGACATGCAATCAATGTTCCGCCAGGAAGCTCAGAAGGAAGTTTCTTGGTGGTTGATGTGACTTTATTTGGTGCATTTTAAGCCTTCGATTAGCCTATGAAATGCCCTTGTTTGATCCTTAAATGCCATGCTTAATATGCTTTTAGTGAAGTTTTGTGCTAAGTGTCCATTTGTTGTCCGGTTGCCACTTTGAGGCCATTTCCATATCTATTGGAGGTGTTTTCTTTGTATTTTCGGGTCTTGGCATTGAAGTACTGGTGACAAGGAGCACGTGGGATCAAACGGGAGGTCGATCGGAGCTAGGACGGAGAAGATACGGCCGATGCAAGATTGGAGAAAATGCACTTTCAGCTAAAGGAATTTTCGGCGAGAACCTAGAGTCCTCGGACCGAAAATTCTAAGCAGTCGGCGGAGGCTTGATCTTCAAAGAGATTTTCGGCGAAAACTTTCCAGTATTTTTGCCGAAAACATGAGAAGGAATGCAAGGCTGGATCGGTGATTTATGAAGGAATTTTCGGCGAAAACCTTATGAAGTTTTCGCCGAAAATATGAAGCAAAATCGGCCGAGTATATAAAGAGGAGTCGCGTTCAACTTGAGGGGGGAATTCATTAATTGAGATTTCAGCCTTCTTCAAAACCCTTTTCTCTCAACTTCTCAAACACTTTCTCCTCATCAACCAATCCTCCACAACCCTAGAGCAAGGTGCAAATCAAAGTAGAGGAGCTTGGATTGAAGCCCACAACCTTGGGGAGAGGAGCTTGCAAGAAGAGGATTGCCATGGAACTCTTGGTGACCATCTCTCTTTCTTTCTCTTGTGTACCCTTGGCCATGTGTGGCTGATTTCCTAGGTTTTTTGGATTGATAGATGGTTGTGCTAGGATAGAGGTTAATTGTATAAACTTGCCATGATTGATCTTGGATTGTAAGAAGATGGTCTCTATGACTTGTTGTTAATTCCATTGATGACTATGGCTTGATTGGTCTATTATTTGTAATGTAATGCATGAGAGTGCTTGGATTACATGGATTGTAGGTCTAGGGATTGAAGGGAGTGTGTTCTAAGAGATTAGATCATCTCAATTCAACCATAGTTCCATGATTTCTCACTTGTGCATTTTATCGAACGCTTGGGGTGCATTAGGTTTTTCATTCAATTCAACTTTGATTAATCTTTTGATGATTCTCTTAGTGTTAGGAAATTGACATGAGAGTGTGGTGTCTAGCCTAGTGGTCATAGAGTCATAGGAGAGGGTTTTGTAGCTTGGCATTTCATCAAACACCTTTAATGCATCCTTAGTCACTTAGCTTGAGAGCGAGAGCCTAGGTTGAGTGGTTCTAGGATAGGGATTTGGTGCGACGATGGTGCATTGAGTCTATAGAAGGGATTTGCATGGTCATTCGATTGCATTCCTCGATCATGTTTGGCTTGTTTGTGCATTTATACCTCTTGAGCGTGATGAACCTATCTTTCCAAGTTAACCTCCTTTACCTTTGATTTCACCCTTTTGATTTGTTTGTTTGTTTAGTTTCTTTTATGTTTTTATTTCCTTTCCAAACTAAAACCAATTTTAAATGAATAGACCGTCCATGAACCGTGTGAGTAGTTGCTATTGAGAGAGCCCTCGTGGAATACGACCTTGTATGTTGTGAGTTAAATCTCGCGCATCAAGTTTTTGGCGCCGTTGTCGGGGACTTTCTCATCCTTTGAAAGCATTTAGTAGTGGACCGTTCTATTCACTTCCTTCCGTTTTAGTTTTGCTTCTTTTTATTAGTTTGTTTGGTTTTGTTATTCTGCATTGTTGTATTACTCGGTTGTGTTTGTAGAGCTTGTGTGTAGGTACCAAGTCATTAATCCACCAATCCGTTCTCTACCTCACTTAGTTCATGGGAGCAAGGTTGCAAGTAAGATGAACTTGTGGAATGGAAGTGATGGTAATGGGTCCTATCAATGGTGGAATCCATCTCCTAACCCATACTATGGTCATCCTACTCCATCCAACTACTACCAAGCAACTTGTGAGGGAGATAGCCAATGGTGGGGTCAAGAACAACAAGTTTCAACATCCATGTGGAATGAGCAATGTCCCTATCCATCTCCACCCTACCATCAAGTCTTGCCGGAGTATTATCAAGAAGATTTCACAAGTTATGAACAACATTCTCCACCGCCTTCCATGCTAGAGGAGCTCTTTAAGATGGTTAGAGAAAGCGAGCGTCCTCGAGAAGAGTTTGTAAGCTATGAGGAGCCTTCTCCACCTCTTCCCACGCTTGAGGAAGCTTTGAAGATTGCGGAAGACAATGCGAATCAACTTAATCGTTTAGCTCAAAGCTTGGCACACATTAATGGGATGCTTGAAAATGATCTTCAACCCATAAGGTGGAGCAACACTCTCCCTCTCCATCCATGCTAGATGAGTTCTTGAAGATTGCGGACGACAACGTGGCTCGACTCAATCGCCTAGCTCAAAGTATGAATCTCGTCATGAAAGCTCTAGAGGATGAGAATCAGCCCAAGGAGGTGGAGTACGCTTATGATAATGAAGATGCCACTTGTGAATCCGAAGAGCTTGACACGGAAGAAGATTTGGTAGTGGAGGAGATTGAAGTGCATGTTTTTCCCATGGAAACACCATGTGACAATGATGTGGGATAGAAGATCAAGGAGACTTGAGGATGATGACCCTTTAGAGGAGGTGAGAGATGATTTGGAGACACTTCAAGAAGAGGTGACACCGAGAGTGGAGCACGAAAGTGAACAACACCACTCTATTGTGGTCCCACCAAAGATTTTAGTGCTCTTCAATCTTCTTGCTTGATCATGAAGTATTTGTGCCAAGAACCCAAGGAGACATGCATCTCTACCCCTCCTAAGGTAACCGTGGAAGTGGAGCCACCTCTACTTGAACCGGAAAACTCCTTGAGTGGTATCACCAACATGGAGACGACGGAGCTCGATGGCATCCCCCTTTCATACATTCTTCCTCAAACTCCTAAGCTCAATGGTAGAAGGCCATGGCAAGGTAACAATTGGACTTAAACTTAGCTTATTGGTCATTCTCCTTTTGCTTCTGTTGCTACTTGGAGCTCAAACTTCATCATGGAAGAAGCTACTTGACATCAAAGAGGTACTAAGTTGGACACCATAACGCAGGTATCGTCGAGCTTAAGACGGTAACCAAGCGCTTCTTGGGAGGCACCCCATGTTATCTGTAATTTTTCGCTTTTAACTTTTGTTTGAGGTTTTTGTGTTGTTTTAGCTTTTTGAATAAGGTTTGACAAGCAATTGGGATCACTCTTCACCAAGGATCATTATGGAACTCTTTCACCTCTATTACGTCCTATGCTCCTCTCTACCAACGCGGTAACTTCGTTCCACCTTACCCTCTCTCTCTTGATCATTGAGGACAATGCTCATGTTAGTCGTAGGGGAGTTTGAGGTTTGTGTGATTATTTGAGGTAGAGATGTAATGCTATGCTTGATTTACATGATCTTGATTGTTTTCAAATTCCTCTGTTGTAGAATCATTCGGTTCTTGACTTTTGGTGTTTAATTGACTTCAAGTTTTCACAATGATGTTTAGACTGTTCCACTTAGAACCTATAACCAGCATGTTAGCGCTAATATCAAATGAGTCTAGGCCAGAACAGAGATTTTATCACTCTTGTATGTTGGTTGATTGGTTGATACGTGTTTTTATACCACTCGATAACACCGGTCTAGGATGATGAAGGCAATCAGAATTTCTTCCCCTCTTCCATGTTTTTCATTCTCTTTTTGATCTTTCGTGATTGTGGCTTGAGATTAGACGGAATCCAATTCGAAATCTTGTATGGAAGTTGTTAAGGGGCTAAGGATCAAGTGGCTAAAGTCAAAAGAAAAGAAAAGAAAAGCTAAAGCTAGGCAAGCTCGGCACCTAAGTGAAGTGTCGGGTTGAGCACTAGCAAAGGCAAAAGCTGTGAGCTAGGCAGGTTCAACACCTAAGTGAAGTGTTGGATCGAGCACTAGTATGCAGTAGAAAAAAGGAGAAAAAAAGAGAAAGAGAAAAAGAGAAAAAAAAAAGAAAAAAAAAGAAAACATTCTCAAATGTAGCCATTGATCCTATGCCCGGGTTTGTAAAGAGCGGATCTAGAAGCGGATGAAGTCGAGTCGATAGCCACATCATGATCACTCACCACTTTCCAAAATTTCCTTACCTCCACTTATCTGTTCCATTTTCCGAGTTCAAGTCCTTTTGATTAGAGTTGGTGTTGTCGTGGTCGGTTTTCCTGTATCCCAATTAACCACTACTTGAAGTGTGCAGAAAATAGTGAGGTCTAGACTTGTTTGGTTGACGTTCTTGCATGTGTAGGTTAAGTTTGTTCGTGGAACAGTGTTAAGCCGAATTGTTATTGCTTGAATCTCAATGGACCGATCTTGTCATTTGTGAGCTTGGATGTTTTCTAGTTTATTTGCTTGAGGACAAGCAAAGCTTAGTCGTAGGGGAATTTGATGTGACTTTATTTGGTGCATTTTAAGCCTTCGATTAGCCTATGAAATGCCCTTGTTTGATCCTTAAATGCCATGCTTAATATGCTTTTAGTGAAGTTTTGTGTAAGTGTCCATTTGTTGTCCGGTTGCCACTTTGAGACTATTTCCATATCTATTGGAGGTGTTTTCTTTGTATTTTCGGGTCTTGGCATTGAAGTACTGGTGACAAGGAGCACGTGGGATCAAACGGGAGGTCGATCGGAGCTAGGACGGAGGAGATACGGCCGATGCAAGATTGGAGAAAATGCACTTTCAGCTAAAGGAATTTTCGGCGAGAACCTAGAGTTCTCGGACCGAAAATTCTAAGCAGTCGGCGGAGGCTTGATCTTCAAAGAGATTTTTGGTGAAAACTTTCCAGTATTTTCGCCGAAAACATGAGAAGGAATGCAAGGCTGGATCGGTGATTTATGAAGGAATTTTCGGCGAAAACCTTTGAAGTTTTCGCCGAAAATATGAAGCAAAATCGGCCGAGTATATAAAGAGGAGTCGCGTTCAACTTGAGGGGGGAATTCATTAATTGAGATTTCAGCCTTCTTCAAAACCCTTTTCTCTCAACTTCTCAAACACTTTCTCCTCATCAACCAATCCTCCACAACCCTAGAGGAAGGTGCAAATCAAAGTAGAGGAGCTTGGATTGAAGCCCACAACCTTGGGGAGAGGAGCTTGCAAGAAGAGGATTGCCATGGAACTCTTGGTGACCATCTCTCTTTCTTTCTCTTGTGTACCCTTGGCCATGTGTGGCTGATTTCCAGGTTTTCTTGGATGATAGATGGTTGTGCTAGGATAGAGGTTAATTGTATAACTTGCCATGATTGATCTTGGATTGTAAGAAGATGGTCTCTATGACTTGTTGTTAATTCCATTGATGGCTATGGCTTGATTGGTCTATTATTTGTAATGTAATGCATGAGAGTGCTTGGATTACATGGATTGTAGGTCTAGGGATTGAAGGGAGTGTGTTCTAAGAGATTAGATCATCTCAATTCAACCATAGTTCCATGATTTCTCACTTGTGCATTTTATCGAACACTTGGCGTGCATTAGGTTTTTCATTCAATTGAACTTTGATTAGTCTTTTGATGATTCTCTTAGTGTTAGGACATTGACATGAGAGTGTGGTGTCTAGCCTAGTGGTCATAGAGTCATAGGAGAGGGTTTTGTAGCTTGGCATTTCATCAAACACCTTTAATGCATCCTTAGTCACTTAGCTTGAGAGCGAGAGCCTAGGTTGAGTGGTTCTAGGATAGGGATTTGGTGCGACGAGGAGTGCATTGAGTCTATAGAAGGGATTTGCATGGTCATTCGATTGCATTCCTCGATCATGTTTGGCTTGTTTGTGCATTTATACCTCTTGAGCATGATGAACCTATCTTTCCAAGTTAACCTCTTTACCTTTGATTTGCACCCTTTTGATTTGTTTGTTTGTTTAGTTTCTTTTATGTTTTTATTTCCTTTTCAAACTAAAACCAATTTTAAATGAATAGACCGTCCATGAACCGTGTGAGTAGTTGCTATTGAGAGAGCCCTCGTGGAATACGACCTTGTATGTTGTGAGTTAAATCTCGCGCATCAAGTTTTTGGCGCCGTTGTCGGGGACTTTCTCAATCCTTTGAAAGCATTTAGTAGTGGACCGTTCTATTCACTTCCTTCCGTTTTAGTTTTGCTTCTTTTTATTAGTTTGTTTGGTTTTGTTATTCCGCATTGTTGTATTACTCGGTTGTGTTTGTAGAGCTTGTGTGTAGGTACCAAGTCATTAATCCACCAACCCGTTCTCTACCTCACTTAGTTCATGGGAGCAAGGTTGCAAGTAAGTTTAACCGGAAGGGGAAAGTGATGGTTAGGGGCCCTTTTAAATGGGGGAAAACCCAATCTCCAAACCCCCTACTTTTGGCATCCTACTCACCAACTATTCCCAAGAACTTGTGAGGGAGATAGCCAATGGGGGGGGTCAAAAACAAAAATTTTTCAACACCCTTTTAAAAATGAGCAAGGCCCCTTTTCCATCTCCACCCTACCATCAAGTTTTCCCGGAGTATTATCAAGAAGTTTTTACAAGTCATAAAACAACATTCCCCACCCCCTTTCCCAAGGGGGCTAGAGGACTCTTTAAGATGGTTAGAAAGCGAGGCCCTCAGAAGAGTTTGTAAGCTATGAGGACCTTTCCCCACCTCCCCCACGCTTGAGGAAGTTTTGAAGTTTGCGGAAGACAATGCAAATTTCAACTTATCGTTTAGCTAAAAACAGGGCACCATCAATGGGATGCTTGAAAATGATTTTAAAAACCCCATTAAGGTGGAGAAAACATTTCCCCCTCTCCACCATGCTAAAATTCTTAAAGATTGCGGACAAAAACGGGCTGGGCTCAATCGCCTAGCTCAAAAGTAGGGAATTGTCATGGAAGTTAGGGGATGAGAATCAGCCCAAAGGAGGGGGATTACGCTTATGGGGAGAGATGACACTTGTGACCCGAAGGGGCTTGCCCACGAAGAAGTTTTGGTAGGGGAAGGGAGATTAAAAGGCATTTTTTTTCCCAGGGGAAACACCATGTGACAATGATTTAGGATAGAAAATCAAGGAGACTTGAGGATGATGCCCCTTTAGAGGAGGTGAGGGGATATTTGGAGAAAATTAAAGAAGAGTGACACCGAGAGGGGGAGCACAAAAAGGGAACAACACCACTTATTGTGGCCCCACCAAAATTGTTAGTGCTCTTCAATCTTCTTGCTTGATCATGAAGTATTTGTGCCAAGAACCCGGGGGGGGGGGGGGGGGGGGGGGGGGGGGGGGGGGGGGGGGGGGGGGGGGGGGGGGGGGGGGGGGGGGGGGGGGGGGGGGGGGGGGGGGGGGGGGGGGGGGGGGGGGGGGGGGGGGGGGGGGGGGGGGGGGGGGGGGGGGGGGGGGGGGGGGGGGGGGGGGGGGGGGGGGGGGGGGGGGGGGGGGGGGGGGGGGGGGGGGGGGGGGGGGGGGGGGGGGGGGGGGGGGGGGGGGGGGGGGGGGGGGGGGGGGGGGGGGGGGGGGGGGGGGGGGGGGGGGGGGGGGGGGGGGGGGGGGGGGGGGGGGGGGGGGGGGGGGGGGGGGGGGGGGGGGGGGGGGGGGGGGGGGGGGGGGGGGGGGGGGGGGGGGGGGGGGGGGGGGGGGGGGGGGGGGGGGGGGGGGGGGGGGGGGGGGGGGGGGGGGGGGGGGGGGGGGGGGGGGGGGGGGGGGGGGGGGGGGGGGGGGGGGGGGGGGGGGGGGGGGGGGGGGGGGGGGGGGGGGGGGGGGGGGGGGGGGGGGGGGGGGGGGGGGGGGGGGGGGGGGGGGGGGGGGGGGGGGGGGGGGGGGGGGGGGGGGGGGGGGGGGGGGGGGGGGGGGGGGGGGGGGGGGGGGGGGGGGGGGGGGGGGGGGGGGGGGGGGGGGGGGGGGGGGGGGGGGGGGGGGGGGGGGGGGGGGGGGGGGGGGGGGGGGGGGGGGGGGGGGGGGGGGGGGGGGGGGGGGGGGGGGGGGGGGGGGGGGGGGGGGGGGGGGGGGGGGGGGGGGGGGGGGGGGGGGGGGGGGGGGGGGGGGGGGGGGGGGGGGGGGGGGGGGGGGGGGGGGGGGGGGGGGGGGGGGGGGGGGGGGGGGGGGGGGGGGGGGGGGGGGGGGGGGGGGGGGGGGGGGGGGGGGGGGGGGGGGGGGGGGGGGGGGGGGGGGGGGGGGGGGGGGGGGGGGGGGGGGGGGGGGGGGGGGGGGGGGGGGGGGGGGGGGGGGGGGGGGGGGGGGGGGGGGGGGGGGGGGGGGGGGGGGGGGGGGGGGGGGGGGGGGGGGGGGGGGGGGGGGGGGGGGGGGGGGGGGGGGGGGGGGGGGGGGGGGGGGGGGGGGGGGGGGGGGGGGGGGGGGGGGGGGGGGGGGGGGGGGGGGGGGGGGGGGGGGGGGGGGGGGGGGGGGGGGGGGGGGGGGGGGGGGGGGGGGGGGGGGGGGGGGGGGGGGGGGGGGGGGGGGGGGGGGGGGGGGGGGGGGGGGGGGGGGGGGGGGGGGGGGGGGGGGGGGGGGGGGGGGGGGGGGGGGGGGGGGGGGGGGGGGGGGGGGGGGGGGGGGGGGGGGGGGGGGGGGGGGGGGGGGGGGGGGGGGGGGGGGGGGGGGGGGGGGGGGGGGGGGGGGGGGGGGGGGGGGGGGGGGGGGGGGGGGGGGGGGGGGGGGGGGGGGGGGGGGGGGGGGGGGGGGGGGGGGGGGGGGGGGGGGGGGGGGGGGGGGGGGGGGGGGGGGGGGGGGGGGGGGGGGGGGGGGGGGGGGGGGGGGGGGGGGGGGGGGGGGGGGGGGGGGGGGGGGGGGGGGGGGGGGGGGGGGGGGGGGGGGGGGGGGGGGGGGGGGGGGGGGGGGGGGGGGGGGGGGGGGGGGGGGGGGGGGGGGGGGGGGGGGGGGGGGGGGGGGGGGGGGGGGGGGGGGGGGGGGGGGGGGGGGGGGGGGGGGGGGGGGGGGGGGGGGGGGGGGGGGGGGGGGGGGGGGGGGGGGGGGGGGGGGGGGGGGGGGGGGGGGGGGGGGGGGGGGGGGGGGGGGGGGGGGGGGGGGGGGGGGGGGGGGGGGGGGGGGGGGGGGGGGGGGGGGGGGGGGGGGGGGGGGGGGGGGGGGGGGGGGGGGGGGGGGGGGGGGGGGGGGGGGGGGGGGGGGGGGGGGGGGGGGGGGGGGCCCCCCCCCCCCCCCCCCCCCCCCCCCCCCCCCCCCCCCCCCCCCCCCCCCCCCCCCCCCCCCCCCCCCCCCCCCCCCCCCCCCCCCCCCCCCCCCCCCCCCCCCCCCCCCCCCCCCCCCCCCCCCCCCCCCCCCCCCCCCCCCCCCCCCCCCCCCCCCCCCCCCCCCCCCCCCCCCCCCCCCCCCCCCCCCCCCCCCCCCCCCCCCCCCCCCCCCCCCCCCCCCCCCCCCCCCCCCCCCCCCCCCCCCCCCCCCCCCCCCCCCCCCCCCCCCCCCCCCCCCCCCCCCCCCCCCCCCCCCCCCCCCCCCCCCCCCCCCCCCCCCCCCCCCCCCCCCCCCCCCCCCCCCCCCCCCCCCCCCCCCCCCCCCCCCCCCCCCCCCCCCCCCCCCCCCCCCCCCCCCCCCCCCCCCCCCCCCCCCCCCCCCCCCCCCCCCCCCCCCCCCCCCCCCCCCCCCCCCCCCCCCCCCCCCCCCCCCCCCCCCCCCCCCCCCCCCCCCCCCCCCCCCCCCCCCCCCCCCCCCCCCCCCCCCCCCCCCCCCCCCCCCCCCCCCCCCCCCCCCCCCCCCCCCCCCCCCCCCCCCCCCCCCCCCCCCCCCCCCCCCCCCCCCCCCCCCCCCCCCCCCCCCCCCCCCCCCCCCCCCCCCCCCCCCCCCCCCCCCCCCCCCCCCCCCCCCCCCCCCCCCCCCCCCCCCCCCCCCCCCCCCCCCCCCCCCCCCCCCCCCCCCCCCCCCCCCCCCCCCCCCCCCCCCCCCCCCCCCCCCCCCCCCCCCCCCCCCCCCCCCCCCCCCCCCCCCCCCCCCCCCCCCCCCCCCCCCCCCCCCCCCCCCCCCCCCCCCCCCCCCCCCCCCCCCCCCCCCCCCCCCCCCCCCCCCCCCCCCCCCCCCCCCCCCCCCCCCCCCCCCCCCCCCCCCCCCCCCCCCCCCCCCCCCCCCCCCCCCCCCCCCCCCCCCCCCCCCCCCCCCCCCCCCCCCCCCCCCCCCCCCCCCCCCCCCCCCCCCCCCCCCCCCCCCCCCCCCCCCCCCCCCCCCCCCCCCCCCCCCCCCCCCCCCCCCCCCCCCCCCCCCCCCCCCCCCCCCCCCCCCCCCCCCCCCCCCCCCCCCCCCCCCCCCCCCCCCCCCCCCCCCCCCCCCCCCCCCCCCCCCCCCCCCCCCCCCCCCCCCCCCCCCCCCCCCCCCCCCCCCCCCCCCCCCCCCCCCCCCCCCCCCCCCCCCCCCCCCCCCCCCCCCCCCCCCCCCCCCCCCCCCCCCCCCCCCCCCCCCCCCCCCCCCCCCCCCCCCCCCCCCCCCCCCCCCCCCCCCCCCCCCCCCCCCCCCCCCCCCCCCCCCCCCCCCCCCCCCCCCCCCCCCCCCCCCCCCCCCCCCCCCCCCCCCCCCCCCCCCCCCCCCCCCCCCCCCCCCCCCCCCCCCCCCCCCCCCCCCCCCCCCCCCCCCCCCCCCCCCCCCCCCCCCCCCCCCCCCCCCCCCCCCCCCCCCCCCCCCCCCCCCCCCCCCCCCCCCCCCCCCCCCCCCCCCCCCCCCCCCCCCCCCCCCCCCCCCCCCCCCCCCCCCCCCCCCCCCCCCCCCCCCCCCCCCCCCCCCCCCCCCCCCCCCCCCCCCCCCCCCCCCCCCCCCCCCCCCCCCCCCCCCCCCCCCCCCCCCCCCCCCCCCCCCCCCCCCCCCCCCCCCCCCCCCCCCCCCCCCCCCCCCCCCCCCCCCCCCATTTTAAGTTAACCCCTTTTACCTTTGATTTGCCCCCTTTTTGTTTTGTTTTTTTTGTTTAGTTTTTTTATTTTTTTATTTCCTTTCCAACTAAAAACCAATTTTTAAATAAAATAACCGCCCCATAACCGGTGATAGTTGCTTTAGGGGCCCCTCGTGGAATACGACCTTGTATTTGTGAGTTAAATCCGGCATCAAGTTTTTGGCGCCGTTGCCGGGACTTTTCAACCTTTAAAAGCATTTAGTAGGGGACCGTTCTTTTCATTTCCTTCCGTTTTAGTTTTGCTTCTTTTTTTATTTTGTTTGGTTTGTTTTTCCCGCATTGTTGTTTACCGGTTTTTTTTGTAGAGCTTGTGTGTAGGTACCAAGTCATTATCCCCAACCCGTTCTCTACCTCACTTAGTTCATGGGAGCAAGGTTGCAAGTAAGATTAACTCGTGGAATGGAAGTGAGGGTTTTATGGGTCCTATCAATGGTGGAATCCATCTCCTAACCTACTATGGTCATCCTACCCCATCCAACTACTACCAAGCAACTTGTGAGGGAGATAGCCAATGGGGGGGGTCAAGAACAACAAGTTTCAACACCCTTGGATGAGCAATGTCCCTATCCATCTCCACCCTACCATCAAGTCTTGCCGGAGTATTATCAAGAAGATTTCACAAGTCATGAACAACATTCTCCACCGCCTTCCATGCTAGAGGAGCTCTTTAAGATGGTTAGAGAAAGCAAAGCATCCTCGAGAAGAGTTTGTAAGCTATGAGGAGCCTTCTCCACCTCTTCCACGCTTGAGGAAGCTTTGAAGATTGCGGAAGACAATGCGAATCAACTTAATCGTTTAGCTCAAAAGCATGGCACACATCAATGGATGCTTGAAAATGATCTTCAACCCATAAGGGGGAGCAACACTCTCCCTCCATCCATGCTAAATGAGTTTCTTGAAGATTGCGGACGACAACGCGGCTCGGCTCAATCGCCTAGCCTCAAAGTATGAATCTCGTCATGGAAGTCTAGGGGGATGAGAATCAGCCCAAGGAGGTGGAGTACGCTTATGATGATAAAGATGACACTTGTGAATCCCGAAGAGCTTGACACGAAGAAGATTTGGTAGGGGAGGAGATTGAAGTGCATGTTTTTCCCATGGAAACACCATTGACAATGATGTGAGGATAAAAAGAATCAAGGAGACTTGAGGATGATGACCCTTTAGAGGAGGTGAGAGATGATTTGGAGACCTTCAAGAAGAGGTGACACCGAGAGTGGAGCACGAAAGTGAACAACACCACTCTATTGTGGTCCCCCCAAAAGAATTGTTAGTGCTCTTCAATCTTCTTGCTTGATCATGAAGTATTTGTGCCAAGAACCCAAGGAGACATGCATCTCTACCCCTCCTAAGGTAACCGTGGAAGTGGAGCCACCTCTACTTGAACCGGGAAAACTCCTTGAGTAGTATCACCAACATGGAGACGACGGAGCTCGATTTGGGATCCCCTTTCATACATTCTTCTCAAACTCCTAAGCCAATGGTAGAAGGCCATGGGAAAGGTAAAAAATTGGAACTTAAGCTTAGCTCATTGGTCATTCTACCATTTGCTTCTGTTGCTACTTGGAGCTCAAACTTCATCATGGAAGAAGCTACTTTACATCAAAGAGGTACTAAGTTGGACACCCCTAACGCAGGTATCGTCGAGCTTAAGACGGTAACCAAGCGCTTCTATGGAGGCACCCATGTTATCTTTAATTTTTCGCTTTTAACTTTTGTTTGAGGTTTTTGTGTTGTTTTAGCTTTTTGAAAAAGGTTTGACAAGCAATTGGGATCACTCTTCACCCAAAGGTCATTATGGAACTCTTTCACCTCTATTACGTCCTATGCTCCTCTCTACCAACGCGGTAACTTCGTTCCACCCTTTCCCTCTCTCTCTGATCATTGAGGACAATGCTCATGTTAGTCGTAGGGGAGTTTGAGGTTTGGTGTATTAATTGAGGTAGAGATGTAATGCTATGCTTGATTTGCATGATCTTGATTGTTTTCAAATTTCCCCTATTGTAGAATGATTCGGTTCTTGACTTTGGTGTTTAATTGACTTCAATTTTCACAATGATGTTTAGATTTTTCCACTTAGAAACCCATAACCACATGTTAGCGCTAATATCAAATGAGTCTAGGCCAGAACAGAGATTTATCACTCTTGTATGTTGGTTGATGGTTGATACGTGTTTTTATACCACTCGAAACCCCCGGTCTAGGAGATGAAGGCAATCAGAATTTCTTCCCCTCTTCCATGTTTTTTCATTCTCTTTTTGATCTTTCGTGATTGTGGCTTGAGATTAGAACGGAATCCAATTCAAAAACTTGTATGGAAGTTGTTTTAAGGGGCTAAGGATCAAGTGGCTAAAGTCAAAAAAAGAAAAGAAAAAGCTAAACCCAGGCAAGCTCGCACCTAAGTGAAGTGTCGGGTTGAGCACTAGCAAAGGGCAAAAGCTGTGAGCTAGGCAGGTTCAACACCTAAGTGAAGTGTTGGATCGAGCACTAGTATGCAGTAGAAAAAAAGAAAAAAAAAAGAGAAAAGAGAAAAAGAGAAAAAAAAAAAAAAAAAAAGAAAAAAATTCCCAAAATGTAGCCTTGATCCTACCCGGGGGTTTTGAAAAACGATCTAAAGCGGAGAAGTCGATCGATAGCCAATAATCACTCCCATTTCCCAAAAATTTCCTTACCCCACTTACCTTTTCCATTTTCCGATTAAAGTTTTTGGATTAATTGGGTTTTCGTGTGGGTTTTTCCTGTACCCAATTAACCACTACTTAAAGTGTCAGAAAAAGTGAGGCTAACTTGTTTGGTTTACTTCTTGCTGTGTAGGGAAGTTTGTTGGGGAAAATGTTAACCGAATTTTATTTTTTTGAATCTCAAAGGCATCTTTTCATTTTTTGAGCTTGGGTGTTTTCTGTTTATTTTTGAGGACAAAAAACTTGTCGTAGGGGAAATTTTATGTGACTTATTTTTTGCATTTTAACCTTGATTGCCTATGAAATGCCCTTTTTGATCCTTTTAAACCATGCTTTTATCTTTTAGTGAATTTTGGTTTAAATGTCCATTTTTGCCTTCCACTTTTTGGTTTTTTTTGGGGGTGTTTTTTTGTTTTTTCGGGGGGGGGGGGGGGGGGGGGGGGGGGTTTTTTGGGGGGGTTTTTTTTATTTGTTTGGAAATAAAGGGGGAAAAGACTGGGATAAAAAAAACAAAAAGGGGAAAAAAAGGGGGGGGAAAAAAAGGGGGAAAAAGAAGTAAAGGAATTTCCCGGAAAAGGTTTTAAAAATTTTAAGTTTGGGGGGTTTTTCCAGGATTTTTTAAAAATTTCCCAAAAATTTCCAAAATTTAAAAATGGGGGGGAAAAGGTGATTTTGAAAAAAAAATTTTGGGAAAACTTATGAATTTTCCCAAAAAAAAGAAAAAAGGCCGGATTAAAAAAGGGATCCTTAATTGGGGGGGAAATTTCAAAAAGAGATTTCACCTTTTAAAAAAACCCTTTTCTCTCAACTTCTCAAAAAATTTCTCCTCACCCCAAACCCCACAACCCTTTGAGCAAGGTGCAAAACAAAGTAAGGGGTTTTGGGTTGAACCCACAATTGGGAGAGGGGTTTCAAAAAGATTTCATGGTATTTGGGACCAACTTTTTTTTCCCCTTTGGGAAACCCCGGGCCCTGTGGGGCTGATTTCCCAGGGTTTTTTGATTGATAATGGGTTTTGCTAGGGTAGAGGTTTAATTTTATAAATTGCCTGATTGATTTGGATTGTAAGAAATGGTTTTATGATTTTTAATTCCATTGATGGTATGGCTTGATTGGTCATTTTTTAATGTAATGCATGAAGTTGGGTTACTTTTTAGTTCTAGGGGTTAAGGGAGTGTGTTTTAAAAAATTAATCATTCCCAAATTTAACCATATTTTGCATGATTTTATTGTGATTTTATCGAAATTGGGTCATTAGGTTTTATTAATTGAAATTTGATACTTTTGATGATTTCTTTTTTAGGAATTGAATGAGAGTGTGGTGTCTAGCTAGTGGGCTAGAGTAAGAGAGGTTTTTTAGCTTGGTTTTATAAACACCTTTTAAAGATTTAATTCTTGAAGGGGAGCCTAGGGTTTAAATGGTTTAGGATAGGGGTTTTGGGCACGGGTGATTGATATAAAAAGGTTTCAGGGATTCATTGATTCCTGATATGTTTGGTTGTTTGTGCATTTAACCCCTTACAGGAACCTATTTTCAATAAATCCTTTATTTGATTTTCACCCTTTTATTTTTTGTTTGTTATTTTTTATTTTTTATTTCCTTTTCCCCCCTAAAAAAAATTTTAAATAATAAACCGGGCCATAACCGTGTGAGAGTTGCAAAAAAGACCCTGTGGAATACGACCTTGTTGTTTGAGTTAAATCTCGCCCCAAAAATAAATTTTTGGGCCCCCTTTTCCGGGGGCTTTCTCAAACCTTTTTAAAGCATT